>CM039597.1:10743367-11048595 GCA_022457205.1 Saccharum spontaneum | reverse complement strand
ACGGGTAATTACCCGTTGCCATCTTTAGGTAGCCTGGATGGAGGCTGACATGAAGTGCTCGATGTGGACGTGATCGGTCCACACGCTGTACCTGCTCCCCATAGAGGAAGAAGAAGAATTGCCTAGCAAACCTATGTCAGTCTGTACCAAGCTAGCATTATGGGGGTCAAACAACTTGTCCCATAAATGTCAATGATCTGAGCAGAGACATGGTTGATTGCCACAATGCTGCTGGATGAAGATCATGTGTGATCGGACAATATGGGAATGGGATATCCTATATAATCATCAAGTGAAGGGTGGACGGCGAACAACAGGCTACTATTGGCCTGCAGGTTCTCCAGCCGGTAGAGTGAAATTGAAGTTGATGTTGAACGATGAATCATGGAATCTCACCCCTTCATCGCTATACGTGTATTTTCATAAAAAGATCATTGAGGGGATGAAGAACAACTATTATCAGACAAGTTGAATGCCATATTATTTGTTGAGGGTCCACCTAACAAAACTTTAGGCATTCTGTTCTGATCACAAAGCCTAACTCTCTCCCCAATCAACACTCGCCCAAAGTCCTGAGTCTCATTGGCAATCTCCCTCTCCCTTCATCTTGGTGTTTTCTCTCCCCCGCAGGGATCTCTCTCCCACATGGATCTGCACTTGAGTTCCCTCCGTGTCAGCCACAAGGTTGTGACTCTACCGCTTATCTCATGGCGCGCCACCGCCTTTGTGGATTCAGCAAAGGAGCATGTGGATTTGGCGCCCAAGCATTGGTGGGATGCTGCTGATTTGGTCGTCGACGAGGAAGACATAGACACAGAGGTGCTATGCCATGTGATGGACCTCCACCAAGACCTTGTTCTTTACTAGCTTCCCGGCGAATCTGACAAAGGGGTGTACGGATCAGTAGAAATGACTATTCACCTCCCTTTAGTCGACCTCCTCGATCCTATCAGCCAGATCTAAGGAACCGCCAAAATGGACCAATTCCCAATAGTATGATGAAAGCAAGAAACGAATTTATTTATCCAAATCTAATAGGTCGTTGGGTCTGATAGAGGTGCCAGATAGCAGATTCGATGGTCAGTGCCCACCCAATGGACTAAGTCATTCCCTATGTGGGCTCACTAATGAATCCCAAGAATGCCTAGGGGTGAACCCAAGAGCTAGGTAACATGATGACCACCTCAAGCTTTCCCACCTCACGGTGCAAATAGAAGCATCGTGAAGAACTGTGTGACCTGCGAACTCCATCAGAGGCCTGGTGGACTTACATACCTCGCGGAGTGGTGTAAGGGGCGAGAAGAAGACTATAGCCTCCAACCTATTCCCCAAATCGCTTGAAGGATCGGGGGCAACCAACCACGGGCGTGCTCACACACCTGCTGTGTTAGGATAGGACCAATGACCAAAGGGGTCAAGGCACTCTAACTGCCATAAAACCACTACATGATTCCCTGAATTACGTTAAATCTCAAGGGCATTCGATGAGTACTTGTACCTAGGGTACCCCCATCAACCAAGAAGATTAGCAATAGCCTCCTCTAAGCCTCCGCTAGATAGCACTCAAGCAGAAAGAGCAGTCTTGGGGGCTACTATCCACAAAGACGAGTGCTCATGGTTCCATACAAGGCCTCGGGGCTGACCACCTAGTCCCGTGCTCCCTATCTAGAACAAAACTTGGATGTAGGATGGAAAGAAGAGCACAACAGGTTCACCGTCTCCCTGCTCAAGAAACTCGGCCCACCATCACTTGGGAAGTTCCCGAGTGGGTCAAGGCTACTCGATCTAATAGTCAATCAAGGAAAGGAAACAAAAGCAACTCGACCTCTGACCCCGGAGTCAGAGGGCTTGTTTGGCCCTTAAGAACACTCATGCCACATGGGGGGCATGCAAGGCCCTACCATGTGGGGACACAGACGAATAGGGTATGATTTTCTTCTCCCACAAACCAAAAATGATGAGGTGCAAAGTCCTCACAATGCAGGCACCCACACCCCATACCATGGATGTTCCAAGGCACAATTGTTTAGGGCATGACACATCTAGACTTGCAGTGAACCTATGCAAAACAAGAAGATGAGACAGGCCAGATCGACTACTGTGAGGAACCTATTCTACTTCTATCAACTCTGGTGTGGTCGTGGCCACCCATAGTTAGCTGCTCCCATGACGTTCTCCATGACTATGGAAGGATGCCGATTGTAGTGAAGACTGAATGCCTTGCCACGCTTTCAAAGCACTCTCCCAAAGGCCCCCTCCCTCTCTTTTTCCCTCTGTGTAACCCTGCCCCTTTAGCTATACAAGGGGCAGTAGGGGCTCCCTTCCTTCGTCTTTGAAGCTTTTGCTCCATGGAGATTTCTTCGACAAGCTCCTTGTTCAACTCTCGGTTATCTTAGAACCTCTCAACAATTACACCCATTTGTAACCTCTAGTACAAAATTGGGTGCTTGGGTTAGGAACACAATCACAATCACCCGATTGGACATATGGTTTCTACCTAAACCAGTATAAATCCTGAGTCGAACTGGTGCTAAGCCATTCTAAACAGAACATGTGAATACAAATTTACTAGTCAGCCATATGAAAAACTGACACCTAGAATAGCTTGCAAAATCAATGGAAAAAGTCTACATAACCCCCAAACTATGCGATGTCAAAACGACCCTACAAGACCATTAGGGGGATCAATTGAATATTATTAGATACTTTAAGGGATACAATATCATGTTTTATAGTTAAGGGGGTTATGTAGTGAACCCTTGATATATGTTAGGGGGTTATGTAGACTTTTAATATGCCACGTTAGATAAACCAGCTTCAAAACCACCTCAGGGGTTATTTATACGGTTTTCAATAGTTTAAAGGGCACAATAACTGGTTTTTTAGAAGAGTGGCGTGGGTGAACTAGACAGCCAACCATAGTTGAGGGGGTTAATTAGACTTTTTACCAAAATTATTTCTTGTTTGTTGCCTTGTACGGTGGCTAAACTATGTATAAGTACCAATCTCTAATTAATGGAGTAGCATGGCGTAATTAATCCAATGGTAAACAATGGTAATAAAAATCGTGTAAATGGATATGTCTGACGACAGAGTGGAAGACGTGACCAAAATGCCTGTAGATGCCTATCTAGACGTCTAAACGACCATCTCTAGGCCATGGCAAGCGGAATGCATGTTTAATGGATATGTCTGACGACAGAGTGGAAGACTAAAGTCACATTAATTATATTTGTACCACTAGAAGTTGTTCCTTAGTTTTTTATTGAAAAGTATAGCATGCTTTAGCTATTTAAGTATTAAACTATATATTTGCTGGTACAGACAAAACATTTAGTCAGTCGTCGTCTAGTCTAGGGCTGCTCGTTAATTAAAGTGTCATTAGACTACTTTGTACTAAACAATGAAAATGATAAAGGAGCACTAGACCGTTTAAGCTCCATTAATAAGAAAAACAAATAGTATAACGTTGTCCACATGGAAAAGGAAGAAAGGGGAGAGAGCACAGAGTGTGACTAGTTACTCACCGACGAGTGGGACTATGTTCTTGTGGCGTAGACGGTTGATGATGCTGACCTCCGCCAGGAAGTCGTCGTAGCGTCGGTCCTCAACATCCCGCGTGAACTTCTTGACGGCGACCTCCATCCCTCGCCCCGTTCTCAAGGAAGCAGCCGGAAGCGTGCATCGGTACACGGCCCCAAATCCGCCCTTGCCGAGCGTCATGGTGGCGTGGAAGTTCTTGGTGGCCTTTCTGATGTCGGCGTAGTCGACCTGGGTTGGCACCCCAGGGAGACGATGCATGGTTTTGGCGAGCTTGTCCTGCTCCTTCCTCCACCTCCTGTATTTTGAGTTCAAGTAGACGTATACGACGGCAGCAATGATGGCAACGACAGCCGCGGATCCAAGGACCGAGGACAATATGATGGTGCTGCCGTTGTTCCCCTTGGTCTTCGCCTGCGAGTCTGAGCTCAAGGGATACGAGTTGGCATAGGGGAGCCTGTCGGCCGTCAAGCTCCATGCGTCAAGCTGCAGGAGCTGCCCCATGGAGGAATAGAAGCCCAAGGATGCAAGCTGTGGCATGATGCTGCTGAGTTTGAGGACCCCGTTGGCGGTGGCCGTGCTCGGTGTTCCTTGGGTAGCATCGACGGAGACTGACATGACGTGCTCGACGTGGTCGTAATCGATCCACACGCTGTACCTACACCCCATGGAGGAAAAAGAAGAAGAATTGACCGGCGACTCCATGTCAATCTGTACCAAGGTAGCGTTACGGGGATCATCAGGTATTGTCCCATAAACGGTGGTGATCTGAGCAGAGACATGGCTGCCGGCCACAGTGCTGCTGGATGAAGACGATGTGTGGCTGGACGACATGCGAATGGGATACCCTATATAATCATGGAGTGAAGGGTGGACGGCGAACACCAGGCTGCTCTTGGCCTGCAGGTTCTCCGGCTGGTAGATGCTCATAGTCAAGTTGAAGGTCATGTTGAACGACGCCTCATGGAAGCTCTCCCCGTCATCGCTATACGTGTATTTCCATAAATTGATCGTCGGAGGGATGAAGAACCAGCCGTTGTCGGACAAGTTGAATGCCAGATTATGGTTGTTACCTCCGATGTAAGATTCCCCAAGGCCACCACCGCTGCTGCCTCCTGACACCTTGCGTATGGTAGTATTTGGATTGGCGAGGAACAGGGAGCCATGTGTTTGATTGAATGGAGAGCTCAGGGTGTAGGGTTCCAAATATTTCTGGTCATCGGAGCTAGTGCTAGAGGAACAGATCAGTACAAGGGAGCATATGAGGAGGAGCAAGATCGTACTGGAAGAACACGGGATGCAGCTTGGTCGTAGCGGAAGCGTATCGGTCTGGAAGGCCATCGCAATGCAACAAGACTACTTGCGTTGCTCATTGCACTGATTAGCTTGCTTTATAATACTCCCTCCCTCCAGTCATTTAGCCACTCCAATGTCTAGCTTGAACAACACTTTCATGGGCCATACGCCCATACCCCTTACAATTGAGTAGCCGCCCACTACTACGTGCTCGCGCCACAAAGAATCCAGATTATGACCTGTTCAATGCAGAAAATTCAAGGTAGTCTCATTGAGGATTTCATGTCATTGTTTTTAACACATCTATATTTTGAAAACAGTGTAGAAGAGTTTTATGTCATCCCCATGAAACTCTCTCTGCTCCTATGAAACTCTTATTATCTCTCTGTTCATTAATATAGTATCATATCAGCATAATTAATACCCATGAAACGGCGACGACGTTAGGATCGGACCGTTCCTAACTTGAGATTGGGGAGAAGCTGTGGACACACGTGAGCGAGCGAACCACTGCTATTTCAAGTGCCATGCAGTTAATTATACTACTAGTAAAGTTCACGGGCATTAGTTTGCCTCGCTCACACGCCACAAGTGAACTAACCTGTCATTCTTGACTAAATATTACTCTAATTCTCAGTCTCCTTCCCATTGCCGTGTGTACTAGCTGGCAAACGTCCACTGCTCACCATAGTTAATGTCGGGAACAACACCCAAAGGCCATATAGTTGACTGGGTCTAGGCATTCGGTATTTACCGAATTGATCGATTCGGTTCTTGGGTTGCCACACAAATTCGGTTCCTCAGAAAATAGGTATCAATCGGTTTATTTCAAAAATAAGTACGAGGAAATTCAATTTCATTATTTTTGGTTCGGTTTCAGTGTTTATTACCAAAAAACACCGTACAGATTATAGAAGAATGTAACGGGAGGTTCAAAAGCCAATTTTGACAGAATTTTAACCTGATTTCATAGATAATATCAATGGAAGTAGCCGTCGTCGCTGGAGGAGGGAGAACAGGCACTAACAACGCAGCCCGCAGCCGCTCGCCGTCGCTGCTCACTCAGAGCCACGATCCTCGGAGGGAAAAGCAGCAGGCGCACCCGGCCCACAGGGCATGCTAGTGACGGCTCGGGGTGTCGAGCGTTAGCGGGGGTGCGACCTGCCTAAGGGTGCCTGGCAGTGCCTGTGCCCTGCTGGTGTTGGCGTCCTAGCGGGTGGCACGTAGCCATACAACCGTACTAGCGATGGTGGCCGGTGGATCCACTATTTTTTAACAGAAAGGCAATGTATCTAACCAATGGTGGGGTGGGGCCACGAGGTAGTTGCGCAAGGGCTAAGGGAACTAGGGTTCAGGTTCCGAGTGACAGTGTTAGAGATCAGGTGGGTTGGGCTGTACCTGTATTAGGCCTCTAGATATGCTCGGAAAATTTGATTTACTGAGGTAAATAACCAAATTTACCGATATAATTCAATTCCTAGTAATTCAGAACTAAATAGGGAACCAAAAACTTTGATTTTAGTATTTTTGGTTTGGTTTTTGATTCTCAGTATTTGTTGCCAGAGGACTAATACTTATAGAGTTGAATCTTACATGAGGCATGCGGCCCGCTAAGGCACCGCCAGGCTAGCTCCATGCTTGGCCTTGTTCTTTGGCCCATAGTGCCAGCCCAACTGCGGCATGTTTCAGGGGCATAAGGGTTCATTATTAAGGAAACCTATACTAAAACACCTTCTCATCTCTCCGACACCTCCCGTCCATAACCAAGTCAGAGAAAAACGACCCGTTTCAACGATGGGGCGCTACCTAGTTTTCTTCTGTTTCTCCTAAAAAAACTAGTTTTCTTCTGTTTGGGCTATAGTAACACTATAGTGCTATTAAACCAGATCTGTAGAGTAATATTCCACCTACCCCATGCATGGGGTCACAACATTCTCCTCACATCAACATGGTTGTGGGAGACACCCACGACACATGTTGTCCTATACAACATAGGAGGAAAGCCTCCCACAAAGGAACGTGCAGCAACAACACGCGTCACCACTCCCCATGATTCATGCCACATGGAAGTTCTCTCTTTCACCATGTAACCCTGCTCCCTCAGTGATATAATGGCAATGGGGGCCTCTTCTTCGCACAAAGGATAGAGAAGGCAGTCTCCCAACTAAACTCTATTTTGATTTTAGAATGCCCCCTCTTGTTTTCCCGATTGTAGCCCCTACTACAAACATCGAGCTCACGTGGAAAACGATTGAACACCATCAAACTGAACGTAGGGCATATTGCCTGAACCTGTATAAATCCTCAGTCTCTGAGTGCTAGCCATCCAAGGCTATACGCACGACTATAAATTTACTAGTGATATATATGAGGATACCCCTATTACGAAATGTCGACACCACATCAATATTAAGGACAACTTCTCCAACAACTTCGCGAGCTGTTTTTGTGCCAAACGTGTATTTTTTTCAAACATCTTCACATGTGAAGTTTCCTAAAACATGCACTTATAAGGAATTGGTGTGGGATGAAGCTGAAAATAGTAGCTTGTCCCAACTTTAGCTCCTCCGATGGGCCTTGCATGGGATTTATGAGAGCATGTTTTAAGGAGCTTCATATGTAGAGCTATTTTGCTAAATGGTTGAACAAAATAGTTTTAGCTTCACTAGTAGAGCTGCTCATGGAGCTAAAGCAAAAAACTACTCCACTAATGAAGCTGAGCTATGCTAAACGGGGCCTAACACCAACTTAGATTAATTAAATCCATCAATGTATATATTTTTACATAATGTTTTGGTTTTAGAAATGTAGCTAGGTTTTGTACCACTTAAAGGTGTTTAATTTGGGACAAATCTAAAACATCCTATAGTTTTTCATATAGGAAGCGTTATTTTTATTATTATGGTATGTATTTGTTAGTTCAATGCCAAGTGTCTATCTGTCTATGTATTCTAATCTATCACACTGTAAAAGAGCGAAGGAATTAAAAATAGCTTCTCACCCTGATATTTTCTACTCACCTTAAGTGACAGGCGGACCTAGTCGGAAACTTTTTTATATTTACAACGTGTTTGTCTCTTGCGGATGCCTCGTGTTCATTTTTTCACCGTTCTTGACCCCTCCGCCCACCGGTACCCGCCCCTCCTTATTCTTTGATGATCGACCATGGTAGGTCAAGCACACCTAAAGCTCAGCAACCGTCGTCAACTCTCAAATTTCATAAAAAAGAGGAAAACATAAATACCACCTCTCCTCTGATTTATTAGACGGTTTGACTTTTTTAGATTTATAGTTTTTGCTATACACTTAGATATATTTTATATCTAGATGCATTGTAAAATCAATGCATTTAGAAAAGTCAAAATGGCTTATAATTTGGAATAGAGGGAGTAGTTATGTAGCATTCCTATTTCTGTTTTTCAAAAACTTTTTGTGTCAGCATTCCTCACCTGGGCAGCCCACAAGCAAGGCCCAGGAAGAGCGAGAGGAAGAGGGCTGGAAGCGCGCGTGTCTTAGGCCCAGAATGGGCGTGTAATATCGGTGTTGCTAGGCTTAAGTACGAAGAGAGAGAACAGAACACTTATGTAAAAACTAAACCACCACACTTCTACTTCTCGCCCAAGCCAGGCACCTCGCCTAGGTAAGGAATGCTGACAAATTGATAGTTTTTCTTCTCCCGTTGCAACGCACAAACATATTTGCTAGTTAATACTTATTTGCAACATAAGCTTTGCTGCTGTATGAGTTGAATCAGAGTGAAGCACCTAGAAAAATGCCATGACTGAAACATAGGAAGGCAATACATTAACTGAAGCCACATTATTTAAACATATAGAAAGGCAAGAATCACAACTGATTGAAAATTAAATAAACATAGGTACTCCTCATCATCACGGACATGCATGATTCAAGCATTTTACAGCCAAAATGCCACGGGATCGCCGAGATCGATGAAACTCTGAGTGGTTTCCCTAGGCACCTCGTAGCATTGCACCCAGGAAGTCTCGCCAGTCGTCAGGTCTCCATTGTCGTCATAGCTGAGAGAGAAGGTCGTCAGACGATAACGGTAGCAGCGATTGGGCTGGGGCTCCTCGAGGTTCTTATCATCAGCATTGCCATTGCCAGGCTTGACGGAGACGCACTGCACAAGGCAGAACTCGCTGCCGCCGCCTCTTCCCGTGTAGACGAGCCTGGCGCTTACATGAGTCTCGGCCGGGTCGTCGCTGAACAGCTTCTCCTTGCCGAGCTTCCACGCGGCGGCAGAACAGGTGGCCACCTCGTCGCAGTTGCAGGAGATGAGGTGGCCAAAGGTGGCCGGATCTTTGGAGAGTCCGACAAATGCTTCCAGGCAGTGGACGAAGTAGGCACGGCCAGTGAACGGCAGCGTCCAGTTGCCGTGTGTGTTCCACTCGCACTTCCTGGTGTCGAAGGTGAAGGTGCCCGCAGCGGAGTAGGGGTCGTCAGGCCAGACATCGGTGCTGACCAGGATGGTCTGCCCATCATGGTGCAAGGCGTAGGAGTTGACATCCACCCTGTCGAACGGCGGAGGCGGGAGCTGATGCCACGACCACGGGACAACGTCGCTGCGCTGGCAAGAAACGAGTGGTGGAGGCTGGTGCGGCTCGAAGGTGAGTTTCGAGAGGCTGAGGTTGTCCAGAGCGAAGAGCGTGTCGCCCACGGGGATGTAGATGGGTTGATCGTAGGCGAACTTTCCGGGGCCGAAGGTGACGCGCCGTCGGCGGACGTCGTAGATGGGGATGACCAAGTCGCCGCCGCTAAGGGGATTCAGGCATTGCGTCACCACAATCTTGGTGCCGATGGCGGCGAAGGTCGTGGGAAGCCCCCGCCGCGCCTCCAAGCGGATGATAGGCTGAGGCAAGCGCCGAACAGCGGCTTTGCCCGAGGCGGCAGTGTTCTTCCTGGAAGAACGCGTCTGACGGGAAGACGGGGGCGACAAGTTTATCTGGCGGATGCTGTATCCGAACGGATCGTCATCAAGGATGAGGTAGAGGCGCTGCTCCTGATTCGGGCGCTGCTCGCGCTCCATCGACCTACGGGGGACGTCACGCCCGCCGCGCCGCCGCTTTGCCATTCCAATCCGAAGAATCGATTGTCAAACAGAAATCAATCAGGCCAATCCGCCTATTGCAACCCAACCCTACAATATCGTCAGGGGCGGAGGGTAGTGGAGGCCAAACTGGGCCTCCGCCCCCCCCCCCCCCCCCCCTTGTTTGACACAAATTCAATGACCCATAAATCCCTAGAAGTGTAAACTACACGTCTATTTAACATCTCAACGTGATTTGATATTCATGTAAGCAATTTAGACCCTCTATTCATGGGCAACAGAGCAGAAAAATCCAACCGACCTACTTAACCCCCTACTCTGGATTTGGGTAGTAGGGGTCAAAAAAAAATTCAGCAGACCTCCTACTACACCCCCTACTTCTGTTGCCCCCTACTTTCTCCACGAAACCCCCTACTTCTATTGCCCCCTAGTAAGGTTCTAGGATTCATTTTGGAAAAAAAATTTGGTCCCAACCGAAATGGACGAAATTCGGGAAAACTCGGATAAATTTTGGACTCAATTCGGTGAATTTTCGGAATTTGAAGCATAAAATTTGTTTTGGACCTCACCGAAATGGACGAATTTCGCCGAAATTCGGACTATCTCGGTCGAATCCCACCACCCCTACTTTTTTTTCTCGCTGCTGCATCGACCTCCTAGCGACTCTGCCCGACACGGCACAGCGTGGCCTCCCTCTGCTCCCCGGCGTTCCTCCTCGGCGCGGCGGCAGCCCTCCGGGTGGCCCACCCCGGTCCAGGGGCGCCCCTCCCCGGCACGGCGGCCCTCCCCAGCACGGCAACCTTCTCCGATACCGGCGGCCCTGCCCCGGCACTCCCAAGTTCGCGCTCGAACTTCCCAACACCAGTGCCTCTCCCCTGCATCTCGCCAACGTGGCCGGACCTCTCCCTCTCCCCGGTGTAGCCGGACCTCTCCCCTGCCCAGCCCTGGCATGGCCTCGAGCTAGTTGAGTTCATCTATGGTGGAAGTGCATGAGAGAGGATGACACATGGGTCCCACATGTCATTCTCTACAAGGATGGATTTGAGGGGTCTATTTTAGGTAGTGTTGCTGGAGCAAACAACAAAATATGGGTAATATGAAAATTGATAGCTACCTAAACAGAAAAGTAGGAGGTGTGTTTTAGGTAGTATTGCTGGAGATGCTCCAAGAGGCTACGGTGGTTAGGGTTTGAGGTGGCCAGGTGGGTCGGGATCTGTTTATGCGCTAAATTGGGCCGCGTTCATGGGTTTTGCTGTGTGTGTCGGGATTGGGGGAGGTCGGTTTGAATGGTTCTCGGTTTGGATTTAGGTTAATACTGACCACCGAGCCAAAAACCAATCCTTGTAATTCAAAAACCAAAGCCGAACCGAAAAACCGACGGCTCGGATATAAGCACAAGTATTGGCCATTACCTCTATTTTTACTTTCATTACATTTCGTGTTCACTCAATTTCTAATACACCTTCCATCTTGCAACTGTTATAGTAAACATCTCGAGGACTTGCGTTTCACAAACTCGAAGCATTTTTATTTACGTTTTCGCACTATTGAAATTATTATCTTAGACATTATGTAGTTTACATGCCCAAAAGTTCAAAGGATAGACCGTTTATCACAAATAACACAAAATCTAACGATTCATCTTGGCCCTGTTTGGCAGGCTGTTTTTTTGGCTTATAAGCCGGCTATGGCTGATTTGCTGTGAGAGAAAAACACTGTTCCACGGCTGATAAGCCGTGCTGATAAGCTCAGCCGAACAAGGGGTATGTAAGAGCTATTTTTGGAGGATTTGTTTATCATATCTTATTCAAGATGACACTTGCTGACTTGCAGATGGATACTTCCATTTACAGTTTGAGCATTCAAAAGGCACCAAATTCAGATGAAATCTACGACTTACACAAACACACGAAGTATTCAAATTCTAACGCCATAAGCATCATTAGTCGAAGCAGCACCCCTACATGATCACACTTTCTTTGGTAGCTGAAGAAACCAGCGGCCTGAGTCCTGACTCCTGAAACGATCGATGAGTTCGTGCAGTGCAGCGCTACGCAACAGGAACCAAGAACGCTGTTGGCATGGGAATCATGCTGGGTTCCGGCGTGGCGCCGACGAATCCCGGTCCAGCGTAGATGGCCCACGGCTTCCATAGTATCTCCTCCTCCGTGTCAATGTCATTGCTGCCAGTACTGCTGCTCTCGCCATCGTCGAGTAGGTCGGCCTGCGGCGGGCTGCGCTTCTTGTGCACGCCCCAGCGCTCGGCGGACTTCGCGCGGCAGATCGGCCACTTGCTGGTGCTTACGAGGGAAGACGTGCCAGACGACGTCGCAATCTTCTTGTGCGCGTCCCATCGCTCAGCGGAGTCAGCCCGGCCGGGCTTGGCCGGCGGAGACGTCGCGATCTTGCGGGAGGAGGATTCTGTGCTGGCTGACTTGGTCTTGTGCGCGTCCCACCTCTCGTCGGAGTCGGCGCGGCTGGGCTTGGCGAGGGGCTTCGGTACGATGGCAGCGACGCACGGCGTCGGCAGCAGCGGGAGCATCTTCCACTTGGGCGGGGTCGGGAGCAGCGCCGGGAGAGCTGCGTGTGCCACCTTGAGGTGCACGCGGGCAACCGGGACCGCCATGGTGGATCGAAGACGACGTACGGAGACGCACACGACCGAGAAGCGCCTCGAGTGAGGACTGAGGAGAGGAGATCAAGCGGAGAGAGGCGATGGTGAGACGATCGCCGGTGGCAACAACAGATATATATAGGCCCCAGCTGGGGCGCCGGACGAGTCGGTGGTATCATCAGGTGAGTGAATCGGAGTCGACAGATCAGAATCCATTCACCGACGTGCCTGCCGCGTGGGCTCCACGCCACCATGTTTGTTCGATTCGGTTTCGGTGCTGGTTCCGACACAGTGCACACACCGCACACGAGTCAGGACTCAGGAGATGGCGGCATCGGCCCGTTCGAGAATCAAGCAAGCCCAAGCTTCTTCATCTATTCACCCGGTGGTACATGTCTCCCAATTGAAGAAGGCACCTGGTCCTCCAGCTCGGGTGACACCCCTACCTGATGATCAAGCTCTGCAATGGAGTATTCCAGAGAAAATTCTCCAGCGTCGCACGAGGTACGTCGTCCATTCAACAGGGGTTGATTAAGTGGTCTCTGTTGCTAGATTCGTTGGAAGATATGTCTACTCTTCGTCAGAGGTTTCCCCGTGCTGCTGTTTGGGGGCAACCAGCAGGTTTCCCCTGACGATGTACAAGAGGACGATGCGTTGGCTGGCTGCTGAAGACATGTTTTCCTGAAGAAGCCAACAAGACGACTGAAGCAACTGGGCCGAGCCGCCGAGTGGGCCAGCCAGAGAACCAAGAGGCCGAGCACGCGCACGAGAGGCCCAGAGTGGGTGGTGAACTAGCCGGCGGTCTCGCCTCCACCGCACGCACTCATGGGCTTCCGGCTGCTTGTTTCTTCAGTTAGCAAATTAAACCAAGTTGTGATCGCGTAGCAGACTACCGTATACTACACTCATGGACTACACTACTACAGTACTAGTGCTTGTCGTAGACATAGCAGAGATGTAAACAGTCAACGATGAACGATGTTAGAATTTGCACGTTTTCTAGTAGTATGATCACCAGTACTATGATTTATGTTCTGTGCTGGTAGTGGTAGTATTTGATACCTTCGCGAGCCGAGACTGTAAATCGATGCATCAATGTGCTAACAAGTATGGTCTTGACGTTCTGTTTCAATTTTAACAACAATATATATAACTCCTCATAAAAGTCACCGAGACGAGCACGGTGCAACTCCATGGGCTCCTGCTCATGCATGATGAACATAGTGCAGGCCCGTAGCTATGTCCCTAGCGATGCTGTACCCTGTGTGCCATTGTCAAAGTGGAAATGCTGTCGGTAGGGCATCCGTTTCGTCCGGACGGCTGTTGGTGGGCTTCAACGCCCGCCCAAACACAGCCCAACAGGCAACACTGCTATCCGCACGGAAATAAAAATAAAAAAAATCGCCACTTCCATTTTCCCCTCCAATCGACGTTGTGCCCGCATCCATTCTCGAACCCATTGTCGGCGCATGTGTCGCCGCGGCGTGCTCCACCACGACCGCACTGCCGCGCTCGCAACGCAGCGGCATGCTGCACCGTGCCCGAGCGCGCCCCTTGCCTTCCTGTCTCCCCACCGCCTCTCACTACTCGTTGCCGAGTTCTCCGAGCCAACATGGTGTGGTCCATGGTGACTGCTCCAGCGCGACAATCTTTATAGCACCCAACCGCTTGCCTGCCGCCATCCTCCCTCTCCACTACACCCAAGTGCCTCTTATGGTCTATCGCATTTCCACATCAGGTAGGCCATGGCTGCTGGTGACGCCATGTGTTCTACTATTTTAGGTGTTTCAAAAGTTGTTTTCAAGTGTTTCATCTAGATGTTGCATATGTTGCAATGGCTATATACACATGTTGCAAGTATATGTTTCAAGTATTTCAGACGTATGTTTCGAGTGTTTCATCTAGATATTGCAGAAGTATATCTAGATGTTGCATAACATGTAGGTTGCAAGTATATGTTTCATGTGTTTCATACGTATGTTCTAAATGTTTTATCTCGATGTTGCAAAACTAGATCGGGATGTTGCATGCATTTGCAATGGCTTTCAAGTGTTTTTAGGTGTTTTGCAAGTATTTCAGATGTATGTTGCAAGTGTTTCAACTGTTTTAGATGTATGTGGCAAGTGTCACTTCACCTTGATGTTGTAAAAGTAGATCTGGTGTTGCACATATTACAATGGAACCACCTGTCGCAGTTGCCTGCTACAGTCGCTGGGGCGTTGGAAAGCATATGAGGCACAAGCAGTCCCCACCTAAAAAGTGCGCGGAAAGCATACAGGAACGAGAGTCGAGCAGTCTATGCGTGTTTTTGGTCGGGCAAGCGGCACGTGCGATCCGGTTGATGCGGGCCCCTGTGTGGGCGTACCGGGTGTGTAGGTGCGGGAAACGGGGTACTGGCACCGGCGTCCGGACACGGGCATCCATCCGGACGTCCGAGCACTAGCAATCCCCGTGTCAAAAAGACTTATGTCATCTTCTTGTTGCTGCCTGCAGGACTGTAGGTGCTGCACCTTCGGAAAAAATGTTGATCCAAGCCCACCATTGTTGTAGGACCAGCCTGAAAGTTGTGCACAACATAATCTGAGATTTCCTTGTATAAAATACTATAATCTCGTTAAAGAATATACAAGGTGTATTCTAAGGTTGTATGCTTTTTAGCATCACTAGACCCATAACCGTAGCAGCACACACAACGCCCCGCGCACCGGAATCGAAGAAGAAGGGGGCGGGGGCGGTGGGCGGGTGGTGGCGGAGCGACCGGGGGTGAGGTCGCCGCAGCCGGGGCGGTGGACGAGGTAGTGGCTGCGGCGTTGGCAGTTAGGGTTAGGGTTGGCCGGACAGTGAGGCTTCGAGAATCTCTCTGACTCTAGATTGCTGGCTGGCCTACCGGGGACGGCGGCTACGACACGGCGGTGGTGGCGGGTTGGCCGGCGGTGGGCGAGGCGGCGGCGAAGTTAGGGGAGGGTGGGTTTGTCTGGTGGGGATGGTTGGTGGGTGTGGAGGTCGCCGGCAGCCAAGGCGGTGGTCGAGGTGGGTGGGGAGGGGATGGACGGGAGAAGAAAATGAACAGTGAAGTTATCGGTGGCCTTGGGGAATGGCAAAACTGCCCAAACATGGCAAATCACACACCATACTCCGCACTGTGACGATCCTATGCAGAATAGGCGATGTAGGAAACCCCTTTGAACAACTGTGTAGGGCTGGTCTTGCATGGTGAATGATCTCACCCATCCTAGGATCAGAGGGGACTTTTCCACACGATCCTGGCCATAATGCGTGTACGGAGGCCAACAATGGTAAAGATGGACAGGATGACGCCAGTGAGGGGCCTTAATTATCAAGATCGGCCAACGTACACGACGTACCACACCATCTTTTTTTAAACAGGGACCTAGCCCGGGGGCATCTTTCTCACGCATGAGACAGGATAGACAGTCTCTGGACACTTTGCACCCTCACTTCATGAACCACACTCACCCGTTTTTAACCCTACTAGAGGCTTCGATAACCATGCTTACTTTAGCCATGAGGAGCACCGGCTCCTCGTCTTCCTTGTCAGCTTGGGTGAGATGTGTCTATGCCTTCTTGGGCTTGCGACAATCCTTCCAAATACTCGAGCTGACCGCAATCGTCACACCAATTCTTGTCATCATCGTGGCCGCCATCCTTGGCATCGGCAGGAGGGGCTGCTTTTTGCGCTCGCCATGAGAGCGATGTCCTGCACCGCCACCGGGTTTAGGGGACGTGGAGAGATGTGCATGCCATCTTTGCCTTTGCTTCGACCACACGAGACAATGCTCCTTGGTGAAGTAGAGTTTGCCGTCGGTCTGGAGCTGACATCGCCGCGTCATTGTGACTGTGAGGAGCACCTCTTCAATCAAAACCGATAGAATAATGAGCATCATCCCGCAGGCGAGTGGCGACCTGTGACTGTGAGGAGCATGTAGGCACGGCCGAGGAGTAGAGTAGTCCATGGGCAACAAGGCTTCACATGACACTCCGGTTTAAAACAATGGATTAAAAAACTTTTTCTGAGAAGCAAGTTCAAAAGTTAGGTATTTTGCTTAAAAAGCAAACGTTTTTTTCTGAAAAATTAGTTTCTTAAAAAAGAATTTATTAATACCTTTTGCCAGAGATTTTGTTTTGTGTTGCAGCTTCTCACTAAACTCAAACAAACACAGCGAATCTGAAGAAATGCTATTTATTTGGTTTTGCTTGATGATCATGGTGCATGCAAGCTGCCTCTTATTTCTTTATTTACGTGTATACACACACACACGTAGTTATTAATATAATAAATAATAAGAAGAACACGCCACACGCTAATTATATTTACTAATTAATAAAATAATAATAAGAGTGTGGGCATCCTGCCAGCCTCCTCCTCCTTTGCTCAGTTCAGTTGGTCTTGGTCTCCTGCTGCCCGAGGAACGGCGCATCGGCGTTGGCATCGCTGCAGTAGAGGCAGGGGTGCTGCTCGAACTCCTGCTCGAGGAGCACCTCCCTGGCGTGGCACACCACCTCCCGGTTGCTCATCGGCGCCGGGTGTGCCGCCAGCACGGCCTGCAGCGCCCCGGTGAACGCCCCGTACGCCGCCCTGCCACCATCCGGCCTCACCTCCAGCGAAAGCGAGTCCATCTGGCACCCGCTCAGCAGGATCCCAGCGTCAGCGTCGTCGGTGTGCGCAGCGCTGCTGCTGTTGCCGCCGTTGTGGTCGCGGCGGTACTTGGTGCTGGCGTCGGCCCCGAAGAGCGCGAGCAGGTGGTCGGCGACGTGGTGGGACGCGTCCAGGCCCGACGCGGCGGACAGGTGGCCGAGCACCGCCATAGTTTTGGTTACCGTTTCGGCCAAAAATATCGGACCCAGCGATAGAAACGAAAATCGGGATTTTCGGTGATTTTCGGATTTTTCGGATGCAAAAATACTCAAACTGATGTTTTTAAGAAATATCAAATTTTGGCTGAAATTTGGCCGAAAATTACGAAAATAGGCAAGAAAGAAAGTCCAAAATTAAGCAAAATCATAGAACAAAGTAGTTTTCCCAAATCTAGACAGCAAACGATCTAACAGTTCACTTAAAGAGTTTCATACAAATATAGAACAAATGACAGTCCAAACTTAAGCAAGATCATAAAACAAAGTTGTTTTTCCACTTAACAAACAGTCCACTTAAATAGTCCAAAGTAAATCTAACAGTGCACTTAAACAGTCCACTTAAATAGTTCCGTATAGAGATGCAACAAATCATAAGTAAAATAGTCTCTCTGGATAGTGAAGCATAACTCTGGTGAAGCCTCCAGTTTACTACTTGCAACCTGCACACGGGCAAAACTTAGACATAGATTAAACAAAACAATTTAACAAATATACAGTGAAACAAAATTCCACCTAATAGAGAATAAATATCCTTAGTTTTGTTTCGACACGCCCTCCTCGGTCTACGATCAATTCCCTCCCCTACAAAGAACAATAAGCATGCAAAATAATTGGAAATATGTCACTATGTTAAACAGACACAATGGACACAACAATGATTTAGAACTTGCTAGTGTCTCACCATCACCATGCGTTTCTAGAGCAAGACATGGTTTGGAAATCCTCTCTTCTTTCAGCCCTTGCTGCTTCTGAGAGGAAGGAACCTTATCTTCATCTATCAGCAAGCACAATTAGTCAATCAAATATGTCAATATGCATATTTTCAGAAATATCAAACTACTTCTACCTAAAGAACACTAAGGCTAACCTTCTTTGTCTCCATCAGTTTCTCCTTCGTCATTAGCCCCATCATCGCTGTCATCCCATGTTCCAATAGCATAACTGTCACTCTCGTTTTCATCAAACTCATCTTCCCCATCCTCATTTGCCTCCTTTCTTTTATCATGCACGAGTCCAGCTTTCCCTCGCTTTCTCTTTCCAAGAAGACTCTCTTCACACACTAGTCCATAAGATTTTTCAGCTTTTTGATCAACACAATCTGTTTCATTCAACCACTCTGTAATTGGATTGGCATGATCAAAAAATGCACAATCTATCATATCTTGAATAGGATTTGCAAACTTTTCCTTATCAATATGATCATTAGCTTCAAGCTGTTGCAAGCGTAGCTTCAGGTTATGATTCACATAGACCAACTTATGAAGTTTAAGGTAGCACAGTTTGTTTCTCAATTTGGTTTGAACCAGTGAGAATCTGCTCCAATTTCGTTCACAACCACTTGTAGAAATGCACTGTGACACAATCATCAATGCATATTTTTGCAATTCTTTGGTGTCTCCTCCATAAAGAGACTACCAAGTGGCTGCAGGAAAACCAAATTCGATTATAAGTATGCATATTGCCAACCAACAAGTGACAACATAGGCAGCAAGTTCCTAGCAGCTGGCATAGATTGACAAAAAAGGCACAACACAAAAAGAAATCCAAACATAACAGAAAGCAATCAAACCAATTACAGGTGTTCATCCTGTTTAATATAAAAGTAGCCAGTTAATTCTTTCCTGGCAATGAACAGAAAGCATCTTCAACCTGAGAATGGTGACACAACTAAAGAGCAAACTTTGGTTCTTTACGCCAACTAAGAACAGGACGTCGACCATGATAAATAAGTGTCAATGAGTGTGCCCCATTCGTCGGATGTTCTACATCATCCAATGTACTAAGATACGAAGGGAATTGACTAGACACACAGGCATTAGCATCGGTCAAATTTCTTTGTTTCTGAAATAAACAGGGCTACAGAGATGTGCAGTTAAAAGCCAAAAACAGCAGGATTACAGAGATGTGCAGTTAAGAGCAAAAAACAGCAAGATTACAGTATCTCAATATGCAACATCTTGTTATTACATAGTGGTACATAAATAAAAATTAAATGGCATCTTATAAAAAACAAAAGTAGGAGGATATCACATAAACAAATTTCAGAGACTGCTGTTCACAAATACAGTAGTAAAGTACTATATACTGCATAGCACAAGCAAGATCGTATTCAGACAGGAATTTAGGTTCAGCTCACTGTTACTATATAAACAAGAGTACAAGATGTTATAATGGCAGCCCAATAATTAATGAGGCACAAGCAGATAAGCACTAAATTAAGCTAAAAAAAGGCAGCACAACATACTTGGAGTTACATTAGGAGAAGAAGCAGCCAATCGAGCTGTTGTAGTACCAAATATTCCTTTGCTCGCTTTGTAATCCTGGAACTCAGATAAAGCCTGAACTGCATTTTCAGGGGAATCAGCAATCCTTTCAATTACAATTGCTAGCTCCTTCAAATAGTCAGGATTTGAAGTGGTGCTATACTGGTAGTGACCTGCAGGGTTTAGCACGGCACCTACATGGACAAGAAGATTTCATATAAGAATGAATCACTGCAGTAAAATGACTATAGATTACAGAGAGAGATAGGTATATAGAAAGCAACTCGGTACCTGCAAGCATTAGGGTGTTCTGGCACATACTTTTGACCCTACTATCTAGTAGTGCCAAGATATTCTTCAGTTCTTTATGCCCCTCCATGTAAACTTCCAACATATCCCTGCAAAATATCACCTGTGGTATGAACCCCGAGACAGTACCGATCTTTTGTGAATCTGCATAATGCAATAGACTATAGATTGGCGAAACCAGCTCCAGCACCCACTTGATGTTCTCCCACCATTGCCTACATGACAAACATTCGTCTGCATAGATGTACTCGGCATCTCCATTGTAGCGGCTGTTAGCCCAATCCTCTGACGCCATCCATTGTCGGAACTTATCCTTTCTATCCCAAAAGCTTTGGAGGAATATAAAGATAGTTCCAAATCTGGTGGC
The DNA here is from genome assembly GCA_022457205.1 of Saccharum spontaneum. Taxonomy (NCBI): domain Eukaryota; kingdom Viridiplantae; phylum Streptophyta; class Magnoliopsida; order Poales; family Poaceae; genus Saccharum; species Saccharum spontaneum. The sequence goes on along the minus strand of CM039597.1, from coordinate 11,028,262 downwards.
ATTCCACCTGTATAGCTCACCACCAATGTTGCGCTTCATTTCAGCACGCAGATTGTTATGATTGTAGAAGAACTTGCATATTCTTTGGGCACTTGATATAACCCTCTCAACATCTGTAAGTTTCCCTATGCTCTTGAGTAGAAGGTTAATGGTGTGTGCAGCACATGGCTGCCAGAAAATCTTTGGAAACTCTCTAGTGATTTGTGCACATGCCTTCTTGTAGTTTGATCCATTATCTGTTACAATCTGCATAACTCTGTCAACTCCAATATCATCTACAACAACCTTTCTAATGCAATCATACAGGAAACTTGCATTCTGAGTTTGTCCAGTGGCATTGACTGTTCTATGAAAGAACAATTTCTCATTGCAGTATATCATGAAATTGATGATGCTCTCACCATTTTGTCCAGTCCATGAATCGCACATAAGAGTAACCTTGTACTGATCCCACTCCACCTGGCATTGTTTCATATCATGCTCTAGTTCTTCGAAATTGCTCTGCAATTAAAAAGAAAAATTAGAAACAAAAAATGTAGCTTTAAAATTGAACTAAAAGATTGAAACAAACAATGTAGCTCTGAAATTAGAAACAAACATGGAAACAACAAACAACATGTGAAAGTTCATTATATACCTCCAAATAGGAACCATCAATACTCTCTCCTGTTGGGCATGGAACCCCTTCACCAAGCTGTTGAGTCAGCTTAAATGCAGCTCGAAAATAAGGACAATTTGCTTTCCTCCCAGCCACACTATTTGCTTGAAAAAACTTGGACCATGCTCTACCTAGTTTATCCTTGAGGTTGGGGTTTAAGGCGACATTAATTCTTGGTTGAACAGGAGCTCTACTGCATGCTAGGTCTATGTCAAACCCCACTGCTCTCTTAGATGCAGACTGCTTCTGAAACACAGTGTCAATTCTTCTCTGGCTGCCACCGCCACATCTTGAGCTGGTAGCCACATTCCTTATGTTGGTTTCATGAACTGATCTTTTTCAGTACATACTGCAACTGCCCTTCCTCATCATTAGGAATATCATCACCATAATCATTGATTCTAACAGCATCTTCTACTCCAACAGACCGTGCAATTTCATCATCGATTCTTTTCTTTCTAGCCTTGTTCACTGCCCTTGCTCTCTTCCCTTCTGTTCTACTTTCCTCCATATACTTCCGCACATCCTTTGGCACCTTCTGGCACGCTTCAACATTGCCAATGATCCCTGCCAAATGTTCTTTGAACCGGGTTGCACCTCCACCGTTGAATGCTCTATTGCAGTAGTGGCATTTGAATCCAGATCCCCATGGTATACCATGGGTCCATACATTACCAATGTCTGCACAAAATAACAATTCTAAATTAGCTAACTAACTAACTAAATGGTGTTTCTGCCATTCAAAATCACAATCTCTACCAAATCTGGTTGCACATCTCTTTTGCTATTGGTTTAAGTCAAAGGTGTAGTCAAATAAACAGTAACATGGTACCAGGAAAATATCCAGATTCAGACTTCAAAAAAAATACAAAGAACACGGTACACATATAAATTAGTTGCCAATAAAACTGATTCAAATTAATAAATGATAACAAAGTCACTGAATATACAAGCATATAAGCTTTTCTGATATGATATAAATCTCAAGACGAGATACTATCTGTATAGGGCCTGACTGACCAAACCATAGGACTTGAAATTTAATTTTAATAAAGAACACAATTTACAGATGGAAACTACTATGCTAAAAGAAAAAATAACTTAACAAAAAGATGGAAACTACTAGATGGAAACTACTATGCTAAAAGAAAAAATATAATGATCCTAAAAGCAAAAATATATGGCAGACTCCTCCATTTACAGACTCCTCCAACCTTGGCCCTGGAAAGATCATGAGAAATATCAGATTTTAGAAATCTTGAGATACCTATAGTACAAAATGTACCAACCAACTCTTTTCACAAGTAAAATTCTACACATTTAGTACTCCAACACCTCAATTCCTTAATGAGATTTCCCAACTTACAATAATTTGAAAGATATGAAATATCACTAGGAAAGTAACAACAACAGCTATCTGAAAGTAACAGCATGGGTAACCAAACTTTCATCAGTTGAGATGTTCAGTGTTAACCTTAGGTTAGTCAACAAAGCCTCTTGCCCCCAGCTAATTGACCCACAGGCACACAAGGCTAACATTGTTGAACGATAAGCATGTAATTCCAGCGAGATCGAAAAACAATTGTACAGATCACCTGTCGAAGCATTCATCTTGCCTGCAGCACCTTGCTTGGTGGCTCCTCCTCCTGCTGGGCCGTCAGCATCAGTTCCTTTCCCGAGTCTTCCCCTCGTGTCATCCATATCCCTGTACGCAGTAAGTATTCAGTACGTTGACAAGAAAAGAGAAGCCACGCCATCAGAGCCTAGCAACATTTGTTGAAGTGGACTACAGAAATGACAATCAAGAAATGACTGTTTCATTGCGGCAAATGCCAGTGTCATTTGGCATTGAAATCGCAGACAAACGATGAAACGTTTGGTGTGCACATTATTCTTCAATCGATCCACCAACACAGATTTGCCTTGTACATACAGGAAGAAAAAAAAGAAATGGAAATCGAATTGCCTTGTACATACAGGAAGAAAAAAAAGAAACGGAAATCGAATTGTGGCTTGCAAACTACTCCATTAAGAGGATGTAGACAATTTGCGTGCAGAGATCAGCTAATAATCATAGGGAATCTTGGCATCAAATTCCGGACCAAAACAAAACAGCTGAAGCTTTCGTGAACAGAACTTTCAAGGCAAGGCACCAATTCACAGTACCACGCAGCATCAAAATTTCTGTTGGAGACTACCACGCATAATCAAAATCGATTACAATGCATTCAGATTTACTTGTTGCCAAAGCCGATTGTTGGCGTGGAGCTGGAGGATGGAATTGTGCTCCTCGGGGTGAGGGGCCCACGCTTGATGTCCGGCCGCAGGTAGTTGGTCCACCGCTGCCAAATGACCAGCACAGGTTCAGCCCTGCAATGCATATTCAAGCGGGCGGCACATCACTCAAATCACCCAAGAAAGGAGGAGCCAAATGACCAGGTCACGCATGCACACAGCGGACTCGATCGATGGAGGAGCAGAGCATGTACGTACCTGTGACCCCAAGCTCGATGGTGAGGTCGCAGGGGACGGGGCTGAGCCGCTGAGGGGACGCCGCGGCGGCGGCGGCGGCTGCTAAGACTCAAGGAGGAGAGAGAAATAAAATTGGGAATGGGTTAGGGTTTCAGCTCACCTGTTATATAGCTGGAAGGTATTATTGGGCCGGTCTGACTATGTTGGGCTGAAAAAAATTTCAAAAAAGGCCGAAATGTTTTCACCGGTTTGGGCCTTTACCGGATCAGGCCGGTAGAAACGAAATTCGCCGAAAATCGTGAATTTCGTGCCGAAATTTTGAACTTGGAGCACCGCGGCATACGGGAGGAACCGACCGGCATGTACGGCGCCATGGGCGTCGACGGCGGGGTCAGCGGGGACGTCGGGGCCGATCTGCTCCTTCTCCTGGTCGATGAGGCCGCCGCTGTGGCACGAGTCGGACACCATGGTGAAGGTGGCGCCCCGCGGCACGACGTCCACCAGCTCCCGGAAGTCCACGTCTGACGTCGCGCGTGCATGCAAGCAAGCATGTCAGTCAGATGTCAGAAACGACGTGCTCTGCATGGGACTATATATGGTGGGAGTGCTTGGACGTGCGCAGACGACACAGACCATAGATGAGGTTGTGGTCGCAGGGCACGATGGCCTCGTCGTCGCGGTCGCCATGGCCGCTGATGGGCGGGGTGAGCGTGCCGTGGCCGCTGAAGAAGAAGAAGAGCACGTCCCCGGGCGCCGCGCGCCCCACCATCTCTGCCAGCGTGCGCTTGACGTTGGCGCCGGTCGGGAGCATGCCGGCGCCGCTCTCGTGGTCGTCGGTGAGCACGGTGATGTCGCCCGGCGCGAAGCCGAAGCGGTCGAGGAGGACGGCGCACATGGTGTGGGCATCGTTGATGCAGCCCTTCAGCTCGGACGGCGTGCCGGCGTAGTTGCACCCCACCAGCGTGGCCAGCATCTTCTTCTTCCCCGCCTCCATTGCTGTGCTATCTTCTTCTAACTCTAGCTCTACCTCTGGTAGTCTGGTGCGTGCTTCAGTGAGATGAGATGAGATATGGATCTCTGCCTGATTGCCTCCGTTATAAATAGGCTTCGTGATCACCTGTGTTCATTGAATACGCGCGTCGTTGTCATTGTTCATTTGTTGCTTGCCTAGCTTGTGGATGCAAGCTAAGGACACATTTGCCTTTGGACCTTGGACTTTGCTGCTCGGCTTGCATGCATTTGCAGTAAGATGGATGAACCGTCACGCACAAATCCATCCCAACGAGGCAAAGACGTACGTAGCTTGGTGTATATATGCATGTAAAGGTTAAGAGAAAGATCGATTTCATAAAGACGACAGCTCGTCGTACCGAGAATGTATGTGCACTGCAACCTAGATCGTCCATTCATCCTAACTGAGACCGGGTGGCTATGAAGTCCCTCCCTACAACTCATGAATTAAGAATTCTCAACCTCTGGCTTCGGAGCCGGAGAGCTCATCTCACTCCATGTTCACCTATACACTCAAGGCCTCTTCGAGGGTGGCTATGAAGTCGAGAGGGAGTGAGGGGGATGGACCCTTCCATCACAAGACAAAATAACGATCAATACTGTGCCTTTGCTTCGACCACACAAGTCAATACTCCTAGTGAAGTAGAGTTTGCCGCCGGTGCGGAGCAAAATGTCACCGCATCAACGTCGTCGACGCCCCCCCCCCCCCCCCCCCCCCCCCCCCCTTCAGTTAGGCGATCACCTCTTCAATTAAGAGATCTGCCGTCTCGGCTGCCTTTTGCCTTTCATTTTCGAAGAAGCCAGAGAGTGGATCGGATGTGTTGATAGTGAAAGGTTTTAAGAGCCGGAAGAAGATTAATCAGTGATAGTTGCGAGGAGGACAGGATTCAGAGTTCAGAGTATTTAGACATTCAGTTATGTCTTAAGCTACCGATACAAGGAGGCATAGTTCCTGCTTTATCCACACGCAGGTGGAGGTGAGATGGCCGGCTAGTTCACCCACTCTGGGCCTGTCATGCGCGTGCTTGGCCTCTTGGCTCGCTGGCCCACTCGGCGGCTCGGCCCAGCTGCTTCAGTCGTCTTGTTGGCTTGTTCAGAACACATGTCTTCAGTAGCCAACGCATCGTCCTCTTGTACCTCGTCAAGATGGTTGACACTCCCCCGCGCCACCACCCCCACACACACCCCACCCCTTGGCCTGCTGGTTGCCCCCAAACAGCAGCACGGGGACGAAGAGTAGACAGATCTTGCCAAGAAGACAACGAATCTAGCAACAGAGACAACTTAATCAACCCCTGTTGAATGGACGACCTACCTCGCGGCACAGTGCGACGCTGAAGAATTTTCTCTAGAATACTCCATTGCAGAGCTGGATCATCAGGTAGCGGTGTCACCCAAGCTAGAGGACCAGGTGTCTTCTTCAACTGGGAGACATGTACCACCGGGTGAATAGATGAAGAAGCCGGCAAAGCTAACTTATAAGCTGCCGAGCCCACTCGAGCAACCACTCTGAATGGTCCAAAGAATTTGAAACTCAACTTGGGATTGGCACGGGAAGCCAATGATGATTGCATATAGGGTTGTAATTTGAGAAATATCCAATCATCCACGCTGTAACGATCCTTCACTACTGGGTAGCAATTACAAGAGTTTGGGATACAATTAGGGAAGAATAGAGAGAATCTAGACTGGGAATAGCAAGGATCAGAGGCAGGGAAGCAAGAACAGCAAGGGAGGTCGAGTCCTGGATGGAAGGAGGAAGATGATGAGCACGTTCGGTTTCTGTTCGATACCCTGTCCTGGAATATGCTCTGAACATTTATAGCAGCCAACACTAGCCTGTTTTGCAGCCCGGTCCGTAGCAGGCCCAATTGGCAGCCCATGACATTCCCCTCGCTTGAAATGCGGCTTGCCCTCAAGCCCCTGTCGTCAAGGCTGCTGGGGTCCCAAATTAGCCTCATCAGCCTTTTAGAAGTGACATGGGGTTCAACTCACTGCCTTCCCAATAGTTGTAGCCACCTTCAGATTGTCCATGACAAACAAGAGGTATGCTATGTCCTCTGCAGTGCCTTGTGTTAGAAACATAGGATCATCTAGGTGTAGATCTAGTGGGTACAAGACTTTGCATTTCGGGATGAACAAAGAGACAGAGGGGTGGAGAGAGAGATGTAGAACCTGAGCTTTCAGAGGGATTGGAGGATCCGGAGGCCACCATCACGTTCATTGATGGAGACTGCGCACGGGCAGTGACGGTCGGTGTAGCGGTGGACAGGGTCGCTGGCGCGGTGCAGAGGCGGCGACTGTACTTGTGGAGCTTTCCCGTTGCTGGATGCGCCCCTCGATTAGATCGGATTAGGGTTTTTGTCGCGGGGGGCGGAATGGCTGCTGGTGAACCTCGTACCATGAGCCGTCGGCCCACACCTCCTTTTATTGTACAGTGCGACGGGGGCTCACCAACCGCTAATGGGTTGAGCGCCCCTGATCAGGGCGCGAGTCAAGGCCCAAGTGGCCGTTGGACCATCTTGGTGGGAGATCAACCTAACATTCTCCCCCTTTATCTCACCTTACACTTTAAACTTTAGACTTTACTTCACACTTATTTCTTTTACCATTCCATCACAGATTAGTGCATAGAGCATGCTTCATCGTCACGGTCAATCGTCGATAGATTTAACAGCTACAATACACGTCTCTGTTCCGAAATAGATTCTTTAACTTTGGGCCCTTTATTGTCCGGAAATCATTGGCTTTCCCATAAACCCATGTCGACTGTGTGTTCTCTAAACACACTGGGTGGTCAGCCTTTGGTAAGTGGATCCGCAAGCACTTACTTGTTACTTATATGTTCAATACCTTTTAGTATGATTCCGGACTTTCTCCTTTACAACGTGTAACTTAATATCAATGTGTTTGGGAACACACTTGACCCGTTGTCATAGGAGTCAACCATTTAAATGGTAATTGCTATTGTCTACCATTATCAACTCTGGGCATATGTTTCTTTTAACCATTTTGCCTACCCCTTTAAGTCTCATAACATGCTATACCATAACTTTGTATCACTAATGATAATAAAACTATTTCATTAGAGTTTTTTCACAATAAAACTCCAACTGCGAGTGTTAGCTACTATGTGGGTTTTACTAAACATCTCGCCAAAATTTAACATTTGTACCCACAACTATTTGAGAGTACTTATTCTTTCTTACTTAGCATAAGGCTTATAATACTTTGCAACATTGCAAGACATTTTTAACTCCATTCCAGTGATCTATATCTGGACTAGACTTCTGTCAAAAAACAACCCGGATACGTGAACTATGTCAGGGTAAGATCTTATCTATGTACTTATTAAGTTTCCAACAGCTGAAGCGTATAGGACGTCCATCTATAACAATCTTACATTGGTTCCTGGAACACTAAAGTTTCTAAAACTATTACCCTTGACCATGGGAACAGGCGTATGTTTACATATATACATACTTTATTTCTTCAGAATCTTTTCTAAGTATGCATTTGCGAAATTTCTAATACCCCTTTCTTCTATCTCGGTAAGTTCGAATTCTTAGAACAAATGACGCTTTACTGAGATTATTCTAATTGAGAGGACAAGAATTTCTTCTTCTCATAAAATAGATTGACATCACTACTAGCAAGTAAGATGTCATCCACATATATAGGATTAGAAAATGAATTTCTCATTCTATAACTTTATACAAACGCAATTGTCCTCTCATTCTCCTTAACCCAAATTTCTAATTGACTCTTCAACTTTAAATGCCACTGTCTAGAGACTTGCTCTAGTCCATAAGAGATTTCAACAGGTAGCATCTCTTACGTTCTTTTCTTTCCACGACAAAACCTCTGAGTTGTGCCATGTAATCATTTTCATACAAATCCCATTGGGAAATGTCGTCTTTACTTTCATTTGATGTAACTCAGATCATGATGTGCCACTAGCACTCATTGTAATCTATTCATTCTCTTCGTACAAAATCTTTTATTTCAAGTCGCGCTTTACATCTTTACATATTCCTTTTGGAGTCATATTTGTTTTGAAGACCCATTACAGCCTACTGTTTGGCTCCTTAGGAATTTATTCTAGGTCCCAAAGTATTATTGGTGCCCATTGATATCTTTCTATTCCCTTTAGAGTCATATTTGTCTTGTAGACCCATTACAACTTACTGTTTTGGCTCCGTTAGAAATTTCTTCTAAGTCCCAAACATCGTTGGTCATTTTTAATTTCATTTCATCTTCCTTTCCTTCTTGCCATTTGGACGAGTAAATGCCTCTCATGGCTTCTTCAAATGAGGTGGAATCACCTTCTATTTGAATTTCACTAATATAGACTTTATATTCATTAGATATATTTAATTCTCTTATTCTTTGAGACTTCTGGGCCTCAACTACTAGCATTTGTTGACCTTTATTGCCAAAAGACAATTAATTTTACAAAGTCCTATGTAACAAGACCCTTATTTACATTATTCATCCTCCTTATGGAGTTAGGTCCATTTGTACCATGCTCCCTCAGATTGTCCCATCTTTAAACTTTCTCATTTTGGATTTAATCTGAATACTGGTCAACTATGCTATCTTCCTATCGGAACTGTAAAAGATCTAGGAATTGAGTTATTTCTTTACTTTAGGTGTATCGTTATTATGACCGTCTTACTCCCCCGACGATCACATTCAACTTTTATAGATCACTCTTGCCTTCAATGCATAGTATGCATCGCATTATCTGAAGTACGGAGAAGTATCTTTCTTAATGGAAAAAGTCTGCTTAACCCCCTGAACTATCAGCTAGTGTCTAACCTGCACCCCCAACTATAAAATCATCTGTTTTACACCCTGAACTTTTCAAAACCATTCAAATTACACCTGCAGCGGTTTTGGACGGCGGTTTTGCTATAGTAACAATAGTTTTGCTACAATAACAGCGGTTTTGACTTTTTTTTTTTCTATTTATTTCCGCTGAATCTTTGAAAAATCATAGCAAATCAAAAAAAATCATAAAATAGAAAATCTAATTTTGTTGGACTCCACAAGAGTAGATCTACACAATGAATATATAATATAGTATGCTTTAGTACAAATTTTTTCTATATCTTTAAATTAGTTAGAAAATCAAATTTTGTCTGTAATTAATTGGAATAATTCATAGCTACAGCCTTTATGGTCCAATTGTGGTTAAATTTTTATAGTGAGCTAATTATTGTATGCTTGAACTGTAGTAAAAATTTCATACTAATTGGATCATGTATAATTTAGTTATAGATTTATTTATATTTAACAAGCATAAACCTAGACATAAACCTAAATAAATCTATAACTAAGTTATATATGATCCAATAAGTATGAAATTTTTACTATAGTTCAAGCATATAATAATAACCCCATCATAAAAATTTCACCACAATTGGACCATAGAAGCTGTAACTATGAATTATTCCAATTAATTACAGACAAAATTTGATTTTCTAACTAATTTAAAGCTACAGAAAAAATTTATACTAAAGCATACTATATTATATGTTCATTATGTAGATCTACTCATGTGGAGTCCAACAAAATTAGATTTTCTATTTTATGATTTTTCTGTGATTTACTGTGATTTTTCAAAGATTCAGCGGAAATAAATAGAAAAAGAAAAAGTCAAAACCGATGTTACTATAGCAAACCATTGTTACTGTAGCAAAACCGCCGTCCAAAACCGCTCTAGGATGTAATTTGAACGGTTTTAAAAAGTTCAGGGTGTAAAACAGACGGTTTTATAGTTGGAGGCGTAAGTTAGACACTAACTGATAGTTCGGGGGTTAAGTAGACTTTTTCCCTTTCTTAATTGTCTTTCTTAATTTATGTCATATTTATCTCCCTCGAAATGTGATATGAACTTTTCTACCATAATTTCGAAAACCATTCAGAACTCTTGTGAATGAGGAAGCTTTGATTACTTACTTCATCCACATGATTACATCATGCAAAATGAAATTATTTCTTAATTCGTATGGGAGTATTTTTTCCTCAATTCACTTCAAGAACTCAACAGAGTCCTCTTATTATCAGTACTTCTGCAAGTCATGCTTGCATGTCATATTTATCTTTAGGTTCGTCTGTAACTTTTTATTCTCCTTAAACTCATTGAGTGCTTAATGACTATGACACAATAGAAGTGCCCGGTCAACACTAGGATAGCATAAGAGTTACTCCATACTTTTATCCCGGTGTGGGATACACTAAAAGCACATGAGTCATCACAACTTTCTCCCGTCATGCAGGATAAGTACTATGCCAAACCTCTCCCGCCATGCAGGATTGATTAACATAAGTACTATTCCAACTTTATCCTGCTATGCGGGTATTTTCTCAAACTTTTCTCGTAATGCGGGTACTATCATAAACTTTTCCCGTCATGTGAGATAGTTCCCTTGAACGGCCATAAATGCCAGGATTGGCTCGTGTTCAATCATCAAATTCAGAAATAAATCTGAATACTCTTTAACACACATGCTTAATCCGACGTTGATCAAACTAAACATGCATATTACTTATTACATCTCTTAAACAAACTCTTATTGCTCTATCTCCTTTTCTTGATCAATATACTTCAATTCTTTTCTTTTCAAGACATTCTTTAAAGAGAACACAGTCTCTTAAACAATGGCATTCTTTCATACATAACTTGCCCTTAGGCCTTTCATCATCTGAGTCACAAGTACACAACTCATTTCTCTTACTGCCTTCAAGAATGAAAGCATATAGGTCTTTTGTCTGGAAAAATATTCAACAATAATGCTCATTAACCTTTGAAATCTTTATGTTCTATTCTATATCACCGTTGGGCAGAAATAGAATAAAATATCATTCTTCTACATTAATTTCACATCACCGTTGGGCAGAAATGGAATTAACGTATAGAAACTCAATAATCTTGAAAACATAGAACTGCTCCTCAAAATTAAATTCTCCCGTTGGTTCGAATTTAATTAGAAGACAATCAACTTCATTACAGCGGAAACATGAAAATACATTTCTCTAGTTTAAGAGCATTCCTTGATCTTTATCTATTCTCTGGAAAATTGGTCACTTTGATGCAAAATTTATCAGAGATTTAAACTTTAAACATAAAACTCATAGAATTATAATATTGTTATCATCAACGTTGGTCAGAAAATAACAATACCATAATTTAACTTTAAACTTAAACTCATAAATAAACTTATAATATTGTTATCATCAATGTTGGTCAGAAAATAACAATATCATAATTTATCTTAACTATAAACCGACTATTCCTCCAACTAAAATTTTTCCGTTGGTTCCAATTATAACTGGAGGATAAACTTTTCATCATTTACTGAATAACTATAACTGTTCTTCAAATTAAATTCTTCCGTTGGTTCGAATTTAATAAGAAGACAATAAACTTTAACTTTGCAGCGGAAAACGTGACAAAAATCTTGAAATAAGATTAATCTACTTTTCAGAAGCATTTCTCTGTACTTATTTACTCTCTAACAATTTTATCCCATTGGTTCAAACTTGAGTAGAGATAAAACTAATCAAAATTCATCAAATATGCTTCTGGAAAAAGATAAAACTAATTCAAAATGAACTGTACATTCGGCCCGTCACACTGCGCTATGCAGCCCGCGGCCTGCTCTCTGTACACGCCACGCTAGGCCTACGGCCCAGCCGCTAACGCGCGTGCTGCGCTTCCTCCTCGTGGCCCAGCATGGGCGTGGTCTCCGCGGCCCAGCTGAAAACGGCCTGTGGCCCATCTATGCACTCGCGTGCGTGCTCCCCCGCGCCCAGGCCGCAACCTGGGCCTGGGCCGCGACTTCGCATTCCCGTCTGGGCCAAAACCAGTCCAGTCGATCTCGGTCGTCCGTTTCGATCTGATGGCCAGGCGTCAATTTCACGAGATCAAAAATCCAAGGCCGGCGCCTTGCACTGAAACCCTAACTCATTTTTCTGTCTTGCTTCTCTCTCCTGCGCCGCACATTCTAGGCACGCGGCTCGCGGCAGCCGCCGGCGGCGGCGAGGGGATGGGCCCTGTAGCATGTCGCGCGGCGGCTCCCCTTCCTCCTCTTTTCTTGCATGCGACAGCCGGCGGCGGCCGCGGTGCCCATCGGCGGTGGCGAGGTGGTGGCCCCGCCAGAAACCGCGCCGGTGGCTCCCCAGGCCTCTTTTCCTTATCTTCCCATTCTATTCTCCCTCCCCATAACACTCTTAGCACATAGCGGTGGTCACCCGAGGTGCCCGAGATGGCCGGAGGAAGGAGCGGCGGCGCCGCTGCGGCACCCCTCGCCGGCACACGCGTGAGGCCGGAGCCGCGCGCTGCGCCGTCGAGTGGCACCGCAGTGATGCCCTGTGCCAGTGCGCTGGCGGCTCTTGTTTCTTCCCGCGGGCCGATGAAACGGCCGTGCAGTCATCTTCCCGTGCGGCGTCGATGACGGCCGGCGGTTTCCTTCCCGCGCGACGGCGGTTCCGTTGTCGGGGAGAGACCCGGGTAGGTTCCTCCCCTCTTTCACCTTTCTGCTAGGGTTAGGGTTGCGGGATTTCTGATCCGATTCGAAATCGGTCTTTCTTTTCTTCTTGATTCTTTTCATTTCCCAACTGGATCCACATACCAGACCAGGCTTTGATACCATTGTTAGAAACATAGGATCATCTAGGTGTAGATCTAGCGGGTACAAGACTTTGCATTTCGAGATGAACAAAGAGACAGAGGGGTGGAGAGAGAGAGAGATGTAGAACCTGAGCTTGCAGAGGGATTGAAGGATCCGGAGGCCGCCATCACGTTCGTTGATGGAGACTGCACACGGGCAGCGACGGTCGGTGTAGCGGTGGACGGGGTCGCTGGCGCGGTGCAGAGACGATGACTGTACTAGTGGAGCTTTCCTGTTGCTGGTTGTGCCCCTCGATTAGATCGGATTAGGGTTTTTGTCGGGGGGGTGCAGAATGGCTGCTGGTGAACCTCGTACCGTGAGCCACCGGCCTCCACCTCCTTTTATTGCACAGTGTGAGGGGGGCCCACCAACCGCTAATGGGTTGAGCGCCCCCGATCAGAGCGCGAGTCAAGGCCCAAGTGGGCATTGGGCCATCTTGGTGGGAGATCAACCTGACACCTCGTTGAATATGAAATAGAACCTTGCCTTGCTTAGTCAGTGAGCACTTGCTGCTGATCCATGGTAAAAGAGCACCCTTGTAGACAACCAGATCAGAAGATAGTACATTCTCGACACATTTTGAAACGATTGTAACTCCATCACTAGAAGCAACGAATTTCAGTTGACTGAACACATTCTGGACATATTTCTGATCCAAATCACTTGCCAGTTGCTGTGTTTCACTTGTCTTCCCATCAATTGAACAATTCTCCACAGATTGAACTTTCTGCAAATACTTTAGCCTTAAGCCCAGTGATCCAACAATAGAAACAAGCTTTACTGTCTCAATGCTATCACTACCAAGGTCTCCAGTACCACCCACTGGATGTACCTGTACATCTTGGATAAAAGCACTTTATTTCTGAAAATTCATTCTCAGGCCAGAATCCAACTCCTGGAATTGAGTAAGTAGTCGTGACAGAGCACTTGCAACTGAACTTGTAGGAGCTTTCTTGGTCAATACATGCTAGCCAGCAGCACCACACTGGATGCCAAGGTGTGTGCATCAGATAGACCGTTACTACAATCTTGAAACCGATATACATGTAGAAACATCCTGTTGTTGTCCATCCAAATGCAAGCTGCTTGTAGAACCCCAAGATGATACTGTATTTATCATATCCAACTGATAGCTTCGGTACTTGGGGCTGTCAGAGAATGCAAGCAAAATTGTATTTTCAATTGTGCCACCCTTTTTCTGTGTACTGATCACTTCCCAAGATTCCAGTCCAAATGTTTGTAATGTTCCAAGAAGATCAAGGATATCTTGACTGAAAGATCCCAGAACAGTATTTTTGGCAGCTTCACTGGTGCCTGTGCAATCCCTAAGTGCAATAACAGAATGTACTACTATGGCCCAGTCCTCCTTGATAAATGCAGTCTCCATGAAATCTGAATGAGGAGTAACACCCTTGCCATCAAATTGAAATTGAACAACATTCTGGTGTCCCAAACCACTTGCCAACTGCTTTGCCAAGTAAGAACTCCAAGCTGCTTCAAAATACCATTGGACAGACCATGCTAATTGCAGAGCAGAATCTCCGGGGTCCCAAATGTGCAAAAACTGATGAAACCAGCATCTCAGAATTTTGAACAAACCAAACACTATGATGAGGTGGAGGTGGCCATGGCACTGGTAATATATCACACTCTCTAGCAACAAGATAGAAGCACCAAAGATTCTGGTGCAAAATACCAAGGAAACGGCCCCAATAATTGCCATGGTAAGTTCACCACACCGAGCCTATAGCACTCAGAGGACTGTCCAGATGACTCAATGCACAGCATATGTTTGAGATTGCATTTGCCAATCATTTTCTCAAACCTGGTTCGGCTAACAATGAGCATGTTGTGTGTTATCCTAAGTTGCATCTCTTCGGACTCGACCTCCAACTTGCGCACCACTGGCCAGCTTGTGGCAGCAGTAAGGACCATCGAGGACACATCGTGTGGTGGAGTTGGTGATGCCGGTGCTGCAATAGGAGTCGCCGTGGATGACGGACACGCAGTAGTGGAAGAAGCAGGTGTTGGCGAACTGCAGCCCCGTGCATCCCGCCGCCCTCGAGTGAAACCGGCACGGCTCTGCACGCCGGCTGCGCGGACACGGAGCTCCCAGCGACAGCGACGAGGATGCCGCCCTGGCGTCCCCTGTGGCAGCCCCCCTCGAAATGCATGGTGGTGGTGCTACGCGCGAAGCCGAGACAGATGATGACGACGCCGACGCGGCCGGTGATGCCCGTGACGCAGAGCGCGTGTCCGGGGCTGATGCCGCTGGCCCAGTCCCTGGACTCGAAGGCGAAGTCGTCCCCGACGAAAAATGAGACGAAGTGGGCGAGGTGCGCCACGGCGGGCTCGTCGAGGTAGTCGCAGCGGTGGCAGCCGTCGATGGTGGCCCAGTCGGAGTCGTTCCTGGAGGATCCGTGCGTCCGCACCTCCAGACATCGCAGGCGGCTTGACGTAGAGCCCCCCGCAGGTGCCGAGCGCGGCGGGCGCCGCGGCCGGATCGGCAGGGAGGTACCCTCGGAACCCCGCGCGGCGGTTGGCATGTCGCTCCCTCGGCACCCTCTTCGTGATCTTCTTCGTCGCACCCAGGAACGACGGCGTGGGAGGTCGAAGGGAGATGCGCGTCGGTGCCGTAGTCGTGGACGAGGCCGAGGACGCTGCAGGCGTGGGCAGCGCAGCTGGTGTCTTAGCCGTCGTCAGGGCGGAGCACATCGGCGAAGTAGTCGACGGTGACAACGGGGTTGGAGTCGCAGCTACCGCAGGGACGCGGGCTGATGCGGGGATGCGACCCGAGGGCGCTGCAGGCGTGGGCGGCGCAGCTGGTGACGGCGTCGGAACACCCGGAGTCGCGGTCCTGGTGGCCTGCACCCCGCTGCTGCAGGTGGAAGGCTGAGACACAATCTGGACATCCAACCAGCAGCAGTTGTTATAGATGTAGCGTTCATGGAGTGCCCTTTGAGCTTCATATGCATCATGATCTAGGTGGAAGAAGATGTACGCCACCATACAACTCGTCCTCTCCAGAACAAACACCTTGTTGCCGCCGTATGGTCCAAAGACCTGGAGAAGAACCTCATCTGGCAAGGTATAAGGCATGTGGCTCACGGTAACATGAAGAACACCTCCCATGGAAGCTATGGGGCTCAATCGATTTGAGAGAAAAATTTGGGGGAAATTTTGGGACTCAAGAATCGAAGGCTCTGATTACCAATTGTGACGACCATGTCAAGCTTGGAGCATGGAGGCAGTTGGTGATGTGGATGAGCAAGCGAGTTGGCATCCCACACACAGCAACGAAGGTCCTCCTCGTCCTCCGCGGCCAGCGACCTGTCTGAAAGCTGATGCCACTGTTGTCGCAGATGAAGCGCGGCGTCAAACACTTGGTCAGTGCCAGTGGTGGGAAAAAATATCGGCGAATACGAAATTTCCGAGATATCCCGTTTATCGGCTGGGTCCGAAATTTTTCCTCTATCGTCCGAAATTTTCATATTTTTAAAATTCTGTCATCCAAATAGATGTCAAAGCCTACCCAATACTATAACCTTAATTCATGTTTCATTTTCTCTACCCTTCTCTTCTAAGTTCAAGTTGTCACCGCTGCAACACACTCAGCATGCTTCAGCCATGTCACTACCCTCCTTATTGAATAAGCAATTGATAATATGTTCTATTTAGTTTTTTATGTTAGATTGTTTAGAAATGATCTATGTGCTTTCCTGAACAAAATGAGTCATTTTTTGTCTAAATTTCTTCCAAAATTTTATTTCTATCGCCGATATATTTTCGATATATCCGATATTCCCGTTTATCGATGACCACTGAGATTTTTAAAATACCGGTAGAGAAAACCTTGGGTGAGAGTGGCGTGTGCGCCTGGAGCAACCACGGCGCAGTCAGTGTGCCCGTGGAGGCTTGGGCTTGCTTGATTCTCGAACAGGCCGCGGCCGCCATCTCCTGACTCCTGTGCGGTGTGTGCACTGCGTCGGAACCGGAACCAGCCGCCGCCATCTCTCTTTATTGTTAGGGGCTTGTTTAGTTACCCTAAATTCCTGAATTTGGCACTATGCAAAAAGAAGATTCCCTGTCACATCAAACTTGCGGTAAGTACTAAATGTAGACGAAATAAAAAACTAATTGCACAGTTTGGTTGTACTTTGCGAGACGAACTTTTTAAGCCTAATTAGTCAATGGTTGGACAATTATTACCAAATACAAACGAAATGCTACAGTATGCTAAATTTGTTCCCTATAAGACATCTCCCACGATAGAACAATAGAAGACAAAGCTTATCGAGATTGGAACTAGACATATCTCAGTAGTCTCCTTTATATTCCTATTTTCTGGCCTTGGTTGTGAAGTTGGGTTAAGTTAAGACTTAGTTATTCTCACTCACTATTCCTTTGGGTTCGATATTAAAACTAGGTTAATCTCAGTGAAGTGCTACAACGGTATAATATCTGTGCGGTTGCGGATATACCTATTTTCTGTGTGCCCTTAATTTATACCAACAAGCATTTCTAGCACCGTTGCCGGAGAACGGTTTGTTGAGTTAACTTTGAGTCTAGCTTAATCTTGTATTGTACTTTTATCTTTTATCCCAGTATGGTGCACCCATGGGCACAAGCCTATAGCCAGCCGAATCTTCAAAACTCATCCTAGCACCTGGCTATGAGCTATGCCCGCGGTTAATCAATATGGTTCAGGATAAACCTTTTTCTGGCGAAGTAGATGAGAACCCCTATTCCCACCTACGTGAGTTTGAGAAGACCTGTACATGTCTACACATTGAAGGCATGTCAGACGAGACCTTAAGATGTAACCTTTTTCCCTTCTCTTTGACGGGAAGAGCTAACCATTGGTATATGCTCACCATTGGGAATAACCAAGGAGATTGGGAAGCCTTATGCTCTAGCTTCTGCTTACAATTCTTTCCCATCTATAGGGTTGTCAAACTTCATATAGAGGTTCTAACTTTTAAACAAAAGAAGAAAGAATCTCTAGGCAAGGCATGGGAACACTTTAACACTCTTATTAATTCTGGCCCTGACCTTACCATTCCAGAACCTATTCTTCTCCAACACTTTTTCATAGGCCTTACTACAAAAACCATAGAATATCTTAATACTGCCACAGGAGGTTCGTTCATGCATGTCTCCGCCGAACAGGGAGAAGCATTCTCATGAAAATCTTACAAGACCTTCCTCAAGAAAGAGAGAAGTTGTTAGAAGAAGAATTCCAAATAGCTAAACTTGAATCTTTACCAGAACCATCATCAACTTTAGCTATTCTAGATCCCGAACCGCTGAAAAAGGAGGAAACTCCAATTTCAGATTTTATGCTTGAATTCGAGGATGAACTTTTTGATGAATATGGAAATACCTCAAATTACCACATGATGAGGAAACCTCAGGAGCCTAGGAAATCATCATCTCATGTACAACCTTTAGACCCTTCTGAGGAAGCTTTCCTTAAAAAGACAACAAAAGCGCTAGTGTCCATTATGAACAATGAATGGTTAGAAGAATCAGAGCTTTCCCCTAAAGTGATTCGTTTAGACTCACCTTCAATTACCATTCATTGCCAAATCAACAAAGATTCTTTCGATGCTCTTTACAATCCGGTTGTGGGTGTTAACATCATGTCTTCTGTTTTTGCTCATGATTTATTAAAAGATATGCCATTAGCCCCAACAACCAAGTTGCTAAAGTCTTTCAGGACACATTGTCCCATGTTTGGGAATTCTTTGTGCCCTTCCTATCTTGGTAAATGGAACCAAAGTGCAATTGAATTTTGTTGACACCGTTTTTTGGCACGTGTCAGGATGGTCAGAGTGGGCTAATCAGCAGGAGAAAAGTTATTGTGTATGTTGATAGCCGATAAAAGACAGCTTGTGAAGAAGGCTGCCGATGAATAGTGGCGGTGTGTGGAGAAGTTAGGTTGGATTGAGGTGTTGCGATAAGGTTAAGGATATTATTGCCGATGCCGATGAAGGGAGACTTGAAGACTGCTGCGGATGAAATATGAAGTGTGCCGATGAAAGAAGGCTTGAAGGCTGCTGCCAATGAAACAGGGAGTGTGCCGATGGAAAGGAGGTCGATGGGAATTCCATCGTAATTTAGGCGGACAAGGGAATAGATAGGAATTAATTTCCTTTTCTATGTTTATTAGAGTCTGATTTGTATAGGAGTCATATGTTTCCTTAGATTTGGATTTAGTGTCCTAGTCATATTTGGTTACGTTTCTGTAGATCAGGGTATAAATATAGAGTGAAGGGCAATGTAATGAGAATCAATCAATCAATATAAAAAACCAGCTTTTACTCTTATTTACATCTGTTTAGTTTTTGGCGACTTTGTCAATTTGCATATTTTTCCTTTTTTTCACGAGTTCTCATCGATTCGGCGAGTTGCATCGCTTCAGTGCGATCTTCGATGATCCTCGAGTTCCGCGTGAGTACCTCTTGGCCGTGACTTCTGGGCGTATCACTGTTGTCAGGACCAAAGTGCTCGTATCTTCATCCTTGTCGATTAACAGGTCAAATCGACTGGCACGCTTTGGATATCGATTTTGGGTATTAGCCCTCTGTGTTTGCAGATCCACTTTTGCATCAACACATGTTTTGGCACGCTCGGTGGGACAGATCTGATCAATATGTTCAATCCTAAGATCGATGCGGGGAACATCATCACGGTATCAGAAGAAGATCTTAAGGAAGAATAGAAGCAGGCTATGGAAAAAGGCTATAGAAGAATACAGACAGCTTTGCTTTGAAGTCATTCAGCTTGAACAAGAGTTGACAAGTCATCCAGAAGCAAGATTTGCCGTTGCCTCGGCAAGTTACCATTGATTCTAATCCGGGTAAACTTCAAGAGATGGTTAATTCTGCAGTAAATCATGCTTTAATTAATCACTCCAATGTGCTGTCCAATACTGTTCATCATGCTGTGGTTCGAACTTTCAAAGAAGGGCAAGCGTCACCGCATTACGTTGGGCCTGTCTATCATCAACCAGAGCCAGCATCTGTTATTACTCCATCGGCTCCCCCAGCCATTGTGGGTACAGAAGTTTCTTCCCCTCCAGTATCAGCAGGCTTATTTAACGTACAATCTACACCGATGCGATCAAATTCAATATTATCAGGACGAGTTCAGCTTAATACAGATCTATCGGCATCGGCTTTATCAGGTCCTGTGTCACAGAATAACCAGATTCCTGCTAATTGGTGGGGATACGGTATGCCTCCAGAGCCATCTGCTTTTAACCCTGGGTTACCTCAAGTGATTGATACAGCAGGAAAAGCTCCTATGCCATCGGTTGGTTCGCCGATAGCTCAAGTGCCTCAATATACTACAGCAACTACTGTGCAACCAACTCCAGAAAGTTTCTAGATGCCTTTAGGTCAAACCTCTAATTCAAGTCCATCGGCAAACTTGCTACCGATGCAATAGAAGGCTCCTGCAATAAGTCAACCTAGAGTCCAGTTCATGCCTCAAGCTGGTTATAATTATCCAGCAATGCCAGCAAATTACCAGCCATCGGCAAATTTTGTACCGATGAACGCTAATAATAGTTGGTCAGAGCAGTTTCCTACTCAACATACAGTTCAGCCAAATCAGCAAGTTGCAGAGATTCATCAAGGTCATATGCAAGCTGGTTTTCAGAATCAAGCATCGGCAGCTCAGCCGATGAATCCTTTCCAGCAGGTTAATGGACCACAAGTAATGGCAAATATGCCTATTGCTGGAGATTGTGGGCCACAAAGATACGCAGAGGGATATCAGCAAGTACCTCCTGTAGAAATTCAGCCATATCGTCAACAAGAGGTTGATGCTTTTTGGGCCGATAAAATAGCAGAGATTATGAAGGATCAGTTTGGGATAAAACCCAAGGTCAATACTTATTCTTATCGGACTCCATATCCTCCGGCATATGATTTAATTCCTTTCCCAAATCGGTATAAGGTACCAGATTTCACTAAGTTCTCTGGGCAAGATGATACATCAACCATGGAACATGTTAATCGCTTTATTATTCAATGTGGAGAGGCAGCTAGCAGAGATGAATTAAGAGTTCGTTTATTTTCATCATCTTTGTCTGCATCGGCATTCACATGGTTTATTTCATTACCGCCAAATTCTATTATTACTTGGGCTGATCTAGAAAAGCAATTTCATAAATATTTCTTTGCTGGAGTTCATGAAAAAAAACTTACCGATTTGGTAAAATTGAGACAGCGTAATGATGAATCGGTGGAAGGCTTTGTGCAAAGGCTACGAGATGTGAAAAATAAGTGTTATAGCCTGGTACTGGATGATCGGTAACTTGCCGATTTGGCTTTCCAAGGATTATTGCCACACCTTAAGGACAGATATGCTTCTCAAGAGTTTGAAATCCTAAGTCATCTCGTGCAAAGGATTTCTGATCAAGATACTAGGGTTTTTGAACCCAAAAGGAATTAGAACAAGAAGGTTTCATTTATCGGAGAGGTAGAAGATTCTGATTCAGATGTAGAGCCAGTTATTGGTTTAGCTGAGTGGGTTAAAAATAAAAAGACGATATCTTGTCCCTTTGGTCAAAAAGAGCCAGAGAGGTTTACTTTTGACATCACCAAAGCCGATAAGATATTTGATCTTCTGCTTCAAGAGGGCCAGATTAAGCTGTCACCTAATCATGTGATCCCATCGGCAGAAGAGTTGAAGAAAATGTTGTATTGCAAATGGCACAATGCAACTTCACACAGTACAAATGAGTGCAAAGTGTTTAGGCAATAGTTACAATTAGCTATTGAATCTGGGAGAATTAAATTTGGTAATTCCAAGATCCAGAAGCCGATGAAAATTGATCAACATCCTTTTTCAGCAAATATGTTGGATGCTGAAGGAAAGACTAAGGTGTTGACATCAGAAGCTGCTGAGAAAAACACATCAGTGGATCCCTAACATCGGATAACTACCGATGATGCAAAAAGCAAGGGGCTACTGGGAGAAAGTAGCAATTCCGGAAAGCCTCCTCGATCTGGCATTGTGATTACCCATAGAAGGCAATAAGAGGGCTGGTGTCAGCGAAGGGACCGATATCGACAACAGCAAGAAGAGAGACGCTGAGAAGAGTGGAATCGGCATAAGGATCATTGGAGGTGTCGGTTTTTTATTCATTGTTAGGAAGAAGGTTTTAAATTACCTACTGTTGAAAATTGCCCGGAGTGCAATGGTTATTATGGAGTTAATCGTTCAGAAAGGAGGTTTCAACCTAGCAATCAGGGTTTGTCTATCAATGAGCCGATCAGGGGTAAAGCATCAGTTCATGATCGGCTAGGGGCAGGCTTAGTGTACATGAGAGGCTTGGTAAATGCGCTGCATATTTTCTGAGGGACCAAGAGGAGCTTGAAGAGATGGCAAACGCAAGAGTTCCCGATGAAGAAATATTTTACAGGGATCCTAATATACGTCGTGTAGAGTCAACTAGGACCTATTATCAGCCAGTTTGGAAAACTAAACTCCCTCAATGGTGCCCAGAAGGTTTGACAAAGACACAGAAAAGGAGGATGCAGCGAGAACGTCAAGAGGACTTATACCGAGAAGAGAATTCCTCCAATGAGAGATCTGGCAATCAGCAGTGGCAAATAAAGCACAAAAATAAAGGCCCATCGGCAGATGTCAATATGGTATTTATGTTGCCGATGGAATTTTTGGTACTTTCTGATAATGAAGAAGAAGCTGTTTTCTCTGACCAAATAGCTCAATTGACGCTAGATCCAATGATGGCTGTTTTTGAGAAACCTACCGATGATGAGAGACAGCATCTCAAGGCTTTGTTTGTGAAAGGCAGAGTTGATGGGCAGCCTGTATCTAAGATACTTATTGATGGAGGAGCTGCGATTAATATTATGCCTTATGTGATGTATCAGGAACTTGGTAAGGGAGATCAAGACTTAACAAAAACCGATATGATGCTAAAGGATTTTGAAGGCAACGTGTCACCGGCTGCGTTGAGTTGACCATCGGCAGCAAAACCTTACCGACGACTTTCTTTGTTATTAATGACAAGGGTGCATATAATCTGCTTCTAGGAAGGGATTGGATTCATGCTAATTGTTGTGTTCCTTCTACAATGCATCAGTGCCTCGTACAATGGATTAAGGATAAAATTGAAGTTGTTCCTGGTGATTCTTCTTACATCATCGCATCGGTAGAATCAGATACTTATGAACGAACCAAGTGCATATCAGGAGAAGCTTGGGAAAAATAGTTCCTCAAGGTTGCTGATTATAAAATTCCACTGATCCAAGCAGTCGGTTTCGAAGAAGAATTTTAATGGATAGGTTTGCTAATGATGGAAAATTAGGTCAAGGGTTTACATCGGCTGATGATTTAATAGAAGTAGATATTGGTAATGGTGATAGGCCAAGGCTTACTTTTATTAGTGCTAAGTTAGATTCCAAGTGTAAACAACAATTAGTCAATTTGTTAAAAGAGTATAAAGATTGTTTTGCTTGGGATTATACTGAAATGCCTGGATTAGACCGATCGATAGTTGAACATCGGTTGCCTATTAAGTCTGGATTTCGGCCATATCAGCAGCCAGCGCGCCGATGCAATCCTAATATACTTCCTGATATTAAGGCCAAAATAACTAAATTAATTGAGGCAAAGTTTATTCGGTAGTGTCGATATGCGGAGTGGATTTCTAATGTGGTTCCTGTTTATAAGAAAAATGGGAAACTTCGTGTTTGTATTGATTTCAGGAATCTCAATAAAGCCACACTGATGAATGGTTATCCAATGCCGATTGCTGATTTGTTGATTGATGCCGTAGCAGGACATCAAATTATCAGCTTCATGGATGGTAATGCAGGTTATAATCAAATATTCATGGCTAAAGAAGATATTTCCAAGACTGCTTTTAGGTGTCCAGGTCATGTGGGATTATTTGAATGGATAGTTATGACGTTTGGTTTGAAAAATGCCGGTGCTACTTATCAAAGAGTTATGAACTTTATTTTTCATGAATACATCAGCACATTAGTAGAGATCTACATCGATGACATAGTGATTAAGTCTGGAGATATCACAAAGCATCTAGCCGATCTACGAAAGATACTGGAGTGCACACGGAAGCATGGACTAAAGATGAATCCTAATAAATGTGCATTTGGTGTATCGGCAAGACAATTCTTGGGTTTTATGGTGCATCAGCGGGGCATTGAAATTAGTAGGAAGTCTATTGAGGCAATCAACAAGGTGATTGCTCCTGCCAATAAAACTGAATTATAATCTTTGATCGGTAAGATTAATTTCATCAGGAGATTCATATCTAATCTGTCGGGTAAGATCAAGGCTTTCAGTCCATTACTGAAATTGAAAGCCGGTCAGGAATTTAGATGGGGAGATGAGCAGCAGTTAGCCCTAGATAAAATTAAGAGATACTTAACAAATCCTCCAGTGCTAGTTCCACCTCAACACGGGAAACCTTTCAGATTGTATTTGTCAACTGATGATACTGTTATCGGTTCAGCTCTTATTCAAGAATTTGAGGGGAAAGAACGTGTTATTTATTATTTGAGCAGACGGTTAGTGGATGCTGAAACCAGGTATTCAGCTATAAGAGAAATTATGTCTGTGTCTATACTTTTCTTGTATTAAGTTGAGGCATTATTTGCTATCGGCTGAGTGTACTGTCATATGCAAAGACGACGTGGTCAAATATATGCTGTCGATGACGATATTAAGTGGTAGAATTGGCAAGTGGATTTTAGCGTTATCAAAATTTGACCTATGTTATGAATTGGCTAAGGCAGTTAAGGGGCAGGTTATGGCTGATTTTGTCACTCAACATTGCAATACAGTAGACTCTCTGGAGATTGCTCCTTGGACACTTTTCTTCGATGGGTCTACATGTGGTGAAAGAGTAGGTATCGGCATTGTGTTAATTTCCCCTCAGGGGAGGAAGTATGAGTTTTCATTGCCGATTGTTGCTACATCAACAAACAATCAGACTGAATACCAAACTTTGATAAAAGGGTTAGAATTGCTTAAGGAGATACGTGCTGATGCTGTTGAAATCTTTGGTGATTCTATGCTAGTTATAAATCAGTTGGCTGAAATTTATGAATGCCGAAGTGAAGTTTTAATTTCATATTATGAGAAATGTCTGCAATTGTTGAAAGGGTTTAGGAATTTTCATCTGGAACATGTTTCTCGATTGCATAATGAAGAGGCTAATCGATTAGCTCAGCATGCCTCAGGATATCAGCCTATTCAAGAAGTATTAACATCGGCAGTCGATACCGATGACTGGAGAAAGGAAATTGTTGATTATTTAAAGGGTCCATCTAAAAAGGTTGAAAGACGTATAAGATTTCAAGCTACCAAGCATGTGCTCCTTGATGATGAATTATATTACCGAACCATAGATGGAGTTTTACTCAGATATGTTAGCAGTGATGAATCAAAAAGCTTGATGGGTGAGATTCATGAAGGAGTGTGTGGGGCTCATTAGTCGGCTTTCAAGATGAAATGGATGATCAGAAGAAATGGATATTATTGGCTGACTATTCTTGAAGATTGTTTTAAATATTTTAAAGGATGTCAGGAATGTCAAAAATTTGGTAATATTCAAACAGCACCCGCATCGGCTATGAACCCCATAATTAAGCCTTGGTCGTTCCGGGGTTGGGCTATTGATCTCATCGGTCAGATTTATCCGCCATCGAGTAAGGGGCATAAATTTATTCTGGTTGCTACCGATTATTTCACAAAATGGGTTGAAGCAATTCCTTTGAAAAAGGTAACATCGGCTAATATGATTGATTTTGTGAAAGAGCATATTGTTTACCGATTTGGTATTCCTCAAACCATCACTACCGATCAGGGTACCATGTTTACATCGGGAGAATTTGATGAGTTTGTTGTGAGTATGGGGATTAAAGTTTTAAATTCTTCTCCATATTATGCCCAAGCTAATGGTCAGGCTGAGGCTTCTAACAAAGGAATTATCAAGCTCATTAAGCACAAAATTAAAGAAAATCCTAAGAGGTGGCATACGGTATTAAATGAAGCCTTGTGATCATATCAGATGTCGTGTCATGGTGCAACCAAAGTAACACCTTATCAGTTGGTATATGGACACGACGCAGTGTTGCCTTGGGAGATTAAAACTGGCTCTAGGCGAATACATTCTCAAGATCAATTGACAGCCAATGACTATGATGCCCTTATGAAAGATGAGTTGGAAGATGTGGTAGGTCATCAGTTAAAGGCTTTAGTTAGCATCGAAGAGAATAAGAAAAGAGTAGCCAGATGGTACGACAAGAAGGTAAAGATAAAGGAGTTTGTCGATGGGGATTTGGTTTGGAAGTTGATTTTACCGATTGGGACTAAAAGTTCAAGGTTTGGAAAATGGTCGCCTAATTGGGAGGGTCCATATCGGATAAATCAATCTGTTCCTGGTAATGCATATATTCTCGAAACCCTCGAAGGGGTGGTGTTTCCGAGAGCATTAAATGGAAAATATTTAAAGAAATATTATCCTAGTATCTGGATAGATGCATAAAAGTATAATTATGGATAACAATCCTATTGGCTAGAGTTAAACAAAGTATCAATGTGTCATAGATTGCCGATGCACTAAATGAGAATTACACATTTAACAAAGATTGTGTAATACCCTAAAATTTGCCACTTTTTGAAATAGAGATAAATTGAGATAATTAAGTATTTTGTGCTCATGAAACATAGGAAAATAAAATTTTTCAATAAATTAAAGATTATCATAGGGTTTAGAGACATTGTTTGTGCATACATGCCATTGCATTGGTTTTATTTGAGTGAGTGATTTTTATCAAAACTAAAAAAAATGGATTCATTGAGTAATTGTTTGTGCATATTTATTATAGAGAAATAATATTTTATTTGAAATTAAAAAAATTCATCATAAGATTAGAAACATGTTTTTGCATTCATGTTGTTGCATTGGGTTTATTGGATTGAATGATCTTTGCCAAAACTCAAAACTGATTTCAAAATATTTGAAAATAGCTCTGAAATAAAAATAAAAGGCTTTTCTTTTTATCTTCCTTTTCCCTGGCTTTTTGGCTTTTGGCCCCAGCAGACCCAGCGGTCTTGACCAGCTAGCTCCGACGCATAGGCATCAGGCCCAGCTCGGTAGCAGCTCCGAAGCCCACGCTCGCCAGCTCCCTTTCTCTATGCCTGATGCCGTGGCCCCCGCATGTAGCTGCTCCACCTTCCTCTTGCTAGTGCACGAACCAGACTCTGAGTCCGTTGAACCTCCGCCTCCAATCCCGGTTCTCTCGGGATCTCCTGCATGTAGCCCAAGCCGGGACATCCCTATAAGAGGAGCCTGACGCGTCCCGTATCGATCTACACGTAGTTGCCGCCCCGTCTTGATCTCGCAGAGAGCCGCACCTGAGCTCGTAACCCTAGAGCCGCCGCCGATCGATCCCGTGCTCCGCTGCTGCTGTTTGCTGCCTCGAGGAAAGACCGTTGCCGCCAAGTCGAGCTGTACGTCATTGATCATCTAGTTCATCGCTGGAGCTCTTTGTCCGTGAAGACGCGACACCGCCGAGAACCTTCACCGGGAGCCACCATCTGCCCCGCCGATACTCGCGTCGCCTTTGCTCCGTGTCCGTCCATGCAAAGTGCCGTGGTGAGATCGCCGTCCTCCTATCTGTCTTCCAGTGCTCTTCCGTAGAAACTCGAGGCTTCTATATTGTTTTTGCCGAACTCAATGAAGAGCCGAGCTTCCGTCCATGGCGTTGCCACCTGCACACTAGAATCCAAGTCAGTTGAACGAGCAGCCAGCCCCAGCGTCTCGCCTCCCATCTCACACGCACGCGCGACGCGACAACGCATGAGCAAGTAGAGTCAGCAGAGCAGCGCCGATCTTCTAGCTTGATGACGTCATATTGATGTCATGATGACCTCAGACATACATTATGGCCATTTTCCTTCACAAAAACAAATCAAGAAATACCATGGAAATACACCACATACCATATATGTCATACTGAGGTTGTTTTTATTCCGATTTAGTTCGTTCTTATCGTGTTAGATTCGTGTCGTCGTGCTCTACGTAGTAGTGCTAACGTTTATCATGTCACTCAATTATGAATTTTAATTATTTAAAGGCAACTTGATTAATAATTATTAGTTAATAGCTTTTAAATTTAAAAAAAATCAACGTATTTTCATTCTTGTCGCATTGCACTCGGGTCGACCTAATCTACGTGTTAGCGGCGATGTTTACCATGTCTTGTATTTATGAATCAAATCATAATAAATTGATCGGTATTACTTAATGATCGTTTTAATTAAAAACAATTTAAGTTTACACCCCCGATCTTTTCATGGTCACATATTAACTTAAATGTCTTTTGAACTATCGGGTGATTCATTCAATCTATAAACATAAGTGATTTCGTTCCATTGCCACATGTATTTGAATATATAGCTAAATATTATATTGATTCATATGCTTGTAATTAGTTTTATAATTGGAAACAATGTAAGTTTTATATTTCGGTACGTATACATAACATGTTAATTTGATTACTACTAACATGAACGTGATCTTAAATTATTGCTTAAGGTTAAACATGTTTCAAATGTTAAAACGAAATTAGGTGCTCTCACATGAAACTTTCTTTTTGCAAGATTAACTTTAATTCGCCTAAATTAAATAATAACATTTTATAAATAAAATATGACTGGTCTAACCTAGATTTTAGAATTAGAATATATTTTGTCTAATCTGAATTACTATGCTTCACCTGATTGCTGTAATTAAAATAAATAAGGCTTGGTTTTCTTTTTCTCTAATCTCTAATAAAGTAAATGTTTCGGTAGACGTTTCTTGTTCACCGTAGCTCCGATTAGCGTGTTTTTCGCGTCTATGTGTTCGTAGCAATGCGTAGGTTAGTTTTCAAATTTCTTTAATTGTTTGGTGTACTGTTCTAATTATTATTCATTGTTTGCTTCGTGTATGATTGCTCAATACGTGTGTGGTGATTTATTGATCAAGTCCAGTCGGTGAGATTTACGTGGAGATTCAAGAAGCCATTAATTGAAGATTTGGATCAGAGAAAGGATCTTGATTTAAGGCAAGTATAGCTTGGGTTTTCTTTCTGTGACCATGATCTTGTGACTTAATTAATATAAGTACTATGATGGTTAAGAGATGACTTTTTAGCAACATAAGATCTTGTCTGTACGTGAACCTCCGGGATTTACAGTACAACTGTGAGGGCTATATGGCTCTGGCTTTAGTCAAGTATGAGGACCTTTTCTAGCTTGTTAGTGGTTACCGAAAGGTGCAAGAGGGGTCATGTCTAGTATGGTCTTGGCCTGCCAAGGTGGGTGCAGTCTTTTGTAAGTCGCCCCTTGGAGGGAGGTTCATGCTTTCCAATTGAGAATCCTTAGCGGCCCTAACTTGTTAGACGAACCTCTGAAAGGCTTCATAGTGAACCCTGTCGACCTTCCTTGGAAGTGGGTCAAGAGGCTGATCACCTCGGGCGAAAGGGTAAATCACGACTCACAGTGAAAGTGTACACCTCTGCGCAGAGTTTAATAAACTGGTATACTAGCCGTGCTCACGGACACGAGCGGCCTTGGAGACATTTACATTAAAGATGATGATTCTTGTTTTGTTAAGATGCTCATTTACTTATCGATTATGCTTTATATTGATTATGTTACATTGATCATGAGTTTATGGGATCTATACTTGCTATACTTGTGGAGTTCGACATGGACTCACTCTTGCTATTTTCCCCCACACCTCAGGAGAAGTTTAGGCTTGTGGTCAACCAGTTAGTTTGTTCCTGGAGTGAGGTCTACACCCGGTGTTCGGAGTTGTATTTTCGCTGTGTTGCTCTCTAAGGTATATTTTATACTATTGAGTTATGTATATTAAGCATTTGTCTCTTGGTATTACACTTATCTGTGGCTATATGTGGGATTTGACTCCTTTATTTCACATATAGTGTATATCTGGTTTTGTCCTTAAAACTGGGTGTGACAGAGTGGTATCAGAGCAATGCTGACTGTAGGACGCAAGCCTAGTAGAAACTGGTCGTTATAAGGTCTAAGAGTTGCCACTAAAATCCTTGTTCTATAGACCTTGGTATTTTTTTCTATACTATATCCTTACCTTGTCATTCATCTCCACCTTGTTGCTTATTTTTTTAAAAAAAAATCTTATGCTCATCCTATTCCTTGATTTGGTATGCTTTTAGAACCTCATCTTACCATCTTCTTGTGACATCGGAAGAGAAGCATTAGGATCTTTTCCCTTTATACGAAGAAAACGATAGCATCGCAAGTTGAGTCAATGATTGAGTTGTGCTCCTATATTGCCTTGTTGGATTGACTTTATGCCTATGCTTGTTTTGGATCTTTGTAATGATTGCAATGAATTTGTGGATCCCACAATTTCATTTAGATATAGACTTAAGATATAAGGATTAGTGTATAAATAGTCGGGTTGGTTTTGTTGTTTCTGCCTTATCCTGTCTTTTCGGAGCAATCTGTCTTCTTCAGCTTATACCTCTGTTCTTGGATGACCAAAAATCATGGAAATATTCTGGACAATAGTAGACTTCAACATGTTTCTCTGACCGCAAGAATCACCCTCATAGCTATTTTGGTTTGGGAGTTATGAAAATCACAAAATGATGAATCTGTGCTGTCTGAAACCTGGAACAGAATCTGTTATGTGCTGTTTTCGACCAAGTTAGTTGCAGAATCTGGGAAAGTGTTCTATAAGTCAGTTGTAGAGAATTTGATAAGATTTCCAACGGTATAAGGTGCAACCTAATTGGATTAACAGAACTGGAGATATGGATGTTTTACTGTGCTGCTGTTTTTCTGCTCGCAAGGAATTTCAGATTACTTATTCTTGTTAGTTTTTATTAGATATCGGAGGGTCATCATGATAGTACTCTTTCGTTTCCCTAGTTGATATTTTCTTAAGGGGGTAGTCAAGGTGAAGAGTTCGGGTGTCTATGTGGTTGGGTTTCTCTTACCCCTCATGCTATCAAGTCTTATCTTGTCATCTCATGAAGTTGCACTTAGGAATGTTGAGAATGACTAAATCCTAAAGTATTCATGTTACAAACAGATGGTTAATACCCGAAGAAGTTCTTCACATGGTGACCAAAGGAACTCTACTAATTCATCTAATCCTCCGCCAGCAACAAATTTTTCAACTATGGAGCAAGCTTTGACAACACAGACTCAATTGCTGCAGACTCTAGTTCAACATGTGGTGAATAACCAGCATCAAGCACCGTCTATTAGTAAGCGTGGTGAATTTATGATGGGACACCCGCCGACATTCTCTCATGCGAGTGATCCACTAGAGGCAGATGATTGGCTTAGGGCTGTGGAGCGACATCTTGACATAGCTCAGTGTGATGACCATCAAAAGGTGCTTTATGCTTCTGGACAACTGTATGGTGCTGCTCTAGATTGGTGGGAATCTTTCCAGGATGGACGTACTGATAATGCTTCTCAAATAACCTGGCAGGAGTTCAGAGATAAATTCAAAGCTCACCACATTCCCAAAGGGTTGATAGAACTTAAGTAGGATGAATTTCGGGCTCTAAAGCAAGGATCTATGTCAGTGTGTGAGTATCGTGATCAGTTCACTCAGTTGTCTCGTTATGCTCCTAATGAGGTGAGAGGAGATGCAGATAAGCAACGTCTTTTTCTCAAGGGAATTTATTATGATCTCAGGTTACAACTAAAGGGCCACACCTATCCAAATTTCCAAGCTTTGGTGGACCGTGCTATTGTGCTTGATGGTATGCGCAAGGAGCATGATAGGAAGAGAAGGAAAATGCAACATCAATCTGCAGGTAGCAACACTTGTCTCAGTTTTGCTGCACAACCAGAGTATCAGTCACACTCTATGCATCTACTTGGTAGTACAAATCTGGATCAGTACCAATTTCCGCAACCCAATAATGACGTGCATTACTTTAATTCTCAAGAACCATGTCTGTCACCTCCAATTATTAATACCAGTGAGGAAGGTCATGGTTGTGGTGAGATCGAGCACTATGAGAACGATTGTCTGGAGGAGCTTACTAAGAGTAATTGCAGCCAGAATCAACAACATCAAGAGCCAGAACAAAGTGTCCATAATCAGGAGGTGCAAAGAAATAAATTGAATCGAAAATATATTCAAGGAAGGTTGAACAATGTGGATGTGGTTACCATTTACGAAGCTAAAGAGGTTGTTCTCGGCTATATTGGTGCAGGCTCAGACACTGCTATGGTTTTGTTTGACCCTAGGGCTACACATTCATTCATCTCTTGCAAATATGTAGAAGATCATAAGATAACCATGCTTCCAATGAGGAAACCGGTGGTAGTTAACTCTCCAGAAGGAGAAAAGAAGGCCAACCGCATATGCCCAAAAGTTAGTCTTGACATAAAGGGGGTGAAGTTTGAGGCAAATCTTATTGTTCTGGAGTTAATGGAAATATATGTTATCCTTGGAAAAGGTTGGTTACTTGCTTGCAAAGGAGTGATTAATTCTGCTCAACGTTCGGTGCTTCTAAACACACGATCATGAGAAAGAATTGAGTATGTAGGTGTTCAACCGGCACCTGAGGAAGACAAGAATGACCAATTAGAAGATAGGTACACTGAGGATAGCAAAGTGGATCATGAGTTTACAGAAGTTAGAGTAGAGGAACAAACGACTTTGGAGGAGCTCAATAGGAGCGATGATCATGCTTAGGCAGATTAGTCAGTCAGGATATGAGAAACTGTCTCATGACTCTGAACGAAAGAAGTAATTGGGAAAATAAGGATCGAATAAAGACAAAGTGTCATTATCTCTTTTATCATCATCTTCCAAATCTCGGGACGAGATTCATCCTAAGGGGGGTAGAATTGTAATACCCTAAAATTTGCCACTTTTTGAATTAGAGATAAATTGAGATAATTAAGTATTTTGTGCTCATGAAACATAGGAAAATAAAATTTTTCAATAAATTAAAGATTATCATAGGGTTTAGAGACATTGTTTGTGCATACATGCCATTGCATTGGTTTTATTTGAGTGAGTGATTTTTATCAAAACTAAAAAAAATGGATTCATTGAGTAATTGTTTGTGCATATTTATTATAGAGAAATAATATTTTATTTGAAATTAAAAAAATTCATCATAAGATTAGAAACATGTTTTTGCATTCATGTTGTTGCATTGGGTTTATTGGATTGAATGATCTTTGCCAAAACTCAAAACTGATTTCAAAATATTTGAAAATAGCTCTGAAATAAAAATAAAAGGCTTTTCTTTTTATCTTCCTTTTCCCTGGCTTTTTGGCTTTTGGCCCCAGCAGACCCAGCGGTCTTGACCAGCTAGCTCCGACGCATAGGCATCAGGCCCAGCTCGGTAGCAGCTCCGAAGCCCACGCTCGCCAGCTCCCTTTCTCTATGCCTGATGCCGTGGCCCCCGCATGTAGCTGCTCCACCTTCCTCTTGCTAGTGCACGAACCAGACTCTGAGTCCGTTGAACCTCCGCCTCCAATCCCGGTTCTCTCGGGATCTCCTGCATGTAGCCCAAGCCGGGACATCCCTATAAGAGGAGCCTGACGTGTCCCGTATCGATCTACACGTAGTTGCCGCCCCGTCTTGATCTCGCAGAGAGCCGCACCTGAGCTCGTAACCCTAGAGCCGCCGCCGATCGATCCCGTGCTCCGCTGCTGCTGTTTGCTGCCTCGAGGAAAGACCGTTGCCGCCAAGTCGAGCTGTACGTCATTGATCATCTAGTTCATCGCTGGAGCTCTTTGTCCGTGAAGACGCGACACCGCCGAGAACCTTCGCCGGGAGCCACCATCTGCCCCGCCGATACTCGCGTCGCCTTCGCTCCGTGTCCGTCCATGCAAAGTGCCGTGGTGAGATCGCCGTCCTCCTATCTGTCTTCCAGTGCTCTTCCGTAGAAACTCGAGGCTTCTATATTGTTTTTGCCGAACTCAATGAAGAGCCGAGCTTCCGTCCATGGCGTTGCCACCTGCACACTAGAATCCAAGTCAGTTGAACGAGCAGCCAGCCCCAGCGTCTCGCCTCCCATCTCACACGCACGCGCGACGCGACAACGCATGAGCAAGTAGAGTCAGCAGAGCAGCGCCGATCTTCTAGCTTGATGACGTCATATTGATGTCATGATGACCTCAGACATACATTATGGCCATTTTCCTTCACAAAAACAAATCAAGAAATACCATGGAAATACACCACATACCATATATGTCATACTGAGGTTGTTTTTATTCCGATTTAGTTCGTTCTTATCGTGTTAGATTCGTGTCGTCGTGCTCTACGTAGTAGTGCTAACGTTTATCATGTCACTCAATTATGAATTTTAATTATTTAAAGGCAACTTGATTAATAATTATTAGTTAATAGCTTTTAAATTTAAAAAAAATCAACGTATTTTCATTCTTGTCGCATTGCACTCGGGTCGACCTAATCTACGTGTTAGCGGCGATGTTTACCATGTCTTGTATTTATGAATCAAATCATAATAAATTGATCGGTATTACTTAATGATCGTTTTAATTAAAAACAATTTAAGTTTACACCCCCGATCTTTTCATGGTCACATATTAACTTAAATGTCTTTTGAACTATCGGGTGATTCATTCAATCTATAAACATAAGTGATTTCGTTCCATTGCCACATGTATTTGAATATATAGCTAAATATTATATTGATTCATATGCTTGTAATTAGTTTTATAATTGGAAACAATGTAAGTTTTATATTTCGGTACGTATACATAACATGTTAATTTGATTACTACTAACATGAACGTGATCTTAAATTATTGCTTAAGGTTAAACATGTTTCAAATGTTAAAACGAAATTAGGTGCTCTCACATGAAACTTTCTTTTTGCAAGATTAACTTTAATTCGCCTAAATTAAATAATAACATTTTATAAATAAAATATGACTGGTCTAACCTAGATTTTAGAATTAGAATATATTTTGTCTAATCTGAATTACTATGCTTCACCTGATTGCTGTAATTAAAATAAATAAGGCTTGGTTTTCTTTTTCTCTAATCTCTAATAAAGTAAATGTTTCGGTAGACGTTTCTTGTTCACCGTAGCTCCGATTAGCGTGTTTTTCGCGTCTATGTGTTCGTAGCAATGCGTAGGTTAGTTTTCAAATTTCTTTAATTGTTTGGTGTACTGTTCTAATTATTATTCATTGTTTGCTTCGTGTATGATTGCTCAATACGTGTGTGGTGATTTATTGATCAAGTCCAGTCGGTGAGATTTACGTGGAGATTCAAGAAGCCATTAATTGAAGATTTGGATCAGAGAAAGGATCTTGATTTAAGGCAAGTATAGCTTGGGTTTTCTTTCTGTGACCATGATCTTGTGACTTAATTAATATAAGTACTATGATGGTTAAGAGATGACTTTTTAGCAACATAAGATCTTGTCTGTACGTGAACCTCCGGGATTTACAGTACAACTGTGAGGGCTATATGGCTCTGGCTTTAGTCAAGTATGAGGACCTTTTCTAGCTTGTTAGTGGTTACCGAAAGGCGCAAGAGGGGTCATGTCTAGTATGGTCTTGGCCTGCCAAGGTGGGTGCAGTCTTTTGTAAGTCGCCCCTTGGAGGGAGGTTCATGCTTTCCAATTGAGAATCCTTAGCGGCCCTAACTTGTTAGACGAACCTTTGAAAGGCTTCATAGTGAACCCTGTCGACCTTCCTTGGAAGTGGGTCAAGAGGCTGATCACCTCGGGCGAAAGGGTAAATCACGACTCACAGTGAAAGTGTACACCTCTGCGCAGAGTTTAATAAACTGGTATACTAGCCGTGCTCACGGACACGAGCGGCCTTGGAGACATTTACATTAAAGATGATGATTCTTGTTTTGTTAAGATGCTCATTTACTTATCGATTATGCTTTATATTGATTATGTTACATTGATCATGAGTTTATGGGATCTATACTTGCTATACTTGTGGAGTTCGACATGGACTCACTCTTGCTATTTTCCCCCACACCTCAGGAGAAGTTTAGGCTTGTGGTCAACTAGTTAGTTTGTTCCTGGAGTGAGGTCTACACCCGGTGTTCGGAGTTGTCTTTTCGCTGTGTTGCTCTCTAAGGTATATTTTATACTATTGAGTTATGTATATTAAGCATTTGTCTCTTGGTATTACACTTATCTGTGGCTATATGTGGGATTTGACTCCTTTATTTCACATATAGTGTATATCTGGTTTTGTCCTTAAAACTGGGTGTGACAGATTGGATAGCCGATATTGCACGCAGGCAAATCTCATCGGCTTCCTTCAATTCTTTAGCATCTCCATCGGCAACCCCCTCCACAGGCTTGAGTTTCTTCTTCAAGGCCAAGGCATTGCGAGCTTGGACATCCCTTTCTTGCTGAAGGACTTTGATGACGTCAGAGAGCTGATCTTCTTCTTGCCTGGCGTGAGTTAGGGTTGTTTCAACTTCTTTCAGTTCAGCTAAAAGAGCTGCTCTCTTTGCCGATAGATCCAGAATCTTCTGCTTAAGATCGGCACCTGAGGTTTGCAAGTTGCTGATGCTTTTGTGCTTCTCATCGGCAGTTTGTTTTAGCTGCAGCTTCTCTTCCTTGAGTTGGGCTTGAGCTGCTCTATCGGTGATACAGTGAGCAGTCCGTTGATATTGTAGTTGTCGGCTCTCTAGATGGACTGCTGGGAAGAGAGTTTCTTAAACATCGGCAAGAACTTGGCCACAGATTGTCTTGAAGATGGTTTTAGCAGGATCTGAATCATTTACCAACTAAGCAGTATCTTGTTGTAACAGATCCAGAAGGGCTTCTAGCTTGGCATAAATTTCTGCCGATATCGTCCCCAGTGCTAGGGAAGAACTTGCTTCTTCTCCATCATCATCGGAGATGTCGATAGCGAAAGAAAACAAGCTATTGGGAGAATCTTGTTCCTGTGAAGAGGAAAGGAAGTCAGAGATCCTACTTAAGGATAGATATAGATATTATAAATTGACTAGGTCAATCGGTTTACCTGCTTCAAGGCGATTTCTTGGGCCTGGCTGAAAGGAGTAGCTTGAAGGGGGCCATGTGAAGGATCGGCAAAGCTGGCCGATGGGATGTCTTCTACGACTTCATCAATAGTTGGCCCTTGGGGTATGATGGCCGATGATACATTTTGTGCAGAAGAGTCAACTTGTTCAACTACATCGGTTGGCTGACTAACAGGTGTTGGGGCAGATACGGAGACTGGCATAGATTTCTATCGTTTTTGCTGAACCTCAGCATTAGTTAAAGCTTTACGCTTTACTTGGGTCTCAGCGACAGTTGGCTGGGGGGTATCGGCACTTGTTGATTGTAGAGCTTGAGCGCCTGGTATGCTTGCCGATGTGCCCATTTGCTGCTGCAAAACAAGTGTAAGATTGGATGTTTAACAGATAAAATGTAAAGTTAAAAGAATACCTCTGAAGGCTGACTGGAGGTAGTGGTGCTTGGTGTTGGAGGAGTTGTCGATGATGATCCAGCAGCGGCTCTTACACCCTGATGGTTACATGATTAATATAGTTTGTATCAGCATGAGTAAAAATAAACGAGGTTATTACCTTGAAAGCCTTGATCAGGCTTGAAGCGGCAGCCAACGGAGTAGCCCTAGCTATTGCTAGCTTTGATCTAGAGGTGATGGTCTTGGCACGGGTCCTCTGGAAAGTCAAAGCGGCTAGGGTGGGGGCGTTGTAGCCGATCGCTGAAATTGGGAAAATAGGTTGGAGGTTGAAAGGTTTCCCACTCTTGCTTATGGATGGAACTGGGTCATCGGCCTGTCACAAGAAAGATTAGCTGCCGATGTATGAAAAAGGAGAAACAAAAGGAAGTTAAAAAAAACTTACTGCATCATCGGGAATGGCGTAGTAGGGATCGATCATGTGCCGATACATATGGGCGGATGTTGCGAATAATTGTTCCTTCCATTCTCGCCACTATTGTTTATATGATTCGGTAATAAAAGACGCTGGTGACCAGATGGAAAGATCAACGTTTGAGATATCGACATTGGGGGCGAGTCTACCCTGCTCCATTCTGTTCCACTGGCCTGGTGATTGTTTCTCTGGGCTTGATCACATCGGCAAAGCACAGCTTGATTGGCAGTTGCCCAAAAGCCAGTTGGCGGGATACTGCCGATGGATTGTAGAACTCATAGGTGGTATTGGAATTTTTCCCACTACCAAATGTGTTCACCGGGATTGCCCTGGGAGTGATGATGGCCATCATAAGCTCATTGTCTTGGTTCAGCTCATCATCGGCAAAGTTGAAGAGAAGGGGGAACTTGTTCTCTTCATCGATATAGGGTACCCAAGCCCTATGATCACGAGGGAGACCGTTGTAGAAGTTCTAGAAAAATCTGCCGATTTGATTTTCATTGGCCTCTGTTCCAGGGAGGACAATTATGGCTTCACCGAAGTTGAGAGGGGGGCATGTTGCCGATTCCTCATCCCCAAGAATGTAATCTTCGATGATTTCTCGTGGGAATTCTTGGGCGAAGAA
The DNA here is from genome assembly GCA_022457205.1 of Saccharum spontaneum. Lineage (NCBI taxonomy): Eukaryota > Viridiplantae > Streptophyta > Magnoliopsida > Poales > Poaceae > Saccharum > Saccharum spontaneum. The sequence goes on along the minus strand of CM039597.1, from coordinate 10,989,875 downwards.
ATCCCACTGCAGACGTTTGTGCATATGGGCATTTAGCCACATATTGATAAACCACCATGGGCCTCCCAAATTGCCGATGGGTTCACCAAGCAAAAGCTTCTGGGATACTTGGTGGAGAAGGTGATAGGTGGAGCTCAGAAGGTATCGACCGAGTGGGAACCTTACACCGTTGGCCAAGAGTTCAGCTGCAGGAAGGAAGGCGTTGGTTGGTCCTACCGATCGGCCACAGAAGATAAATTTCTCCAACCACATATTCAAGAATGTGGCGTGTTCCCTCTGGTTAACAGTGCCAGTCCTTCGGTATTCCTGGATGTATCCTGTCCAGCCACCGATGTTGCGTGTGTTCACTCTATGTTCGGCTCTCCTACCATAGATGGAAGCCTCATCGACAGTCGAGATGTCCAAGCCAGTGAGCATGTATACATTGGCAAGAGTAGGGGCAGCTAGACCATGGCCAAACATGAAGGTGTTTGTTGTATCTGACCAGAAGTAAGCAGCAGCAATCATCATGGATTCATTCTTCTGCATATCGGCAATAGACAGCCTAATGCATTGGTCTATTTTCCGCTCTGCCCAGTACACCTGCATTGACCTGTTAACCCTCAAATATAAATCTTTCCACCCTTTGGTGGGTTTGGGCCAGGATCGGAATGTGTCCTTCCATAGATTCAAAGAAAAATTTTGGGCTTTGAAGGGAATTCTGTTAGCTTCTGCATTGATCAAATCAGTTGGATCTGGGTCGCCCATTGGACCTAGGCATTGGAAGTGTGGTTGGTCGGTTGGAATAACCAGTTTGTTGCGTAGTTCCTAAGTTCGGAGGATCAAAAGAATGAGAAAAGAGGGAGAAATTACCAACTATATGAACTCGCAAAGACCAAAAGAATCAAGGTAAAAGTAACGGAAGTAGAACGAACCGCAGGGACATTGAAGTTGATCGCCATTGCTCTGAGGAAGATGAAGGCACAGGCTGGAAACTTGAAGGTGATGCTGGAAGGGGCTCTTGTTGGTTGAGGTCGCGCGGTTGTTCGTCGAGGTCGCCGCTGGAGAGAGAGAATGCCAAAGGTTGGAGTCTGAGGGTAGAAGATGAGCGTTCTGGAGAAATCTATTTATAGGCTGCTTGGAGTAGGGGTATTCTGGACTTATCTCTATGCCGCGCGCGTGTAGGTCGAGGTGGTTCAGATGGATATGGCAACTGTTCGCACGACAATCAAGGGATTGTACAGGGGATTTGATGGCAAGTGATCATGACTTGGAAAAGATCTCAGTACAAAATCTTTTGATTCTAAAATGGTGGCGTTAATTATGTTAAGATCTTACCGATGGATTGTTATTTCGGTATCTTAACCATAATTAGGGCAAGAGTAGTTGGAGATTGTGCAATGTTTGCTGATATGTATGAATCAGAACTAGATTTGATTAGATTCAGTAACGGATTATGTCATGCTTGGAGAATGGGTTGAGAAAAATAGGTAAAGGCAAGCATTGTCTGGAGTAAATTTCGGAGCATCAATGTTTTATACTCCGAAATTGGGGGGCATGTGTTGACACCATTTTTTGGCACGTGTCAAGATGGTCAAAGTGGGCTAATCAGCAGGAGAAAAGTTATTGTGTATGTTGATAGCCGATAAAAGACAGCTTGTGAAGAAGGCTGCCGATGAATGGTGGCGGTGTGTGGAGAAGTTAGGTTGGATTGAGGTGTTGCCGATAAGGTTAAGGATATTATTGCCGATGCCGATGAAGGGAGGCTTGAAGACTGTTGCGGATGAAATAGGAAGTGTGCCGATGAAAGAAGGCTTGAAGGCTGCTGCCGATGAAACAGGGAGTGTGCCGATGGAAAGGAGGTCGATGGGAATTCCATCATAATTTAGGCGGACAAGGGAATAGATAGGAATTAATTTCCTTTTCTATGTTTATTAGAGTCTGATTTGTATAGGAGTCATGTGTTTCCTTAGATTTAGATTTAGTGTCCTAGTCGTATTTGGTTACATTTCTGTAGATCAGGGTATAAATATAGAGTGAAGGGCAATGTAAGGAGAATCAATCAATCAATATCAAAAACCAGCTTTTACTCTTATTTACATCTGTTTACTTTTCGGTGACTTCGTCAATTTGCATATTTTTCCTTTTTTTCACGAGTTCTCATCGATTCGGCGAGTTGCATCGCTTCAGTGCGATCTTCGACGATCCTCGAGTTCCGCGTGAGTACTTCTTGGCCGTGACTTCCGGACGTATCGCTGTTGTCAGGACCAAAGTGCTCGTATCTTCATCCTTGTCGATTAACAGGTCAAATCGACTGGCACGCTTTGGATATCGATTTCGGGTATTAGCCCTTTGTGTTTGCATATCCACTTTTGCATCAACAAATTTCTATATCTTTGATGTTATGGAGTTTGACCTGTTGATAGACAACCAATAGAAAGACTTATCCATGAAGGCCAAACGGGGAAATTGTACATAAGACTTGGAAAAAACTTTGAGCTCTCTATGCCCATCACTCACTCTCTAAATGCTAAAATTGAGCCAATTCCCGAGCAAGACCCAATGGAAGAGGTTAAGGTTGCATCTCCTGATGATTTGATTGAACCCAACCTTGAAGATGATGCCCAGTTTTTCATCAAGGAAGAAGACGAAGGCCCCATAGACCCTGAACCTCTTGATGAATTGCTAGAACCGCCTAAGCCCTCTATTGAGCTTAAACCCCTGCCTTCTGGTCTTAGATATGCTTTTCTTAATAATGATCTGGATTCTCCTATGATCATAAGTGATAAACTCTCTTAGGAAGAATCCCTACGCTTGCTAACTATCCTAGAAAAGCATTGTTCTACTTTTGGCTACTCACTCCAAGACCTTAAGGGAATCAGCCCTGCTCTTTGCATCCATCCATCCCTATAGATCCAGATTCTATACCTTCTAGGGAGCTCTAGCGTAGACTTAACAATGCGATGAGAAAGGTTGTTAAGAAAGAGGTCTTAAAACTCTTGCACGTCAGGATCATCTATCCTGTGCCACATAGTGAGTGGGGCCCTGTTCAAGTTGTGCCTAAAAAGAGGGCATGACTGTTGTTAAAAATGAAAAGAATGAGTTAATCCCCCAAAGAATCGTCACTGGTTGGCGGATGTGCATTGATTACCGAAAACTTAACAAGGCAACAAAGAAATATCACTTTCCGTTGCCCTTCATTGATGAAATGTTGGAGCGACTGGCAAACCACTCTTTCTTTTGTTTTCTTGATGAGTATTCAGGTTATCACCAGATTCTGATCCACCTAGATGACCAAAGCAAAACCACATTTACATGTCCATATGAAACATATGCTTATCATAGAATGTCTTTTGGATTATGTAATGCTGTATTTTTTGATATGATTGAAGAAATCATGCAAGTTTTCATGGATGACTTTTCTGTTTATAAAAAAACTTTTGATGATAGTCTTAAAAATTTAGACAAGGTTTTGCAAAGATGTGAAGAAAAGCACTTAGTCCTTAATTGGGAAAAATGTCATTTCATGGTTAGAGAAGGCATAGAGCTTGGACATTTAGTGTCCGAAAGAGGGATTGAGGTAGATAGAGCTAAAATTGAAGTAGTTGAACAACTACCTCCACCTGTGAATATCAGAGGGATCCGAAGTTTTCTTGGTCATTGTGGTTTTTATCACCGCTTCATAAAAGATTTTTCACATATTGCTAGACCACTGACAAATCTTCTGGCTAAGGATGTTCCCTTTGAATTTTATGATGCGCTTGAAATCTTTTAACATTCTTAAAGAAGCACTCATTTCTGCACCAATCATTCAACCTCCTGATTAGTCGCTACCCCTTGAAATTATGTGTGATGCTAGTGATTATGCTGTGAGGGCAGTTTTGGGACAAACAAAAGATAGAAAGCATCATGCAATTGCTTATGCTAGCAAAACCCTAAAGGACCTTGTTGGTATTTCTTAACGAATGCAGAAGAATCCGCAAGCGTACAGAATTACCGTTGTAGCCTTCACCCGGAAGTATTCAGGGTATCATATTTTTCACAGGGAATGGAGGTACTCTCTTCTAGCTAGTTCATCCAAGGACAGCCCAAGGGTAGAGATAGAAAGCGGGGTAGAGATGGATCCCTATAGCTCTTAGGTCTTAAGGATAGCGATACTCTACTTCTACTTGTTTACTTCGGGCACTGGTGATCACCTGGTCTGCCAAGCGATGCCAGCCTATAGCATATAGCTTGCTCTACGCCACACCCGAACGTGGGGGAGTTCTAGGGATAGATAGGGCTGTCACCACCTGCCGTCTACCCCTCAACTGGAGAGTGAGGCAACGAAGGTAGCCTCTAGCCTAGACACCATGTCTACGCTATCGACTACTACTCTAGAGGCTCAAAGGGCGATCCGTCTCTATTAGGGACCCTCTCGCTAGAGCATCCGCCACGGGGACGGACAACAAACCCGCAAACAAGTATGGGTAAAGCTCAACTAAACGAAAGACGTAAAAGACTATAAGAAACACGAACACTTACTTAGCCAAGATCCCGTTAAGGAGCCAAGCACTTGCTCGTAGAGGTACAAGCTCAAGGAAACACCGACAAGCCCGGCTCCCGGGCATAAGCTCGGGGCGACGCCGACAAGTCCAGCTCTTCCCCGCTCTCTCCCTCACATCTCACTTTCTTTCTCTAGTAGCTAGAAGGGCATAGCCCTTAGAGGTGAGGCTCTAGCTCTTGCTAGGTGCTCTTGCCCCCTTGGAGTGGCGTGTGAGGAGGGGAGGAGACCCCTCCATTTATAGGGGGAGAAGGGGGATCATCCATGGAATATTCCCCCCATAATACCCAAAACGGACCTCTCCACCATCTTCACTACATTTAATGCACCGACGCAGCACCGAACCGCCTTGAGGCTGTCGGCACGGGCCACCTGGCCAAGGTTGGGCCCGAGGGGAGGTAGCACTGGCGCACCCGCGCCCCCACTGGCCCACCTTGAGTCCAATCTTGCATGGTGTTCTCTTCTGCTCTTGTGGACTTGGCCCATAGTGTGTATCCATGGAGTTGGGCTGGTTTGGTCTCGGTATGGGCTCCCTTTCCACTTGTTCTGGGCCCTGAATTGCTGGGTTCTGGGCCATCTCCCGTTGGGCTCATGTCGGGCGTCTATAATGTTGCATTTCTTGTATACTTTTGGGTACTTTTCTATGTAATCCCGACATGTTCTCCTGTGAATGAACAATCACCAAAACTTGTGAAATTGGTTAGTTATAAACCCTAGTTTTATGTTTTAGTGTTCATTTCATGTGAATGTTGGCGGTTAAAAGTGTGAGTTAAGGACCGCCAACAAGCTCCCCCACACTTACTCCTTTGCTCGTCCTCGAGCAAAGCTTTAGAGATGGAAGTAATCATGAGCATAACATTCCAAGATATACAGCTATACGTGAAAGTTATTCCAACACATTCTTTACACAAGTGGGATATGTGGCATTGGCTAACATGTTTCCTTGGGTTGTTGAAAGGTGGAACAATTCTCGAAACAAAGTTATCTTCCCAATTTCACATCTTAGCAACTTGGAGTTTTTTAAGAGTTTTCACAAACAAAAGCATAGTTCACTTTATACTCCTCAGATGGCACTCTCAAATCACTCAATGGTGTTCATTTCATCACCAAGGCATAGCAATGTTTTGCCTTCTTTTGTTTTCTCCTACCTCTAAAAGGTTTATGTGGGGCTTTAAGTAGGGATAAACAAAGTAGCATACTTGCATTGCATATGTTGTAAAGTCAAATTGAGGATCCAAGGAGAGAAGTGTCATACTCTTAGATCAAGATGTGCATGTGTTTGGAAAGTATGAACTAAAACTAAAACTATACTCCTTTTGTAGATATGATCTCTTCTAACTGTTTATTTTTGAGACATGGCTATCATCTTTCATTTTTTATATGAGCCTTCATGTGCTCATCTCTCTTTCTTTTCAATACCTTGGGACCTTCATGTGTTCCTATATATTTTTTTCTTGGACATTCACGTGTCCAAATATATTTTTTCTATACTTTTGCATAGCCGTGTCTTGCTCTAAACCACATATTTTAGAGAGATCATTATCTGTTTAAAACACGGACCTAACAAACATTTTTTCTACTCCCAGTGTAGGAGCAGAATTTTTGGTGGATGGAGGCATGTTTTTGCGTACTCCCAGTGTAGGAGCAGCAAGTGTATGTGGGTGTACGTGATCTTGATCTTGGGAGCATGATAAATCTCTCAACAAGGGTCAACAAGACTTGACCAAACTCAACACAATGACAAGTAGCATATGTAGAAGGTTTCAAACTTGCATGATATTATATTTGGCTTTGGTAGGAATTTCTCACCAAATGAGGAGTATGTGATACTATGGTTTTAGAACATTTTTATCAAAACAAATTTTCCAAGTGCTTTGAATAGAAATGGTAGGATTTCTAAGTCAGAACTATATCACACCCCACAACAACTTAGTCAACATGATTGTCCTATTAGAGTATTTTTCCCACTAGCATAAATACATGTATATGGAACAAACTTCATGCAAGCTTCTATCTTAAAGATGTTATGAACATGTCGCCTTTCAAAATTTCAAGCGAAGTGTGGTTCAAAATATGCATGGAAGCATAGTCGGTTCATTGAGTTCATTTTTTTAGTCATCAGAATTATTTTTTAAAACTCAAGATTGTATGGAGATTGAGGGAGAGAGTTACACAAACCACCGTTGAAGATGAAGGAGTTAAAGGATTCAGATGTGGCGTGGCTAAAACAAAGGTCTAGCCAAACCTTTCTGAAACTATCAGTCTCATCCTTCTGCAATTTGGGCCATTCAGTGATGTGCAACGTGTTGGGGAGATCTCTAGTGTGTGGTTGTTCTGCTTGAGAGATCTCCCCCACATTCTTGTATCTGTTTTATTTAAATAAAGGAAAACAACTACAAAAGAAACAAATAAGGGCTCTACCGATTTGAATACCGGGGAGCTTTATTTAATTTATTATTATTTATCATTATTTATTTTTTATTTATATTTATTATTATTATTATTATTTTATTATTACCAAAAACTTGTTCACCCAACTTTTATTAAAGCTAAAGCAAGGCCAAGATAAGGTTTGCAACATAAAACAGGCCTTGGTTTATCTCCATTTTAGGTTACTTCCCTTTATTATGAATGATAGTACTCTAAGTTCTTTAATCAAATTTCAACACCATGTCAAAGTTTGATTAAAGAAGGCTATTTTAACCTAAGCACCATGTTTAATTTAAAAAGCCTATGGGTGCACCACATGCGCGCGCATGTGAATACACCTAAACTTAGAGCATAATACATAAACATGGGATACATGAATTTGTATGAGCAAACTATTTTCTTATGGAGACAAACATGAGCCTAAATGGGTTGGTGAACATTACCTCTGCATACCTGAGTGTCCTTATCGGTAGCATATGTGGATAGAGCTTTTGAAGATGCTGCAGCAGTGGCATGGGCTCCAACTCAGGTGAGTACCAAGGCTAGGCCACACACATGGCTAGTGTGTATGGACCATGGCCTTTAGCAGTAGCAAAGGTCTAGAAGAGGAGAATTCTTACTTCTCTCTCTTGTTCTCTCTTTTTTTTCTTCTTTTTTTTATATCATCATCATTTTTTTCTCTCTTTTTTTCACTCTCTTCTTTTCTTCTTTTTTCATTTTGTTTTTTTTATCTTTGTTTTTTTTCAGCTTTCTCTTTTTTTTGAGCAAGGCAGAGCTAACATCATTTTTTTTGGATGACCTTTTCCATAGATGGAACTTGTAGTGAGATTCTTCACCATCCTCCCCCACACTTGGACTTTTGTGTAAAAGTCAAGTGTGTAATGTCAGGGGTCTCCCTTTGAGTGTGTTCCATCACCAAAGATCATCAAGTTGTACAGTTGATGCAGCTCCATGTTCTCGAGCATAGTATACCCTTTGTTCTTCTTGTTCTTAACCTGGAAGGGTTAGTGACAAGAATACCTGAAGGTGCATACTAATTTGACAACATGTCCTTGCTTTTATTGAAAAGGAAAGTTGTTTTTGATAATCCGGGGTACTCCCGGCAGTGCTTAAGTTATGGTCTTAAGCTTGACCTTGGGAACTCGTTTTGCAGCTATCAATGGTGGTATAGTTCCCGGCTTTACCACCAAACATTTAGCATGAATGTTCAAGCTGCAAGGCTAGTGCTCTAGTGCTTCCTCAAGATTTGCAATATTTATGATAGACATAGGCATCGACAACCATCCTCTTAAAAAGTTTTGAAACTAGGATTAGGAGGTAGTTGTGATCCTTGTGGAAGCAAATGGTACCAAGCACAACAAACTCTAGAGACTCCAAAAGTTAGCATGAAACACGAGGAAACTCAAAAGAGGAACGTTCATGCTTGTTTGCGGAATCATTGATTTCAAGCTCTAGAGTCGGTGCTTCGAGTTTGTCCATGGCCCAGAAGTTTTCTTTTTCGAGGGTTATATCGTGTTGGCCAGAGGGACATGGTTTCAGCTCGAGTGAGGGTGATGATGGACGTTCGGTTTTGCTAGAAAGCCTAGCTGAAATGAACGGGGAAATGAACTTCGCCTCCTCAAACAGGTCATGGTTAGGAACATGCTTCGCCACGGGACTTTTTGGACAAGGGATAGGAGTGGCAGAAGCAGTTGTTTCCAACTTTTCATCAAGGCCCCCATGGGAAGGTCTTTCTTGAATCAAATTTTCCAAAGGGTGGCCTATGAGAAGATCAAACTCAAGGATGGCAAAGATGTGGAAATCCAAACAAACCTCGGTTTCGTTTATTTTAATTGGCACGGCCCTAGCAATCCCACAATACTCGAAAATGAGCCCTGACGAACTTTTGAAGAGTTTGTCAGTCAGGACTAGCGGCATGTTGCCCAAAAGGGTTTTCGCTAAGAATTCTGATATGATACTAGTCCCGACTGTGGGGTTATGCAGGGCTTCCACGATAGTTCCCCTTAACAAACAAGGCATGGTCGTGGAAGGTGAAAGAATCTGAATTGCTTCAGAAGAATGTTTCACTTCCATTAACCATTCCTGTGATGATACTTTGAGGGGAACTTCGCTTGATGTGTCGTTCATGTAACACCCTGTGTTTTTGCATCATGTTAAAATTCACTAAAAATTTAAACTTTTTAAAAATTTTACAACAAATTAAAATTTAATTAGTTTATTTCCTGCGAAACCGTTTTAGAAAATATTTATCCAAAAACCTTGCATCAAAATTCGCCACATGCATTTTGTGTTTTTGAATGCTTGTGTGCTTCTCTAGAATTTATTTGTGGCACTAAAAATATCTCCTTGAATTTCTATCCCATCTTTTCCTTGAAGTCAATTTAAGCCAACTCCTTCCAAAACCTATCTCTCATTTCCGGGAAAAGGAAATCATCTTCTTCGTTAAATCCAGGCAGCTAATCTCCAATCTCCTATCTGTACGCTTGCAAATTACCTAGCCCAGTTTCTCGCTCGGCCTGTCCGGCTTGCTTCCTTCTGGCATAACGGCTCAGACAGCCCGGAGCCCAAGCTCGCGTCCACTCCGCCTCCGTGTGGGACTCGCCGGACAGAAGCGTCTAGTAGCTGGTGTCGTCTTCCTCGAGTACGCACCCGTACCCACCGACTGCCAAAGCACGCCGCGATTCCCGTCGACATGCCAGCTCAAGCACGCTAGCAGAAGCTCACCGTCTGGTCGCGCGCGTGCGCGCTTGTGGACGCTGCTTTAAGGTCGACCTGCCATCCTTGCCGGAAAATATCCATCCCAGACCTTTCGAGATTTTCTCTCGGGTGTGTTCACTTCTCGTACAAACCCAAAATATTTCATCTTCTATCTATCACATCGAATCTTTGGACGTAGACATAGAGCATTAAATGTATATAAAAAAGATAACTAATTACATAGTTTGACTGTAAATGTCGAGACGAATCTTTTAACCTAGTTAGTCTATGGTACAAATTTTGTTAAATAACAACAAAAGATGCTACATTAACTTTTCGTCTCGCACATGCAAAGCATGCCAGCAGAAGGACATGGGCACCAGCGTAGCTCAAACAACGGCGTGTGCGCCACGAAGGCGCTGCTACCCAGACAGTCTGCCACCATTGTCGGCAAAAAATCTCCGGCTGCCCAAAATATCTACACAACCACTGCCTTACTTGCACCTATAAAAGGCCGGCCAGGCCACCATGCCTGGACACCTCCGTCGAGCTCGGACACGTGAAGCAGGAGAACGAGCTCTGCATCTCTTCGGCCGCTTGCTCCAGCAACGTCGGTGCGCCGAGCTTGAGCTCGCTCACCGTGGAGCCCTTGCCCTCGCCTGCGAAGCTCCAAGCTCGCACACGCACGGCACGGACCCGCCGAAGGCAAGTGCCGCCGCCCCGCAGAACGTCGGAGCCGCGTTTGCCGAGGCTGCCCTCGCCCAGCCCGCTGGACCACCAACTATGCCGCCGCAACTGAATCCACCGAGCGCCACAGGAGCGCCGCCGACGCAGCAGCCAGGCGCCGCCGCCCGCTGCTCTGCTACTCCCTCCGCCGCTCGCCGCGGACACCGCCGACGTCGTTGCCCAGGGATGCCGCCAACCGCATCCAAAAAGCCAAACGCTTGGCCACGTCGCAGCGGCCAACGGGAGCGCGGCACTTCATCCATTAGGACACAGGCGACAGCAGTACACAGTCCACCGTATAACACCGAGCTAGCTCACGGAATAGTGCTGGTCAGCTTTGCCAAATGACTGGGCACCACGCAGGGGGCACCAGCCTCCACGGAGCCACCTCCGCCGCTACGGCCCGCACGGACGCCGCACGCTCGTCGCCGTTGTTGTCAAGATCGGACCACAGGGGCGCCGTGCTCTCTGCGCCCGACCGGCCGGCTTCGCATCGGAGCCGAGCGCCGTCAGCCCAAGGACGCCGCCGCCGTCGCCGCAACCTGCGAGAACACCGCCCAGGCCACACCCAACCCGACGGAGCCAGACCGTATCCTCGCCGTCGCTCTGCTCTGCTCGGCTCCTGCCTTCTGCTCTCTCTCTCTCTCAGACGGACAGAGGAGCCGTGAGCCCGTAACCGTGAGGGCAAAGACACGGATAGGCTGGCCACGTCGACTCAGCCAATGGGAGCCCGCCACCTCGCCCTGCGCGTCCCGTCTGTCATCTGCTCCATCCGGCTCTCCCCCTTCTATAAACGCGGTGCACGTGAACAAGAGACACAGGCAGCCGGCCCACAGTACAGTGCCCTACACTGGTCCACCTGCACAGCGCCCTACATGCGGAAAATGCTAGGCACACAAGGGAAGTGTACACGGGAGTGTGAGTAAGCCCTTTTCCCCTTCCAGAAAAATCCCAGAAAATTCCTATAAATATTAGAGACACTCCAGAGCCTACCCAAACATTTCCCATGCCTTCTCCACCATCTAAAAATTCCAGAAATAATTTCCAATATCCTTGCCATACGCCTTTCTTCGATAAACCTTTGATAATCCATATATCTTCCATCTCAAATCCGCATCTCTCGATCTTCTAAAATAAAACCCTATACACCCGTATCCTTTTCCATAATTTTTGGTGTCCATTTAAATTCTAGTTTGTTTGTCTTCTATTTCTTTTATTTGTAATAACGCTGACCCGTAGTTGCACCCACCCATTATCACCTGTTAGCACCGTATATTCGCATATACGTGTACATTATATTGCATATGTAACTACTCGAGTATACTGACACATTGCATAATAGGTAACACGCATGCATATATAGGCGCATCTGGTGGGTATATATATGTACACGTGTATATATACACATACTAAGCGTCATACCTACATCCATGGCCAGCCACGCACCCACCTTTTTATCCTAATTAACTCAGGCATATACATATGTATACGTGTATGCGCCACTAACCAACCCATCACCCGTCTAGGACAGTTGATTGCTTATGCTTGTTTTACATGCCTTCCTTGTTATTTTTTTTGTTTGCGTTCTCTTGTTTGTCGACGCTAGGCCGCGTAAATAAAAGACGTGAAGAAAACCCGAAAGAGTCTAGAAGACAGGAACAAGAGACATGAATCAGAGAAGAGTATACTCGGCATTGAATGAAGGCAAGTCCTGACTCCCACCTCCCCCTTTTCCCTCCATATATTATACCACATCCATCCCGCTACTCTTCCTCCTCCACATAAATTAACCACTCCCTCATCCACCGCTCCACCACTATCACATTCCACCGCTCCACCACTATCACATTCCATTGCTCCCACCATAAAGTCTCCCACCCCCTTTATAAATAATTATTAAATTAAACATAAATGATGTTATCCATATTATTATGGGAACCAATGTTATGAGCATACATGACATATGATGAATATTGTGATATATAATGAATATTGTGATATATGATGAATGTCGTGATATATAATAAATAATGCGATATATATATGCTATGAGCTTTATGATATGGATAACCTAAGAACATGGATGTTAATTGAACTGGTAAAATAGAACTTATTTTCGACGAGAGCGAGTGGGGATATTTCACATGGTGTGAACTATCCTTTTGGACAGGATCGCCTAGTGAGGGTTCCTATTGGGAGATACTCGCTTCGGTCATATAAGGACCGGTTCATTTGCCATCTCGCCTAGCCAGATTTTCGTACAACCACATGTCTCTATATGGGTAGACTTGATATCACACCCCGTTAGATAGAAGTATAAATTCTACTAGGAGGCCGGAGTGGCAACGGACTATCAGGAGACGACACGGATGCTGGGTGATCTTCCGTGGTCTGGTCAGCATGGATGCTATGTGATCTTCCATGTAAAATTATTGTTGGGCCGTGTGCGAGGCCCTTTGTATATATATATCTATTGGATGCTGTGTGATCATCGAAGTCGTTGTTCATTGGATGCTGTGTGATCATCCAAGTCGTTTCCGACCCCTGAGAAGCCGTGGTAGAATTATACGGACATCTAAGGTAGCGCTCTTTCGGGTACGAGGTCTCGTTAGGCCTGTCCAAGCCAATGACGTCTGGTGTCGGACTGTGCCTATCATGTGGGGAAATTTGTACAACCTCTGCAGAGTTTCCTGAATCTATTCGAATAGCCACGTCCTTGGAATGGGCAACTGCTAGGATGAGGTCTCAAATGATTAGACTTTTTATGTAAAGAAACTGTGACAATCTGGTAAGTTGCAAGTTATTAATTATGGTAAGTTATAACTTATAAACTCCGGAAACTGGCGAGAAGGGTTAATACTCTCCCAAGGCCCAAACCTCCATTTTATATCACTCTACTACTACTATATAAAATTCCACCGTAAGACCACCTCCACAAATAGCCTCCTCCATACACTTCACCTCTACCCCAAAGTTAGGGCTTGCTGAGTACTTTATGTACTCAATCCCCTCCATTCTATGTTTTAGGAGTCAAGCTGCAGGAGTACAAACGAGGATGAAGCTATCGAAGCTACACCAGGTTGGAAAGACAGGAGTACGTATGAGGACGGAGATGTACGATTACGCAAAGGAGCTACTCGAGGACCACTAGGATAAAGATATAGAATTGAGTTTAGGATTAAGGTTTACGTCCGCACTCCAAGTTGCCTGTAGGAATGGAACCACGTCGTTATAGGACCGCTGGATTAAAACTCTAATGTATATTATCAAGCCAATGGCCCAAGTTATGTAATATGAACTTTGTAATTTGTTTTCCCATTATCAATAAAAGTATGGTTTTTGATAACAATCTTATTCGATCTGTGCGTATCAGCTACTGATCCAGGGACTGATACGTGATGCACAGTGGACCCTAAATTAGGGGCCCGATAGTTCATGTGCCAAGAAAGGTTCGAGGTTCTGCCATAATCCTTGAATTTGATAGCGAACACCAAAGGATCCTTCGGTGTTCGTGGTTCGGGAGAGGGCTCAATAGTCGAATCTAAAGATGGCAAGGGTAAGGATTCGGCTGATGAGGGCTCCTCAAAGCTTGACATGCCCTTTTTATGGAGGGGGTTGGGTTTTATGACAGGAGAAGCGTGCTTCTCTATGATGTGATCAAGGATTTTCCTCTGATCCGTCGTAGTTTTATGTGTAAATAATCCTCCGACGGTCATGTCATGGCATAGGGCAGCTTCTATGTCAAGACCCGAACAGAAGAGATGCAAAAGCACACTATTAGGTAATGACAAGTCTAGGCCAGCATGTATTAACATTGAAAACCTGGCCCAGGCTGCACCTATGGACTCCTTCTCATTCTGCTCGAAATTGAGGATTGCCCTCGATAGAGAGTTGATACGGGACATAGGAAAGAATGCAAGATAAAACTTGTCTTTAAGTTCTTCCTAGTCCTCATTCATACTTCCTACGACATTAGTGTACCATTGCTTCGCCTCCCCTTTGAGGGAGAAGGGAAACAACTTCCACATAAGAATTTCTTGTGTCATGCCTGGGATGCTCAGGCACGAACACAATTCCTCGAACTCTCGTAGGTCGTCAAAAGGATCTTCGTTATCATAACCAGAGAAGGGTTATGCCCGAACCATGGCTTTTAAGCTAGGATGAAGTTCATAGCCAGATGAACGGTTTGGTTTTGAAAGAGGTGGTGGCTCACAGAACTCCCCCTTTGAAACAGACTGGTATTGGATAGGAGTTGAGTTCATGTTTGAAATAATAAAAAGAAAACTATTTTTGTTTTTATAAGTTAAAGGATACAGATATGAGGATGAACTAGGTTCGAAGAAAGTAGCAACCGTTCAATAGCAACGGCGCTAGAAAGCTTGTTGGTATTTCTTAACGAATGCAGAAGAATCCGTAAGCATACAGAATTACCGTTGTAGCCTTCACCCAGAAGTATTCAGCGTATCGTATTTTCCACAGGGAACGGAGGTACTCTCTTCTAGCTAGTTCATCCAAGGATAGCCCAAGCGTAGAGATAGAAAGCAGGGTAGAGATGGATCCCTATAGCTCTTAGGTCTTAAGGATAGCGATACTCTACTTCTACTTGTTTACTTCGGGCATTGGTGATCACCTGGTTTGCCAAGTGATGCCAACCTATAGCATATAGCTTGCTCTACACCACACCCAAACGTGGGGGAGTTCTAGGGATGGACAGGGCTGTCACCACCTACCGCCTACCCCTCAACTGGAGAGTGTGAGGCAAACGAAGGTAGCCTCTAGCCTAGACACCACATCTATGCTATCGACTACTACTCTAGCGGCTCAAAGGGCGATCCGTCTCTATCAGGGACCCTCTCGCTAGAGCATCCACAACGGGGACGGACAACGAACCCGCAAACCAGTATAGGTAAATCTCAACTAAAGGGAGGACGTAAAAGACTATAAGAAACACGAACACTTACTTTGCCAAGATCCCGTTAAGGAGCCAAGCACTTGCTCGTAGAGGTACAAGCTTGGGGAAACATCGACAAGCCCGGCTCCCGAGCACAAGCTCGGGGAGACACCGACAAGTCCGGCTCTTCCCCGCTCTCTCCCTCACATCTCACTTTCTTTCTCTAGTAGCTAGAAGGGCATAGCCCTTAGAGGTGAGGCTCTATCTCTTGCTAGGTGCTCTTGCCCCCTTAGAGTGGTGTGTGAGGAGGGGAGGAGACCCCTCCTTTTATAGGGGGAGAAGAGGGGATCATCCATGGAATATTCCCCCCATAATACCCAAAACCGACCTCTCCACCGTCTTCACTACATCTAATGCACCGACGCAGCACAGAACCTCCTTGAGGCTGTCGGCACGGGCCACCTGGCCAAGGTTGGGCCCGAGGGGAGGCAGCACTGGCACGCCCGCGCCCCCACTGGCCCACCTTGAGTCCAATCTTGCGTGGTGTTCTCTTCTGCTCTTGTGGACTTGGCCCATAGTGTGTATCCATGGAGTTGGGCTAGTTTGGTCTCGGTATGGGCTCCCTTTCCACTTGTTTTGGGCCTTGAATTGCTAGGTTCTGGGCCATCTCCCGTTGGGCTCATGTCGGGTGTCTATAATGTTGCATTTCTTGTATACTTTTGGGTACTTTTCTATGTAATCCCAACATGTTGTCCTGTGAATGAACAATCACCAAATCTTGTGGAATCGGTTAGTGATAAACCCTAGTTCTACGTTTTAGTGTTCATTTCATGTGAATGTTGGCGGTTAAAATCATGAGTTAAGGACCGCCAACAGACCTCAACTTAATTATGCAACAACTAAAAAAGAACTCCTGGCTATTGTTTTTGCTATTGATAAGTTTAGATCTTACTTAGTAGGAGCTAAAGTGATTATTTATACTGATCATGCTATTTTGAAATATCTGCTTACTAAGAAAGTTGCTAATCCTAGACTAATAAGATGGATTTTGCTACTCCAAGAATTTGATCTAGAAATAAAAGATAAAAAGAGAGATATAGTTTGAGAATTCACACGAACTGCCCATCAATGATTCGTTGAGGGACGACATGCTCTTCAAGATCACCAGATCAGACCCCTGGTATGCAAATATTGTCAACTCTATGGTTGCAGGTTATGTACCACCAGGGGAGAACAAAAAGAAGCTTATCTATGAGAGTCGTCTCCACATATGGGATCCACCGTACTTCTTCAGAGTCTGCTCTAACAGTTTACTCAGGAGATGTGTACCAGTGGAAGAAGGCGTCAAGATCGTTGAACGATGCCACTCATCACCATATGGAGGACATTATGTGGCATTCCGCACTCATGCAAAGATTTGGCAGAGTGGATTCTTTTGGCCAGCCATGCATGAAGACACGAAGGATTTCATCAGGAGATGTGGAGCGTGTCAGAGGCACGAGAATATCAATTCAAGAGATGCCATGCCACTCACCAACAATCTCCAGATCGAGCCCTTCGATGTCTGGGAAATTGACTACATGGGACCATTCCCAAAGTCAAAGAACTATGAGTACATCTTGGTGGCAATTGACTATGTCTCCAAGTGGGTTGAAGCCATACCATGCAGAGTTGCTGATACAAAGAACTCTAAGAAGATGTTTGAAGAAATAATATTTCCAAGATTCGGAGTCCCGAGGATGGTGATTAGCGATGGTGGAACTCACTTCACTGACAAGAGTTTCCTCAAATACCTGATGAAGCATGGGATCCGACACAATGTCGCTACTCCTTATCCACCTCAGACAAGTGGCCAGGCAGAGACATCCAATAAGCAAATTAAGAATATTCTATAAAAGACGGTCGACAAGATGGGAACTGCATGGAAAGATAGACTACCTGATGCACTATGGGCTTATAGAACGGCCTCTAAGACACCATTGGGCATGTCACCATATCAGTTCGTCTACGGGAAGACCTGCATCTTCCTATAGAACTAGAATTCAAAGCTCACTGGGCCATCAGACGTTGGAACATGGACTTTGAAGGCGCAGGAACAAAGAGGAAGATGCAACTCTCTGAGTTGGACGAATGGCATGAACGAGCATATCATAACTCTAAGATATACAAGGAGAGAACCAAAAGATGGCATGATAAGAGGATCAAGAAGAAGGAGTTTGCACCCGGAGATAAGGTATTACTTTTTAATTCTAGGGTCAAATTATTCGGGCATGGTAAACTTCAAAGCAAGTGGGAAGGACCATTTACGGTGATAAGCACTACATCGCATAGAGCGGTAACTCTTCAAACCGATGAAGGTACGTTATTCAGGGTAAATGGCCACCATCTCAAAATCTTTTTAGAACCTAAAAAATCACTTGAGGTTGTTGATGAGGTGGATTTTTAGATTTTACCTTAATTACACCACTCCCATTCTCCATTACGAGATATATCGTGAATATATGATTTTCAGGGATAGTAATAAGTTAGAAACCCACGTGAGCAAAGTCACCCCAAGAGGATGACTTGTGGGGCCGGCTGGCCCCACCACCATGCCGCCCGGCCCCCTGTCAGTCCCTCTCACCCTTCGCTGATTCTCTCGCCCCTTCTAGACTCTTCCCCAATAAGATCACGTATATTTCCGATCCATTCGCATATTCCCTCGTACGGAGCCTCTAGGGATAAGATTTTTGACCCCTGCTGCAAGAGGAACCCCCTATATAAATAGACCCATGCTTGCCTCCTTCATTCCATCCAAGCCTCCTCTCTCCCATAGCAGAGCTCTCCTCTCTAGATTTAATGGGCGGAAAAGAGATCATCCCTTTTGGAGTCGACCTCAACAAACTTCCTAGTAGGGAAGACTCTCTTGCCATCATTCCTATAGAGGAGCCTTAGCCTCTTGCTGTCATCCCTCCTCCAAGAAGGAGCTACGAGCAAGCTTACTATGCTCAAGTTCGTCAACCGACGCTTCCTCCACCGCAAGATCGTCTACTTTTGAAGGACGCGCCGAAGGGTCCAAAGATTGCTGTACTGAAGGATGTCCGGCTCCTACCTCCACGACCCAATGAGACGCTAGTTGGTGTCAAGACCAACAAGCTTGGAGAGGTAACCTGTGTGAAGTACACTACAACCACTCCCCGAGTGTCTCTTGATGATATTCATGCTGCACCAGGCCAAATCAGATTCATTCCACCCAGGGAGGCACCAAAGAGATCCGCTCCAGCTTCATTGGAAAGAGAAGAGAAGTGATAAGTTTCGATCAGATATCGGTACAAGGTTGGCCCGATCTTCACGACAGTAGGTTGATGAACACAAAGATAACTTGTTGTAGAACAGCGGGTAACTAGCTTTATACCTGCCAAGGTTGGATGCGACCAAGCGACGGGGAGAGAGACACCAAAACCGCGAAGACTTCGACTCGATCTCCGAACGACCGCAGAACCACAACCGGAGCTAATCCACACAAGACGGGGCAGCCGTACTGGAACCCGTAGAGCACGAATCAGTGGATCTCAGAGAGATCTCCTCACAAGTCTAGGAAGAACAAGGAAGAACAAGGGTTGAGTAAGCACTCGGCAGCTCGGCTGCAATATATCTGGGATTATCTCAAATTATCAAAAGTTGTTTACATCTGAGGCATAGGGGAGTATTTATAGATGGAACAACCCTCCAGGATAGGTGAAAACATGAAGCAAAAATAAACTCGTCGCACCTACTTTTAAGGTACCTTTGTTCAAGTGCCAGTGGGTAAAGACTATTGGAGGCGGCGTAGCAGTCGACAACCAGTATGGAATGACAACAGTGGACCTCAACAATATTGGGTACAAAGACGAACCGTTCGTCCTTGTCAAGGATGTGACTCAGGTGTTCTATGTCAAGGACATGTCTACAAAACCGAAGAGAGCGAAAAACGACAACCACCCAATCAATGATGAGCCAAAGCGCCACATAGTTCTTTTAGGGAAAAGAAACATCGTCGGAATCGAAGACAAGTCAGACATGTCAGAAGATTATGAAAAGGATGACCGAATTTCACCCTTCACAGTGAACAAAGACCCAAGCATCCAGCTAAATGATGAGGACACTCCATGGTTACGGCGCGATCATAACCAAGGGACATACGTTAAGAAGAAGTTCACTACTGCGCCCGCTTGATATATATATATATTGATGTTCAATAGTGTGTATTAGAGATATTATGTAAAAATTGTGAATTTATATTTGATAGTAGGATTATGTCATGTTGAAATGATGTGAAAACAAATTTCCAGTCGAAACACAAGAGTTTTTTTGAATTTAATTAAACACTATATTTTTGCATTATCGAAATAGCAATTTAAACACTACATTGTGTTTTAATACTTATAAAAAAAATTAAAACTTTAGGTCACATAATTTTCCTGTGTGCAATAAAGCAAAATAGAATCTATATTTTTTAAAAACATTTTTATGCCTTATATTTAATTTTCTGTGCAATTAACAAGCCTTTTATCATTTGTACAAAAAGAAATATATTAAAATCCAAATGAATTGGCGGGCAGTGAAACTGTCCCGGGCCCTATTAACGCCCGGGACTAAAGGTAACCTTTAGTCCCAGGCTGCACCACCAGCCCGGGCGTTAACAATGCCCGCGACTAAAGGACCTTTAGTCCCGGCTGGTGGTAATGCCCGGGACTAAAAGTCCTACCCTTTATATATCCGCAGCGCCCTGGCCCCTCTTCTTCCTCCTCTCCACGTCGTCGAATTCACCGAGCCAAGCCCTAACAGAGCCCTACCACCGCTCGTCTGATCTGTCGCCGACGCCGCACCTCGCGAGCGCCCGCACGCCCGACGCCGCCCCGACGCTGCACGCCCCCGACGCCGCGCGCTCGCCGACGCGCCGCCCCCGACCACCCCGGCACAGCGCCCCGACGCCCCACTGCCCCTGACGCCGCCGCCGCCCGCCGCCGATGCCAACCTCGTGACCGCCGACGACCACGCTCGCGCACGCACGCCGAGGCCGCCCCGAAGCAGAGGTGCACCCGCTCCACCGAAGCCTGCCGCCGACGTCCCCGCCGACCCTACGCCGCCCTCGCTGCCCCGGCCGGCCCTGATCGAGAGGTGCGGTCGCTCCACCGAAGCCCACCGCCGACCTCGTGGCCGCCCGGCGACGCCCCGGCCCCGATGACCGCACGCGCGCACGCACGCCGCAGCCGCCCCGACGCCGCCAGGCTCCGGCCACCCTCGTCATCCGTGCGCGCCTGGCTCCACGAACGAAGCCCGGGCCCGACACCCGCACGCCTGGCTCGACGCCCGGCCCGGCCCCGACGCCAACGCCCTGTCACCACCTCCGGCCATCACCGAAGACCGGCCCCGTACGTCACTGTTCGCGTGCGCATTTTGTTTTTTGTGTGATGCATGTATCCGCGTGACCGCGTTGTTGTATATGTCCGGCGGAGCAACGCCGCCCTCGTGTCGACGTCGTAGCTAGACGAGCAAAGTCGCCCTAGCGAACGACAATTCGCCCTCGTGTCGACGTCGTAGCCGGACGAGCAACGCCGCCCTAGCGAACGACAATTCGCCCTAGCGTACGCGCAATTCGCCCTATCGAACGCGTAATTCGCCCTAGCGAACGGGCAATTCGCCCTAGCGAGAAGGATGATTCGCCTTGCGAGAACGACAATTCGTTATGACTTGTTTATATATGTGACTTAAAATTTGTTAAATTTGTTAGATATGGCTGCCCCGGGAGACAACATGGAGGAAGAAATGATGAATATTATCAACGACGGAACTCAATTTATTGCCAATCCTGGCGAGCAGGATGTTGATGACGGAAGTCAATACCTAGCTCTTGAAAATGAGCAAGAAAATGTTTTGCAAGAAAATACAGGCGAGGTATATATACTAAATATATATTATATGTGAATATTGTGTATATATATATGCGAATATCTATCATCTCTTCTGTGTACACAAGATATTTATTTATTATTTTATATATATATAGCCCTCTGGATCGGCAACCACAACGGCGAAGAGCAGAAATGTTCGAGGCCTGAAAAAACCACTGGAGGGGCGGTACATAATATCAGAATTCAACATCGAGACAGGCGAACCATTTGGTCCACATAAAAAGAAATTCGTGGAACACTGTGGGTACCTTGTAAGGGACAGAATTCCGATCAGTATCCGTGAATGGAAGGAAAAGATCAACGAGCCTGATGTTAGTTTTGTCTCTGATCATGACAAGAATCTGCTTTGGAATGATATCCTTCAACATTTCACGTTGCAAGCGGATGATTATGATGATATTAATGACGATGAATTGAAGGACCTAGTTCGATCGTGGGCTATGAAGAAGATGGCCACACAATTCCAGACTTGGAAGAAACACCTATACAACACATATGTCAAGAAGAACTTAACGCCGAATTTCCATACAGCTAGGGGCCCGATCTCAAAGTTGAGGCCCTATTGGAATGATTTTGTAGAGTACAAGACATCGAGAGAGGGTGAGGCACAGGTGAGAAGAAACCAAGAGAATGCCAGAAAAAAAGGTATACCATCATGACATGGGATCAGGTGGTTACGAGACTGCCATTCCAAAGTGGTGAAAAATGGAAGCGGACATTATTGCCAAGGGGATCGAACCAGAATCAGCCAAGTGGCCGCCACGCGCGAAGAATTGGTTTTTCAGTCATGGGGGAAGACTCGACCCAGAGACCGGTCTGGCAGTGTATGGGCAAAAACTGGAAACAGCACGACGCCAATTGGCTTTTGCTATACAAGCTAAAGAGATTGGTGCATTCAAGCCCAATAGAGAGAAGGATGAGCTGACGTATGCCATCGGGACTGCTGAACACACTGGCCGAACTAGAGGTTTAGGACGCAACACTTCATGGAAGCATGGTTTCCCTAATGACAGGGAAACCTACCGAAGCCGACAGAGAAGCAAGGAGGAGTAAGCAGCGCGGGTGACAATGTTGGAGGAAATGGTGCTTCAAGCACAGGAGCGAGAAAAAACAATGGAAGCAAGAATGCAGGAAGAAATCAGAAAGCAAGTGCAGATAGCAATGAGTGTCTAGAGGCAGACATCAGAGCCAAGAATGAATGATAATATCAGCCCCCCTAGTCAGTTGAAAAGCAGCTGCGCTTCCACTAAGCTGCCAAATCAAGATGATGCAGCGCTACGCTTTCCCGTGGATGATGTCACTACTCCGATGACATCAATTGAGCTACATGTTCCAAGGGGGGATGACACAATCAAGGTCGCTGTCGGTGTTTTTACTCCTCTAGACCCTACCAAGACACCAAGAATCCATGGGCACCAATACAACCTGGATATGCTAGGGTCGCAGTGGATAAAGTGAGCAAAGGTTATGAGGATCTAGCTCTTGACATTCCTGGAGGTGATGGAGAGAAGACTCTAGGAGAAGCAGAGAAGGCATATATACTATGGCGCAAGCGCTACATCATTATCCCTGGGGCGTCTGCTCCACCGCCAGCTGACATTAGGTGCGGACAAAAGTTAACAAAACAATTTTTTAATAATTTTCTATGGGCATGACTAATAATAAGCATTAACTTATATCTCATTATTTTTTGTACTCACAAAGCAGGGCCTCCGCCAACCAAAGTCCAGTTGTTGCTTCTCCCGATCATCATAGTGCTCAGGGCAATGATGACGCCTTCGAAGGCACTGCCATTATCTATGTCGAGTTTCCAGAATTACACCAACTATGCCACTGGACTCTCTCGACAAAAGTCTCATTAGCTGCTATTGTCTGTAAGTGTGATTATTTTCTACTATATTCACAATTTCTTTATTATATATTCACAATATATATATTCACAATTTTCATGTATGCAGATATGAGATGACAGAACTTAGAAAGAGAAAGGATAATGATGTTGGTTTCGTTGATCCGTATGTCATATACAAACACCCTAACCCCCCCCCCCCGAAGGATTATAAGCCTCAACCTGAGAGAAATCTCATGAATTTCTTAGTGAACCAACGCAACAAGGAGATACTCTTCCCCTACAACTTCAAGTGAGTGTTATTATAAGTAATTAATGTCGATCATATGGGACATCAATATTTCCTTACTAGCTAGTTACCTCTCTCACATATATATAGGACCATACTATTTAGCAGCCTGCCCTATGAATAGTATTCGTCACCCACGGCTGCATTCACCGGCACACTCCGACGAGGCATTAAAATGTGAGAGGTGTTTTAATTCAGGAGCTGTTGCATGCATGGCCGTGACCATTGAATGACACACGGTGATTACTTTGAATAAATTAAGTACCTAGTCAACATTGCAATAAATTGGGTGGGCCCCAGCTGCATGGTACACAAAAATTGCATGTAATTGAACGGTTTTTTTTACAACAGCATGTAATTGAACGTTGAGCTTGAAATGTCACACGCCATCAACGGTGCCGTGATTCCGTGATTTATTCTACCGTGCTTCTATTTTCCTAAAAAAATGGCAGGCCTCAAGTAGAATGTTGTCATGTCGATGCGTGTCTATGAACTACCACCGTCAGTGCTTGAAAACAGGCACGAATCACCGGGCGCGGGAACAATTTTATACTGAGAATACTAACCGTATTAATAAAAATAATAATAGAAATAATTTTTTATCGAGAACACTAATCATAGTAATAAAATGTTTTTTATTCCTAATAGTATCATTTAAGTTTTTATTACTACCTAAAGAAGAGTTTTGTTACTATAAGTATTCTTTGCTTCTATAAATAATTACGTCCGGACCCATGAGAAGTAAAATTAACTACAATAATCATCGGGGCGTCTATAAATAATTTTGTCCGGACCTGTGAGGAGTAAAATCGTACGCCTTCGGGCAGGGCATTTTTGTATTACTAATAGTACCAATTGGTCGGTAAATAATTCCGACCACATCCATGAGCAGTAAAATTTGTTGTGATAGTTACCGAAGCGTCCAATCTCTAGTCAATGTATTTTTTTATTACTAATAGTATCAAATCATTAAGCAAATAATTACCTCCTAGTATGTCAGCGGTTAAATTTCCCTGTGCTAATCATCGGCTTGTCCGGTCACCGACCAGGCTAATTTTTTTTATTACTAATAGCATTAAATTGTTAAGCAAATAATTCTCTCATGGTATGTAAGCGTTTAAATTTCCCTATGGTAATCACCGGCGTGTCGGTCACTGGCCAGGCTAATTTTTTATTACTAATAGTATGAAATTGCTAAGCAAATAATTCCCTCCTAATATGTGAGCGGTTAAATTTCCCTGTGCCAATCACCGGCGTGTCTGGTCGCGGCTAGGATCATTTTTATTACTAATAGAATCAAATTGTTAAGCAAATAATTTCCTCCATGTGAGCCGTAATTTGCCTGTGCTAAAGACCGGCGTGCGGGGTCGATGTTCAGACTATTTTTTATTACTAATAGTATAATTTTAAGCAAATAATTACCTCCTGGTATGTGAACGGTTAAATTTGGTCAGGCTAACTTTTTATTACCAATAGAATCAAATTGTTAAGCAAATAACTCCCTCTTAGCATGTGAGCCATAAATTTGCCTGTGCTAAAGACCAGCGTGCCGGGTCATGTTCAAACTATTTTTTATTACTAATAGTATTATTTCGTTAAATAAATAATTACCTTCTAGTATGTGAGCGGTTAAATTTCCCTGTGCTAATCACCTACGTGTCGAGTTGCGGCAAATTTTTTATTACTAATAGTATCAAATTGTTAAGCAAATAATTTCCTCTTAGCATTTGAGCCGTAAAATTGCCTGTGCTAAAGACCGGCGTGCCGGGTCGATGTTCAGACTATTTTTTATTACTAATAGTATTATTTTGTTAAGCAAATAATTACCTTCTGGTATGTGAGCAGTTAAATTTCCATGTGCAAATCACCGGCATGTCCGGTCGCCGACCAGGCGAATTTATTAGTAATCGTATCAAATTTGGCGTAGTAGTGATAAAATTCTGTCACTTAGTAATAATATTTTTCACATAGCAGTAAGATTCTTTTTTACTGTAGTTTGGCGTAGGGGTAGTAAAATTCCTTTTTTCACTATAATTTGGCATAATGAAGCAGCTTACACAAATCAAGATGTGTTTCTGCTCTAAACTACACAAATCAGAACACGTAATTTTAGTAGTAATTACAAAATCACTTCCTGCAGTGATTAAAATGACAGGATGGAATTAGCATCAAATCCATCCACAAATTCATTCAGAAACACATTAGCAGTTCCCAAACAAATTCAGTCAGGATGGAGTGGGAGCATGGTGACGGTGGTGAGGCCGCCTGGACGATCCGCATTTTGACACGTTCTGCAGTAACACAATGATGCCATGTCTATTAGCAGGTAAATTATGATAGTAACAATAATGAAAGAGACCTTTATAGTTGTGTAGGAGTATATCAGACTAAAAACTGCCTGCAAAGGCAGGTAGAGGTATAAGTAACTTATCTATACATGTCATTTTAGCTTATCATAAAAAAATGATTGGACTGATAGAATTCAGAATAGATAGCTCTGCAACTGCATGCTACAAGACGATATGTGTGACAGAATATCCAAATATGCAAGAAATAATATGTCATTTATTTCTCTGCATAATTTGATATGCTTTTCAGAAAATAGTATAATAAAGGAAAACGAAGAAAACAATTGCAGGCAAAACATATGTACACCAAAACAGAATGTACACTGAACACACACGCAGTAGCAGACTGAACTGGAGAGCAGATTCCTCCGTTGGCCACCAGGAGGCTTGATCCTTGCCATGGATTTGCTTCCGCTTAGATGGATCCCCGGCCAGGGGAGCTACGACGAGGCACCGCTAGATCTGGGGAACCGGGCTGCAAGCACACATGCCACACTCACCGGCGGGGAGGACATCACAGCAGCAGGTATCGCACACACCCCACGGATGGCAACGGCAATTGGTCAGTCGAGTCGTGAAGCCGCTAGGGGCGACGTCCGCACGGGGTGGGATGAGCCGCAGCCGTCGGGCGCTGTACTCACCATCGCCGGTGCGGGAGAAGCCGCGGCTGCCGCGGCTGGTAGGGTAGGGGCCACCACCGCGGGGGCTGTCACGCGGGGTGGGGGGCGTCCACGTGGGCGCCGCTCTAGGGCCAGGATGCGCCGCCGCCGGCCTCCGTGAGATGCCGCCGTGTAGGGAGGGGTCACGGCCAGATGGTGGGCGAGGGGCCACCGGCGTCGCCGTCGATGGGAGCAAGAGGGCATCACACCAGCAGGTATCACCACCGGGGGAGATACTTGGATGCTGCCGGCCGCCGCCACAGCCGTTGTGGTGCAGGGGCCGCCATCAAGTTGTGCAGGACGATGACCTACCGCTGTTGCTTGGGTGCAGGGGCCGCCGGATTCGAGGAAGGTGACGGCGCTGACCCCAGTGGACCGGACCCGACACCAACCAACTGGATCTGCCACTAGTCAACCGAATCGACCAGCCAGGGGACGCCGCGCCGTCCACACGGGCTGGCCGCGCCGCCACCGGGGGCGCCGTCCGCGCGTAACAGGTCACTCCACCGCGGGAGCTTCCTGCGCTGGGGACAGGACGCGCCTTCGTCGGGGGTGCCGCGTGCACAGGATGCGCCGCCGCCGAGGAGCGCCATGCCGTCGTTCGGATGTGGGGTGGGGGTCGCCATGGAGCCACTGCCTCCGCGCCGCCGCCGGGGGTGCCGTGATGTGGAGGCTGCCGCGGTCACATCCAGGAGGGTGGGGACGCCGCCGGCTGCGTAGTCGGGAGGGTCGGGGCTCGGGGCTCGGGGCACGGCGCCGCAGTCGCAGCTGGGAGGGACGACGGCGCTGCCGCCGCTGCCGGCATACCGCATCCACACCGCCGAAGTTACGAGGACAGAGAGTACAAGAGGAAAGAAAATGAGGAAGAAACAGGGGCGGCGGGTTATTTTTATATCTGTAAATTTTGGACCTGCGCGCCTTAAGTGCGCGGCGTGGATTGGGGAGCTAATTGGGATGGTTAGCGGGGAATGCAATTATGCTGGTGATTTATTATTACCTAATCATAGAAGCTCATAGTAAAATCGTTGGGCTGAAATTAAATACGCCAGTTTTTTCCTCTCGCCGGAGGAAGGCGGCGCTCCACCGGAGATATGACCCCTGTTCGGCTGAGCTTATCAGCACGGCTTATCAGCCGTGGAACAGTGTTTTTCTCTCACAGCAAATCAGCCACAGCCGGCTTATAAGCCAAAAAACAGTCTGCCGAACAGGGCCATGAATGATATTCAAAACCCAGGCTATAGAATAGTATATATATATATATATATATATGTTTATGCAGCAATCACGGGATATTGATGGTCATCGATATGGCCAATAGTAGATTGAAAATCTTAGACTCGTTGAGAAAACCGCAAACGGAGTATCAAGACATGATAGATATTATCCAAGGGTAATTAATTTAGTTTCTCTGTAACAACTATATATATAATGGCGCCGATCTCTCAACAATTATTAAAGGTTAAATTATTTTTTTATTTTATTGGGAGCAGAGTTTGAAAAAAGTTCATTGAGGAACAAAAAAATGAAACATTGCAAAGCGCCACTAGGTGTAATCGCACACAGAGTAAGTACTATAACTACACATTTATATTCAATTAACACCATATGATGATTTCAATTCACCTAATTGATTTTTTGTCGTAAAAATGGGTTCTAAGGCAGGAGCAGGGTAACAACTACTGTGGATACTATGTTTGCGAGTTTATCATGGCGTACTCAAAGAGAACTCCTGAAGAGCAACTCAAAGTACGTATATAAATACTTTTTCCTTTATATTATTTCGATCGTATATTCACAATTTCTTTATTGCTCTCATTTGTATAAGTAATTACATGAGCAACACACATACATATATATATATTAATACTTTTTCCTTTAACTTTTATTGAAGACTGAATGGTTGAGGGAAAGAGTCATACGACTTGACCGACTTAAAGCAATTCGAGAGACTATAGTAGGATTTCTAAATGACCAGGTCATCAACCCCAACGGCGAGTTCTACAATGACACGAACGAAACGTGGAAGCCAAATCCGGAGGAGTGAATTGTTAAGGACATGATCAATTTATATATCAAACCTTTGTAATATATATATATATATATATATATATATATATATATATATATATATATATATATATATATATATATATATATATATATATATATATATATGATGATCATGTCCTTAACAAAGGTTTGATATATAAATATGTGCATATATATATATATATATATATATATATATATATATATATATATATATATATGCATGTACGTGTATATTCGTTTGTTATTTATGTACAAAGTTCAAACGAAAACTCACACGTGCAAAGTACATATATATTACTATTAGCAGCGTATTCGAAAATGTATTTTAATATCAAAACTAATCATTAATTAAAAAAAAGAAACCAAAAATAGAAACCAGAAAAAGAAAAAAAAAGAGACATTTAGTCCCGGTTGCACCAACCAGGACTAAATGGCCTGCCCCGTGGCACCCCAAGGCCAGACCAGAAGGCCCCATTTAGTCTCGGTTGGTGTTTCCAACCGGAACACGCCAAGCCGGAATTAAAGAGGGTACCTTTAGTCCTGGATTGGTGCTCCCGATTGGAAAACCGGGACTAAAGGGGTTTTCCAACCGGGAGCAAAAATGTGTTTCTGCACTCGTGGTTGGATCACACGACATGCACGTACGCTTAAGGGACTTGGCTTCATTTGTTTGGACGTATGTCATCTTACATCTCCAACTCCAGATAAACAAACCAACCGATTCAATTTCCTTTCTTCTCTATGCAGTTAGAGCATTAAGCAAGGTGTCGTGATACACTTGGACTCCCAGACGTTTGCAAGTCGTCTTCGGAACGCACCAGATAGCTAGCATCACCGTGCCTGCAACTCTGGATGGACAGACAATATAGTGGATGGCTCATATAATATAACGTCTAAATCGAATGGTTAGGAGAAATCTTACATCTTACACGTAAGATCTCAGACGACGGATGACTCAAATAACACGACATCTAAATCCAATGTTACTATAGAGGGAGAGTCTCCCTCAAAAAATTCGCTCTTTTATAATGTGATGATGATGATGATAGTATATATAGATATTTACAATGATTTCTCCAGTGTAATTTATTGGACAGAATTTGAAAATAACACAAATATATGCTAAATTTTTTAAAAAAATTATAAATTATTTTTATGGATTCCAGACATCAGAGAAATATATATCAAATTATTCACAAATTCTTCAGAAAATTTAAAAAATACAAAATCCACACAAGGAGGTGAGAGAGGAGAGATCGACGCGCATGACCGCCGTCTCGGCATGCACCCGGCGCATGAGCCGAGTGGTCGCAGGGTGTTCCGTGCTCGCGTTCGTGTGTCAGGCAGGGACGCACGCACCAGCATGATTGCTTGCTTGACGCTGAAGCGGTGCAGCTGCAGCAGGTGGTGAGTCACGGGACGGCGACGGGGGTGCCGAGGACGGGGCCGTCGCTTCCGCATCGCACGGCCCAAAAAACGGTTGATAACAACCGGCAAATCAACCGGTTGACCATTAGCATTTCTGAAATAAATGCAGCCAATCTAAAAAAAAGAGATAAATGCAGCCGAATTTCTGGAAATGACACAAATAAAGCTTCGTTTATGCAAAAACAAGAATAAAAGCGATTGTCCTTTTCTTCAATTGCAGTCATAATAACAAAGAGGCCTTTTACCGTGGTTAGGGATGCTTTTGAATGCCTCTAGATGCATCTTTACTGATGAACTGAAATACATCAAGGGTTTTAAGAGTAAAGGACAGCGAACAATAGTACCCAGAGAAACGATCTCACGCAGGAGACCCTAAGACTAAGAGCCTGTTTGGATGAGTTTCATATTCTTAAAAACCAGTTTTTGTTTCTAGTTTCTAAAATCTGGATCTTAAGGAAAAACTGGTGGGGGTGTTTGGACCCCCTAGTTTTTAAGAATCTGGCTTCATTTATTGCTCACAGAGTCACAAGAAACTAGCAAAAGTTGGGCAACAGCTTATTGCTTTCTAAGAATCTAGCATAATTGACACAAGAAATTGGACAGAAACTAGCCTGTTTGGATTCCACCCAGTTTCTAAAAACCATATTCTTAAAAACAGGAGGGATCCAAGCAGGGCCTAAGCAGCTAGAGTATCAACCAGAAATTCTACCAGAAGTGGCCAGACAAAAGCTAGAACAGCAGACAAGCAACCGGACGAAGCAAAAATGACTGCTATATTCATCAGATTGCGGGGTCTTACGCCTCATCCCCATCATCTTCGGCGTCCCTGAGCAGCTTCGTCTTGATTGTACCTCCACAAGGCTTGGCCAGCAGCTGTATAGCTATCTTCATCATAGCATTAACCTCATTGATCAGCATCTTCTTGTCTCCATCAAATAGGCCTGCCCAGTACATAAGCGCACATGCATGCATGGCAAATGATATAGATATATAGTACCCCGCCTTTAATTTTTGGCTGGGTCCACGCGACGGTGACTGGTCCATACCAAGCACATCGCCGTCGCTCGCTTCCACACTCACCGTGTGTTGTGCAGTAGCCAGTAGGAGAGGAGGTTGGTCGAGGTCATCATTCACGAATAGCGCCTTGGGATTAGATTCGCAGATTTTTCGTTTTCTAGAATTCTTTTGAAGGGGTAAAGGGATTGGGCTCAGTTGACTTCATGGGTCTTCGTCGTCGTCTGTAGGAGCATGGTACACGCATTACATATAACCTGCTCTTGGTACCGGGAGTTTGCTACCTTCCTGCACTTCTGCCTTCCTCGACGCGACGCGGCCTCGCCTTCGTCCAGGTACCATCGATAACCTCTGCTTAGTATTTTTGGATCAACTCGATCGATTATCCACGCCATTTGTAGTGTTCATCTCTGTTTATGTATGCTATGCATAATTTCTTCATTCCTCGCTTAGCTCTTCGATATGAGTTTTCCCTGATATAGTTTATTAATTTCCGTTCTTGTTTTCATCTCTCGGCTATCCTAAAGCTAAATTCCGAACCTTTTGTATCATTTTACTTTCTTGGAAGCTGCCATGTCATGAGTACAAAAATGATACTACTCTCCCAACTCATGGTATCTTGTGTTATGTCTAAGAGTAACTGGACAATTAGTTGTTATATATATATGATGTGCCCCCCTTCTTCTGACAATAAAGCCAAAAACTAGTATCAAATGCTCCGTACTGCTCAGTAGCCGCCTTGGTCTATTGACTTTTCTCCTACACGTTTTTTAGTCCTTGCAAAGATACAACTAAATTAATTGGACATACTTCCTCCCTCCTAAAATATTAAAATATTTTCAGATGGAGAGAGTACCAATTATAGATATCTTGGTACTAAAGTTTTTGTGCCTTTGAGCAATTCCCATGGATTCCTCAAATTTTGAACCCCTAATACTTTTAAATATAGGGCTCTTTCATCTTAAATCCAACCCCTTCTATGGGTTCCAACCAACTCTCATATTATTTTTTTAAGTACTGGGGGTTCTAAGCAAGGAGAGAGAGGAAGGAGCGGCACTTCTCAAAAAAAAGGAAGGAGCGGCCGAAGAGGAAGCCCATGCCATGAAGAGAGACTGAGAGAGGGGTCTGCTAGGCTAGCAGCTGAGTTGGATTGAGAGAGAGAGATGAGAGAGTTGAGTGGAGGAGCTTCTGCTTTTATACGCAGGGTTCTGGGTTCATAATGGTCTTGAAACTCGTTAATAGAGGTAGGCCTCTTAACAGGTCCATCTCTAAAAAATCCATTCTCAGAGATACACCTCTTAAGATGACTGCCCCTGCCCCTGTAACTCAGTTTCGAGAGGTGCTCGATCTATGGACTATCTCGGTAAATAAATTGTTTGTCTCTAAAAATCACTAGCTATATTTAGAGACACGTATAATCTTTGAGCACCTATGTTAATAAATGAGTGGGATCGACTCCTAAAATCAATTTTGTACTAGTGCACATGGTGTATAAACAACACTCCACAATACACATCATTGGCACAAGGCCACAGGCAAGTTGGGTGTAGAAAACGACTTGTTTCATTGGAGAGAGAGAAAGGGTTTTGCAGTTTAGACCGTCAAAAGAAGGTAGGGGTGCGGATGACTGAGAGAGCCATCAGAGTTGCTCAAATTATTTTTTATAATTATTGTACCTCTTAATACCTTCTCAGAATAAAAGGGCTCTGTTTAACTGCTGCTATTGTTTCTATGTGCAGTGAATCAATCCACGGTTTGTCTCGTTTGTAAAATTTCACAATAAACAATGGGCGATGGAATTGGCACAGAACATAAAATGGAGAGGAAGTTGCAACTACCGTTGCCGTATTTGAAATACATCACAGATAATTTCTCTTCTGATAGGAAAATTGGTGAAGGCGGGTTTGGAGTGGTTTATAAGGTAAGATCGTACTTATTTTCCTGGACTTCTGTAACTCTTTCTGTGACAGTGGAAATTTAGGCATATCAAAAACCGAAGTTTTATATATAAAAACACTTTTAAATAAAAGAGTAATTAAACAGGGGATTGAAGTAGAATCTGGGCTTGTGATGGCCGTGAAGAAGCTCAGGCCCATTCTAGGACAGCAAGACAAGCAGTTCAAGAATGAGGCCAATCATCTTGCAAGAGTCAACCACCATAATGTTGTAAAGTTAATAGGCTACTGTGATGAAACCAAAGAAGTACCGCTGTACGACGAGGACCAGAAGAAGTTTATTGTGGCTGAAATGCGAGAGAAGTTGCTGTGTTACGAGTACCTGTCGAATGGAAGTCTTGACAGTATAATTTTTGGTAAGATAGTGCTGAATCCACACATGTAACAAATCTGACTAACTTTATGTATTCCCCTTTTCATTATTGGTACAACCTACTACGTACTAAACTTGCGCTTTATATTTTCCTTGCAGATGAGTCCCTTGGACTTAACTGGCAGAGCCGTTACAAAATAATCGTTGGCATTTGCCAGGGTTTGCATTACCTGCATGAAGGCCTGGATAATACTCCAATAATTCATATGGATCTAAAACCAAGCAATATATTACTTGATGATAAGATGGAACCCAAAATTGCAGATTTTGGTCTGTCCAGGCTCTTCAGTGAAGAACAAAGCCTAACTTGCACCGAGAATGTTATGGGGTCAATGTAATGTTTATCAACTTCTCTCCAGAGACCGTGATTGCCCTCAGCTTTTCATTTTCAGATTAGCCACAGGGCACTTTTATGAGCACACTAGAACCTTTTTCTCTAACCATCTATTGGTGTTGATCACACTAATGAGATGGTTGTGGAAGAGTACGGTTCCTAATATATAGTCGCTTATATTTTACATATTTGAGTTTGCTCTTGTCTTATCATGGCAGAGGATACATGGCACCAGAGTACTGTCATAGAGGGGAGATTTCAACCAAGTCAGACATATACAGCCTGGGTATTCTAATCCTAGAGATTATTACAGGAATGAAGAATCACCAATCTAAGGGAAACAATTTAGGCGAGCACTTTATTGAGGATGTGAGTAAACAAAACTTCATATAACCTTTTCTTTTGTTATACCTCTTCTTTTGCTGTCATTGGAATAGGCAGGGGTGATGGCGGTAAAAGCAGAGGGCTGGGGTCAAGCCCTGACAGCTCTCCCCACTTGGTAGAGAAGTAGGAAGTAGATTAAAAGCGTGTTCAGATGTTATAGTTTTAGAAAACTGTGGTATCAAGAAAACTTATTTTATAAGCTAAAGACGTGTAAAACTGTGATTTAGAAAAAAAAATGGTCTTAACTGGAATTGCCTCACCCATATTACATGTGTATGTGTTCAATTTTTTTTTTAGGTCAACTTCGGGGAGGGGGGGATAAATGAATCCCCACCTGCAATATATTCCACAGATGCCGGATAATCGGTGGGTGAAGGCATGGCCTTGGTTACAAAACACAGATGCAGAGGATAGGGAGAGTGTAGATTACATAACCATCACATTACTCCATTGCCTAGCTAGTGATTCCTCCTTCCTGGGGATGCGGCACCTCCAAGCCTTGATTGAGTCCCTGCAGGCAGCCTGAGCCTTGCAATATCCGGCGCCATCCCTCTGAAAACCACCTCATTTCTATGTTTCCAAATTTCCCAGCAAAGGAGGAGGAGCAGGGGGTTCAGCACTGCCTTTGCGATCCTTGGCGGTGGCCCAGTGTTCCGAAGCTCTGAAACTTTAGCGATTCCGGCCGGTGGCCAGCCAATGTGAATCCAGAAGGATTGGATGAAGGAGCACTCGGAGAAGATGTGGTCTGCCATTTCATCGGACAGGCCGCACAGCTCACATTGCGCGTCGTCAAGGATGTGTTTGTGGACTAGGGCCGTTCGGCAGTGGATCCTGTTCTGAGTGAGGAGCCAGCCAAAGAACTTGACACACGGCGGAGCAAAATTGTGCCAAACGAAGGTGTACGAGGCGCATTGGTGGTCACCACGGGTTGAGGCCTTGTAGATGAGGCCAGCCATCAACCGGTGGTCACCGCCTTAGAAGTAGCTGGAGCGTTCGTCGGTCTCTGTACTTAGCGACACGTCCTGCAACATCAAGGTTAGCTGGTCCAGTTCTGCTGCCGCCTGGGTGGTCAGCCTGCGCTGGAACTAGTTGTTCAAATTTGTAGGCGGTCTTTGCAAGCGCGTGTAGAAAATAATAAAGCATTTTTTCAGGGTCATTGGTAAGGTTGTCTATCACTAGAAATCAATGGTTACGTTCAAAAAAAAACTTGAAATCAATTGTCGTTTTTAGGGTATTATTACCAATCAATTGTCGGTTGGTAAGGTCACTCAGCCCGTAAAAATCAATTTATTGGGCCGGTTGGTAAGATGGGCCATATAAATATTGAAAACAAGACCAAAAAAATAGAACTTTTTTCTCATACACCCAAACAGTGCGTGTTGTGGACGTCGACGTTGTACTGTGTAATTCTCAAAAAAAAAGCTACCATATAGTTGGGCGTCACAAGTCATATGATTTTCTCAAGAAATATGTGTGTACATTCTCGAGGACTCGATTATAGGACCTCAAGCTCCCATTACCACCGTATCAAAGTTAATTGTAATTTTTGAGTATATATATATATATATATATATATATATATATATATATATATATATATATATATATATATAAACATCTATGAACTTTTATTGAATATTTGAACCCGTAAACGATTTTAAATAAAACAAGTCAGCTATAACTTTTAGATCAAAATTAAGTCTATAACTTTGGTTTAGAGGTTGTCTCCATTCAAGATCGATTGAAGAATTAAAAATTTTAATTAAAATCTAAGAACATTATAAGCGATTTCAAAAAAAGGTTGTTAACCATAAAGTTTTAGATTTGGTTGAACTCTATAATTTGATATAAAATTTGTCTTCATGCAGTTTCATTTAAAAAGTATTGAATTAAATTGCTGATAACCATGTCTAGTCACGAGTCATATTAGGTCCTATTTAGGGAGGTTCTTTTGCTTTCCCAGAAAGCTCAAAAAGTTAGAAGCTCCCTTACATAGGGTTGTTAAGCTCTAAATGTTACACTTTCTACTAAAAGTAGACAACCTCCCTCAGAACAGCTTCTAAAGCTTTTTCAATAAACTTCTCCAAGAGATATTTTTGAAAAAGTTACAGCTCCCTTAAACATTGCCTTAGTTACCAAATGCCCTTGGACTACGAGTGGTCCAGAAAGT
Organism: Saccharum spontaneum; assembly: GCA_022457205.1. NCBI lineage: Eukaryota > Viridiplantae > Streptophyta > Magnoliopsida > Poales > Poaceae > Saccharum > Saccharum spontaneum. The sequence continues at coordinate 10,953,821 of CM039597.1, read as the reverse complement.
GGCCCGTCTCTATAAATACTCCTCTAGAAAACTCTCCTCCTATTTCAAAGATAATTTACTCTAAAACTGTGCTTAAAAATGGAGTAACCTCTACGATATGTTTTTAGCAGTGTCCTGCCTCTTTTTTACTTCTAATTCTTGCACCGGCCCTGGTACTTGGCTCCACATAATAGCTGTTGTTGTTATCTGTTCTTAGGTACGTAAAAATTGGACTCACATTTCTCAAATAGCATCAAAGCATCCATCACTTGAAGCAGATTGCCTCCAGCAAGTGCATACATGCATTAAAATTGGGCTCTGTTGCGTCGAGTCTGATAAGGAAAGAAGACCTTCTGCAGGCCAAATGTTGTCGCTTATACTTTACGCTGGAGGATGCACACATAAGGTTGATCAGGTATATTTAATTGCTCACAGATACGTTCCAGGTCCCTTTCATTTCTCCAGATGTTACTTGCGCTATTTTAAATTTAGAGCCTGTTTAGTTCCTCCCCAACCCAAAAAAATTTGCGCAGTACCCGTCACATCGAATCTTTAGACGCATGCATGGAACATTAAATGTAGATAAAAAAATAACTAATTACACAGTTTGTCTGTAAATATCGAAACGAATCTTTTAAGCCTAGTTAGTCTATAATTGGATAAATTTTGTCAAATAAAACGAAAAGTGCTACAGTAGCCGAACCCAAACTTTTTCACCAACTAAACAACCCCTTATATAGAGTTTTTGCGCGTGCATGCATACTGCGCGCCTGCATGGTACTTCTTTCTGGTCTGACATAACTGAAAGAATCTAACTCCTTTCTGACACAAATACTTGATGCTTTGACCACGATGCGGTCAAACTTTTGAAATTTTAACAGACACTACTTTAATTTTAAAAAGTTTAAATCTTTTGTGCTAATTTAAATTTATATATCAACGCGTGCAATCACACGGGCTAAAATCTTAGAACATATAAGCATTACCAATTGTTTCCTCTAACTAATAAAAAATACTCAAAATAAATTGTATATTTTCCTCTTTATTTAATTTCTAACACAATAGACATAATAGATACTTTGTAGTTTATATTCAGTTATCATAGACTTATTAATTATTTTTTCAAGGAATTGATATATATGTTTTTCATCCATATCTACAGTTTTCCTTTTCATGACACCCCTGTGTATCTTACATATGCAATTAGTTCGCATAAACAATGGTGCCTTTTGTTGCATCCCAAATCTTATGATGTCTTCAGTTTAAGTTTTGATTTTCCAAATTTTATTATTATAGATTGATATAGATTTTTTTATTGTTAAGTTAAGCTAAAAGTCTTATTTGTATTGTATCTTTTATTAATGCTCCTTTATGTACTTTTTGAAAATAAATATAGGTCAAAAACTGCATTCTTAAATAGTATGATAACATAAAAACATTTGAAACTTTCACCACATGGCTTAAGTGGTAGAACTTGATGTGAGAGCTCTGATGGGTAGTAGTTCTAGCATCTAGAGAATATTAATATTTAAACTTTATACGAATGTTTACTCTAAAGGAATCTTAAAGGTCAACAATGGCCTCTCCTACTTCTCAACATGATTGAAGTTTCTTATCAAGGAATTATATGTGCAATAATGGTTATAGTATCAATATGGATATGTCAGTTAAAATGTATAAACATATGTAAACTAACAAACTATACAAATTATATGTCATTGTTAACAATATGGTTTTAAACAATCTTTTAGTATCATTAGTATATGAGTTGTTAAGGAAATACATTTTGTGTTCGAACATAACATGTATATTTATTAATTATGTAAACCGGCAAAAACATATATATTTTTTATGGTTATTTAAACTTTTTCGTAATAGAAGATGTTGAAATTTAGATGTAGATTTGAGGGGAAATTTAGTATTTGTAATAGTGAGATGCAAAATTAAACGGTTAAGTAGATTATCTATTGTAGGGGAGGTGGATAATTAGATGTAAATTTAGATTTACTTTAGATCATATTTCTTAATGGCATAGGTATGTAATTTAAATATTGAGTTATGGGTTACTTTATGTTGTTTTGTGCAATAGCATAGGTGGCTAACTATTTAGGAAATAAAAAGATCCAATAGGTATTATTATGTGATTAGATTCTATCAAATTGATGGTCAGATATTTCTAATTTTTGTGAGAATTTTTAGGATCTATCCTTTTTTCCATCGGGTCTCGTGGGGATCAATGTGGAGCATTTCGTTAGAAGTTCTAGTGTTCATCTTTTTTTTAGAGTAATATGTATCTAGTTGAAACAAAGCTTAAGATAAATAATCTCTTGTTGCATCCCTTTATGTGACTTAGTGAATCTATAGTTTAGCTTTTAATTTTTAATCCAATTGTTGCAATTTTTCATGAATCTATAGTTTAGCTTTTAATTTTTAATCTAATTGTTGTAATTTTTCCAAATGTTAAGTTGAAACTCTAGTGTTTTTTATCTTTTATTCAAAGTTTTATTTTTTACGTTATTGAAGAAGAGTTTAGGTCCTAGTAATGTTGTTTTCCACCTGTTAAGTTGAAACACAGCTAGCATCCTAACACTCAACATGTTGAATTTATTATATCACATGATTATATGTGTAGAAGTATTACATGGAGTGCTCAACAATAAGTTATACCAATATAAATATGACATAATATTTCAGTCATAATGTATACATATTCAAAATAACATATTGCGATGAAATTTATTATCATGGAGTATTAATATAAATTAAAGTGAACCATTCGTACTATTGCCCTATGTGGTATGTTAAGTGAACATTTTTCCATGTTTCATAAGCTTTAAAATAAATATTTGTCATATGTATATATGTTCACTTGGTCTATATGATCGAACATAGTATTATGGATATTTTCAACTTCAAGGTTGTAGAACATCTAATTTAGAAATATATATTCCATACTTTTTGGATGTTAAATTATTTTTTGTAATAGCATATATTAGTATTTACATGCATGCGTAGGTAATTTTGAGTGATATTTTGTTTTTTATAACAGATGAGGTAGAAACGAATATAAAGGTGTTACTTTATATTATCTTTCATTATAATATACATGCGTAGATCAAATGCAAATTTAAGGGTTACTATGTAGGGAGTATTCTAAATTATCTTTCATAATGGCAGGTGTGGTAATTTAGATACAAAGTTAGAGAGTCATTTTGAAATATCTTCATAATAACAAAGGTGGATAATTTAGATGTAATATTAGGGGGTTATTTTGAGTTATCTTTAATAATGGAAATGTGGTTAATTTAGATGCAAATTTAGGGGGTTAGTTTGAATTATTTTTCATAATGGCATATGTAAATAATAGCATATGTGGGTATTTATATACAAATTTAGGGTGTTATTTTGAATTATCTTTCCAAATGGCATAGATGGGTAATTTAGATGTAAGAATTTGGGGTTCATTTATGTATTTTTCATAATGATAAAGGTGGGTAAATTTTTTATAAATTATAATAGATTTGATGGCTATTATCAGCAATAATGATTAGAGTTTATCAAATTAAAGGTCAGATGTTTTGGATTACTGTGAGAATTTGTAGAATTTATCTTTTTTCTAGCATGTCTAGTGAGAATTAATGTGATGCCTTCGTTAGAGCCTTCAGTTAGTAATAGTAATTTATAAATTATAATAGATCCAACTGCTATTACCAGCGATGATGATTAGAGTCTATCAAATTAAAGGCTAGATGTTTTAGAATATTGGGATAATTTCTATAATTTATCTTTTTTTTCTAACACGTCTAGTGAGAATTAATGTGGTATCTCCTCTTGTCTTGCAGGATCCCATGCTACAAGGGGAAAGTGTTGTTGTTTCGAAAAACTTAGATACAAAAAGGTAATTATTCATTACCAAACAAATTCAATTTAGTAATAGTACGATAAAATTCTTACCATGCACGGCCTCCTCCTGTCTATGGTGTTTTTTTATCACTACAAATTTTCAAATCACAAATGACATTGCAATGATTCTTTTTCCCCCGGGAAACGACTCATAGTCACAAATGAACACAGAATGAGAATACTTAATTTTAATTTATGTCGTAGCCAATTCTTACACTCAATCGTTCTGACTCATAGAAAAATATTGTACTCCCTCCATTTTAATTTATAGGTCGTTTTGTCTTTTCTAGATATAGAACTTTTACTATGTATTTAGATATATCATATATCTAAGTGCATAGCAAAAGCTATGTACCTAAAAAGTCAAAACAATCTATAATTTGGGATAGGGAGAGTAGCTTCCAACTCATTGTAAAATTGTATTTGACGTACATGATAGTAGTTCAGTTTTATTAACTATTTCTGAGTCACTTGATACATGTCAAACTACTGAATATTAGAACATGAAGGGGACAACTATTGAATGTACTAGAATTTAGGCCAATGGATGAAGTTTGAACTACTTGAAAATAATATAAAACTAGATTCATTGGACCACTGGACATAGAAATAAATAACTATTGTCTTTGATGTAGTTTTAAAGGAGGACTTAGTGGTGTCGTCAACAACAACCCTGATCCTCCACCGCCAATCGGGGATCTTCTACCATTAGCTATGGTGACGGTAGATCCATCTGCAAACAAGAAGTATGTATGCCATGATCTAATCTGTTATTTCAGTATGCCTACTAGTTCAATCTTGCTGTAGGCCACACTGATGCTATTTAGTTTTAGTATGTTAGGATTTTACATACCAGTATGTGAGTTCGTCATGAAGTATTGCTATACCATCTGCAAACAAGAAGTATGTATATACTCTGGAATTAATCATGAAACAACCTATTTTTTCAACATTAAACACATAAAAGCTAAGATCATTATTACTTTAAAGTGGGACTACTTGAGCTTTCGTACCAAAAAAAAGAAAAATATTGTCAAGTATGATTTGGTTGTACTAAAACAAAGAAAAAGCATCATATAATTCCCATGAAATTTTGTATGGTATAGTAACCTTTCATGGTTCAACAAATCAATTTGCTAAGTTGGATTCAATAGCCTAAATGAACAATACCGAGAGATTTTCCAGGTTTAGTGGGTCAACCTCGGGCATTATTGACATTTCCAGATTTATTGGGTGAACCTTAGGCATTATGAGAATATCTTACCAAGTCCACCTAGCGAAAGGGGTTGACCCAATAAGTACAACACTCAAGAACCCATTGTGAAGTCTTTTGCAAACTACATTTTCCAAATAGTCTTAACTACATTTTCCAAATAGTCTTATTTTCTAACTATTTATGGTTTAGGATTTACGAAACCACTAGGCACTACCAGCAAGGTATCCCTAATCCTACTAAGGACATGCACAGTACCATCCATGTGTAGAATCACATTAATATAGAATGAAATAACTATAAACATGGTAGTGATTCATGTAGCAATTACATCGCAAGATCACCTGTCAATCCCAAGAAAGAATGAAGAATTACCCCATCAAATTGCACAAGTTGATCCAAAGGGCGTAGTGCAATCTATGATCTACAAGGCGGTAAATAAAAACGGTGGCGACCTTATGTAAAAGCACCTTTGGACAACATGTTCTACTCAATTCGCAACACCTCTTTCGCATATAACTCTTCAATTCTCATTTTATAGAGCCCTCATTAGGATTTCATCTTTAGATCATTTGGGATTGATCATGAGCTTGGGTTGGCTATGGATATCCTGCAAAATTATTCCTCTTAGGATAGGTGGACTTGGTGCGTCAAGCTCAGGCATGGCAGTCCAAGATTTCATCCTTTCAACCCACATAGGCCATGTGTATGTTGACCTTTGCTGAGCCCATCTTGGGCTAACGGGCTTCATTATCCATATGTTGGTTCCATACTTTCACTAATAATGGAATATTATATAGTGGCAAAATATTTCCACGGACAAAAATTCTATGTCGATAGATATTTTTGTATATTGATTAACTGTGCAATTGTGAGAAAAAATAATGTGGTCAGACGTCACAGTAAACATGATAACACAGTGATAAAACTGTATTTGGTCACTATTTTTAGCATCACTGATGCTCTGTTTTCTTGTTGTGGCCAACAGTTCATGGTCATCGGCGGAAATGATCTGGAACTGGAAGCTTGGCATAGGAGTTGTGGCTTTAGTTCTCGTCATATTCAATCTCAGTAATTCATTCTCATGGGTGGGAACAGCCCTGACATTCATCATCACGACTCGGGCAGCCTCATTTGCAATAGGACTAGGAGTTGTGGTCGTGGTTCTCGTCCTTTATTACCGACAGAAGAATCTCAGCCGTTCATGGCAACGGGTGATTTTACTTGTCATAGGAGTTGTGCTGGCTGTGGTTCTCTTCCATTTGAAATCGAGCAGTCCATGGTCATCGGCGATAATGACCTTTACGTTTGTCACAGCTCTAAGAACTTCATTTTTCACAGGAATTGTGGTTTTATTAGTATCCATCCTCTACCTACATCTCAGCAGTTCGTGGCAACGGGTGATCTTATTTGACATAGGTGTTGTACTGGCTGCAGTTCTCATCTTATTGAATTCCAGCAGTCCATGGTCATGGGTGGTATTGACCTTGAAGTTTGTCACAGTTCTGGTAACTTCATCTGCCATAGGGCTTGGGGTTGTGGTTCTCGTCCTCGGCCTTTTGAATCCCACCGATTTATGGCGTCAACGGGTGGTCTTATTTTCCATTGGAGGAGTTGTACTGTCTGCAGCTCTGTTTCTGCTGAATCCTAGCAGTTCATGGTCATGGGTGATACTGACCCTGAAGTTCTTCAGGACTCTCATAATAGTCATAATAGCTTCATTTGCCTTGGTAACTGTGGTTGCAGCTCTCGTCCTCTGCCTCCTAAATCTTAGCAGCTCATGGCGATGGGTGATCTTATATTCCAAAGGAGCTGTGCTGGCTGTACTTCTCGTCCTACGGATTGCCAGCATTCCATGGTCATGGGTGGTAATAATGGTCATCAAGTTCATGGTAACTCTGATAACTTTATTTGCCATGGGAATTGTACTTGTATATCTTGTCCTCTACCTCAGTGGTTCAAGGCGACTGGTGACCTTATCTGCTATAGGAGTCGTCCTGTCTACAGTTCTCGTCCAATTGAATCCTAGTAGTCCATGGTCATGGCTGATACTGAACCTGAAGCTCATCATGGCTACGGTAGTATTGTTTCCCGTAGGAGTTCTGGCTGCATATCTCGTCCTCCACGTACTGAATATTGAAAGTTTCACGTTATGGGTGGTCTACTTTTTTGGCATGAATTACGGGCTCCAGTTACTTACTGTGCCGTGGAGAAGCTCGCTCAAGTTCTTATCCTTTCTCGGAGACATCTGCCGTGCAGTTCTTCCGGCCGTGCCTAGATCACGATCCCGTCAAGCAGATGGAGTAAGACAGGAAGAATGAACCCTGCATGAACAGACGCAGGAGAGGGCAGAGTCAAGATTTAGACATGGGGGCCAATTGGCCATGTAGGCAGCAATCCTGTAGTTTGTCACAGTACATATCTCATCACCACCAATGTATATAACCTAGACATGAAAACAATTAATCCCGAAGAGATGAATTTTACTACTATTTTATCATTGCAATATACTCTGTCTGTCAAAAAAATACATTTCTTTTTCTAAGTATTAACATTTCCATTTTGACCAAGTATACTTTCAAGAAGTATACCTAAATATATGGTATACAATACATAATATTATTGTTTTACAAAAAAAAATGTAGAGTTCCTAGAGTTAAATAACCAATATTGATGCCATAATGAGTTAAAATATATGAATTTTATCTGAAGTAATGACTTAAAAAATTTTATTGTCATAGATTATTAATATAAGTTAAACTGGATAGTCAGTTGGCATGTGGTTTGTTATGGGAACATTTCTTCAAGGCTCATAAACTATTGAGAAAAAATGTTTTAATTGTTTATGCATGCATAAACCAACACGCACGTATCTATGGAACAAAATTAGTACGTACTGCGCATGTCTATGAAAAAATTTATACGCAACATGAGTATATTAATGATTTTATTTGATAAGAATGGAGTGCACTTATAATGAGCCATGTAAGCAACAAATTTCTTAATCTTGCTAGCATGTATTGGTATTTTAATTTGTAGAAGTATTTTTAGTTACTATGCCGATGATATTCAAAAAGGCATATTATTGAGACAGTATTTCAGATTAGTCAACTATATATATTATCATACTGGCATATGTGATCAATGAAGAACAGTATGTTTTCTCCCCTAACGGTTAAAGCATAGTAAACGTATTTAAATTTTGACATTCTCATAACAGTGCAGTAAAATGAGAACAATAAAAAAATGTTATCTATTTTAAATTAGACAAAATAATTTTGGTAGAGAAAAATAGAAACTGATGTATGTGAATTCTAGTCTGCTAGATAGTAGACTCATATGTGCTTATCTTAAATGAAATTCTTCGTGTCGATGTGCTGGTCCAGAGAATGAACATATATAGAACCCAAAATGTAAAAATGACGCTAGAAATCACTACTTGTACCATGAAATCAGGAACATAGGAAGTAGTAATATGAATAATTTGACAAGATCTTCATCCTGGACCCCAACGGTGCTGACACTAGAAATCACTACTTGTAAAGATGACACTAGAAATCACTGCTTGTACTATGACTGATTTTTAGCTAATTTTTAGCTAGCTAGCAATTAGCTCTTTTATCAAACAGGCTCTTAGTATTCTTTTTGAACAAGGTAGTGCTTATCTTTTTTTTCGAGATCGGGCCATTCACCTGTGTTTCATTAAGAGGGGAATAATTTCAAACAACAAATACACGACCCCGAAGGCGAGCAGCCGTCGAGGCAAGCACACACCTAGCTACTGGATGCTGTAATAATTAGATTACATGTTGGCTAGTTGTTGCGACCAGTAGGGTCCGGCAGCTGACAGGGTTTTGAACCCTGCAAGCACCCAGTCATCCGCCTCCCTGATGATCTTCATCAGCAGCTCGCGCAGACCGCTTGCCTGACGAGAGAAAGTCCTGCCATTCCTCTCCTTCCATACCATCCATGCCACGAGCAGTATCAACGAATCAAAAGCCGGTTTGAGCGAGGCGTCAATGCGCACCCGCTGCCGAAGCCACCATGAACCCACATCCTCCGTGTGATCCAGAGCCAGCGTCGGTAGACCAAGCGGAAGTAGCAGCTGCAGCCAGAGCTCGCGAGTGAGAACGCAGCCGGTGAATAGGTGGTCGCATGTCTCTGGCTCCTGTCCGCAAGAGCACGCAGGCATCATCATCTTGCAGGCCATGCCGCTTCCGGCGTTCTGCTGTCCACAGCTGACTGTGCAGCGCTAGCTAGAAGAAAAACTTCACTCGTGCCGGCGCCTTCGTCTTCCACAGCTCCCTCGCTCCTCGCATAGATGCCGAGCCCGCGAAGAAAGCTCGATAAGCCAACATGTTTTGAGTACATGTCAATTAAACGTGACAGATTGAGTACATGTCAATTAAGCCAACAAGGTAGTGCTTCTCTTTTGATTGGATTGTTTTGAAACGAATCAGGCAGGAGAGCTGCCGATTATAGTAAAAAGAAAAATAACCCAGACTGGGCTGTACAACAGAGCAATGAAAACAACATCGCCACTCGATGACAACAACAACAACAATAGCAGCAGCAGCAACAACAGCAACACTCAACAAGAAGCAACTAACTCAACTATCGACAACGGCCGGTTGGATTGAGACCTCAACACGTGCCGTGAAACACCGCCAAACCCTCAACTGCCCGCCACGATGCAACAGCAACAAGAACGACAAAGCGACGTGAAGACACACCATTGTCACCGCCTGCATCGTCGTTACCGACGATGAACCACACCGAGTCAACCGCTGCCGTGCAGGGCTAACCACCATGATCTGCTGGAAGCCATGTAGCCGTCATGCCATCGCCCCCGCTTGCGCCGCCTGTCGACGCTGTCCTGCACCGGACTAACCCTTGCTATGCAAGGCTAGCCACTGTAGTCCACTACAAGCTGCCAAGCCGAAAACATGAGCAACTGCCTCTAGTCATTACCAAGCCGACCGCCATCCCCAAGATCTGCTCACATCGTAGGTTTTAGCAACCAAGCCGCTTCACCAAGATGGCAGAGAAGTCAAGCAGGGCCTCTAGCTACCATCAGACATCACACAGATCATCAGACACTGCACTTCCACTGGCCCAACTCCCGCGCCGGCCTCCTCGCCAACTTCGCGGACATTCGTGGCACATGGTCCCGATACCGTCGCCCAACAACGGCCACATAGAAGTCAAGCCCCGAATCACCACGCGAATGCCCTCGGCCGCCTTCCGCCGAAGCTGACACTTGCACCCCGAATCCATGACTTGGCCACCACCCGCTTCCTCCACCACATCTCCACCATCGCCGGCTGCCCACCGCTTCCACCTCCTCGCCGCCTCCAAACGGCACTCGCCGTCCACCACCACCACATCCACAGCTCCTCCACCACCACATCCACCGAGCCGCCGCAGCCGCCTTCCACCACCACAGCCGCCGCCGCACCACCGTACTTGTCGGAGGGCGGCACCATGCCACCGCACCACCGCGCCGCCGCTGCACCACCACGCCACCGCAGCCTCCTTCCACCACCGCAGCCGCACCACCGCGCCGGGCCCTTCCTCGCCGCCCCTTTGCGCTCCACCGCGCCGCCGCTGCCGCTTCCCTTCATGGCCTCCCGCTGCGCGGCCAATCCCCGGCAGGCCCCCTACAGCCCTCGAGCCAGGGCGTCTCCGATGCGCATAGATCCGGACGAGGAACCCCCAATCCAGGCCACGGAGGCCCCGGATATGCCGTCTCCGGGCCAGGATGCAAGCCATCGGCGCCTCCGGCGCGGCCTCCACCAGCGCCTCCTTCACCGCCATGGCGAGCACTTGCCTCCGTCGCGAGCTCCAAGTCACAGGGAACAAGAAGTCGCCCCGCCGCCGCCTTCCTAGCAGCCGCACGGGCCTCCGGCGGCCTGCTCCAGCGGCGGCGAGGTGGGGGTAGGGCTGTGGGCATCGGTGGCCGCCTGAGTCACCCCTGGAGGACGACGCGGGGGCGAGTTGGTGGCAATATTATGCAACGTGTATTTTTGCTTATTGGATTGTACTCAAAACATACTCAAAACATTGGATTGTTTTGAGTACATGTCAATTAAACGTGACAGTAACACGCCCTGGCGGCACAAATCAAGATGATTGGAGAAGGTATTTGACGAGTATTTTATCAGCCGTTTTGACCTTTTGACCCTCTGCACTTGCAGCCAGATTGGACCTTTTTCTAGCTGAACCAAATTAAGACTTTCGGTATCATGGGAATTGACATTACGCTGTTATATGCAGTTAATCGGTTCCGGAAACTTTCGGCGACGTATCCAATTCGAAACAGTCAGAACAGCTTTAGACTTTCTCTGACGTGGTTAGCTTAAAAATGGAGAAGAAACGCACGCGTGAACGAGAAGCGAGAACCATGAGCGCCATGAGCATCCATGTGTGCATTAAAGAGGAAGAGAGGGGTAGGAGCAGAGCAGGAGATGAACGATGGTAGCATCACCTCCAGCTCAAGCCCTTCCTTCAACTTCAATCCAACTCCACCCCCGCAAAAATCCCATCCATTCTCCACCAAACAGCCCACGAGATTTCATCATCTCCGGCTAAAACTGGGTCTTTACTGAAAGTTTTAAAAAAAATCCCCTTTGTTGTCCATTTGTGGACACTGCAATTATTTTTTGTGTTGTGATTTGCATCGTGGATTCGGACCACCCGCACCACGGGAATCCCCAATCATTTGTTGGTGCATTTGGCCCCCCTCCACCATCCGAGAAATCCCAAGAACTCATCCCGAAACGCCCCCACATACAGGCATACAGCTCATAGTTCCAGCGAGAAATCGAAAAAGGAGGAAGCAATGACGGAGGTGGCGCTGCCCCGGGGCCCGGCCAACCTCGCTTCCCCCGCAAGCCGCGCCGCCTCCTCGTCCTCCTCGCTGCGCTATTTAGCCAGTGCCGACAGCGACGTGCTCCCCGGAAGCGGCAGCCCGGAGCTCCCAGCGGGATCTACAGGGAGCCGAGGAATCCAAGAACGGCGGGGCCGGCATTCAGGAGGATCGGAGGAGGAGGAAGAGGAGCGGTGGTCGTTCTTGGCGCTGCTGTTTGAGCTGCTGCGGAAGTCCCTGCTCGGCTGCAGTGTGGTAGTGGGCGCCGGCGGCGGCGAAGGCGAAGGCGAAGGCCGCGGCTGTGGGATGGAGATTGGGTTGCCGACGGACGTGCAGCACGTGGCGCACGTCACCTTCGATAGGTTCCATGGATTCCTGGGGCTCCCCGTCGAGTTCGAGCCCGAGGTGCCCCGCCGCGCTCCCAGTGCCAGGTCGGTCCCATCTCCCGTGTTCATCAGTCGGTACCAAGTGCGTGCTTTGAAAGATTCGATTTTTTATTCTCAATTCAGTGGTCTCACAGCATTCAGCTTTTAAGGAGGTTCTTAGTTCCTCTTTAAATTTATTTTGGCGGATCTTAACTTTTTTGCCCCAAAATTCCTAACATGTGGTTGCTACAAACGTGCTTAGTTAAAAGTTCAGTGATCTTTTAGCATTTCTATGGCGCAGTTGTTTGCCTGATGGTCATTTTGATTAATTGGAGTGTAAAGATGGGCCCATCATTGCAAACCTCATTATGTTCTGGTGAACTTTTCCAAGTTTCCATTTGATTTTAGTGTGTGTTTGTATTGGTTACCTTGGCTTTGCTTGATTTGAGGTACGGTACGATAGACTGCAAATATCGTGATACTAGTTGACAATTTATTATGCTTTCGGCCACCACTCAGTACAGAAATATTTTCTGTTGCTTCACATAATTGGTTCCCATGATTCTTTAGCTGCTTACCTCATCCAGGAACTGACCTAGGGATATAAAGTAGATTGTTAAATCATCTATTATAAAGAACATTGAAACAAGCTGGTATAGGTTGTCCTGATTAGATGATTTATGCTCTTTTTATTTGCACTAGATTTGTGAGCTACTTATTTTTATCATTTATCATCTGTCTGTTTGTACACTGCCCTAGGAGTTGAAATATATATTTTTTTTTGAAAGATCCGGTTACCCGGCTTATTATTAATAAGGAAAGAGGCAGGAGTTCAACACATTACAAGAGCGAGTAGCGCTACCACCTGCAGCAGACTGCCTCAAGGGTTGGGAAAGGAGAGAACAGGCTAATTTCTCGCTGGGAAATTGACTACCATTAGAGGGCCCAGTAACTTTGCCCCAGCGAGGGACCAGACTGAGCACTCATCTCTGAGGAGCTGAAATATTGTTTCTCTGCTTCCCCATAATTTCTGACTCATGTTCAAAATAGACAGAACACAAAGTATAAGAAAAGGGCATAGGTATCTTGTTTCTTATTGGGAGTTGCGAGATTTAAGTTTTCATGATTCTCGGTAATCCAAAAGGAATAAACTAAAGTGTTGTATATCTGGTTCCTACTTTATAGAAGGATGGGAGCCTAGTGCCTCCAAAAGAAGATAAAGTGGCACAAACACCTACACCCAATCTTCATACTCAAGTATTGCTGGTGTATGATCAGTAAAACTTGGATAATTGGATGTATCTTCTTAAATGATCTCAGTTCCTAAAATGAAATTGAAAGGTCATAGTTTGGCCATGAGCACTGGAGTCAACTATCACCAAATCAGTACGTTCAGCCCTGAATAATATTTTTATTTTTTTCCACAACTTTGTATTGATCCTTAGTTTTTAAATTTTTATACATGTAAGACTTTTTGGCTCCCTTGCATATAATTTTGAAGGATTCAGATGATGTTCTTGGGCATCACTGAAATTGTTAATTATCGATCATCATTGACATCATATCAATGACATAGTGGTCATATCCTTAATATTGCAAAGGGCACATTTATTGTGCAATGCTAATGTGCATTTTTAACAACACGTCCACTGCATGTGTGCTTTGGCTGTTGCAATCGGCTAATTGAAACTTGAAATGCAGTGCAAGCGTCTTTGGAGTTGCAACAGAATCAATGCAGTGTTCCTACGATACGAGAAGAAATAGTGTCCCAACGATCCTGTTGATGATGCAAAGGCGCCTTTATGAACAGGGTGGTCTTCAGGTGTGTTCTGTTAGGATCTCCACGACTCCTGTTTTCATTAGCACTTGATAACTTTGTCTGATCAAATATAGTGTCTTCCTTTGTACTTTCAGGCAGAAGGTATTTTCCGTATTAATGCAGAGAATAGCCAGGAGGAATTTGTGAGAGACCAGTTAAATAGTGGAATTGTTCCGGATGGCATTGAGGTCCATTGTTTGGCAGGCCTAATTAAAGTAAGCTTCTTTCTAATTATTCTGTTCATCTGTTGGCAGCACAAGTTTTTTAATCGCATGAGGTTATTAATGATTGTGCTTATCTTTACTGTTTGAATTTCATGTCAACTACTGTCAGAGAATCCACACTTCACTTTGTAATGTAACTCAGTTTATCTTTTTCTGCACAAAGATTTTGCCTCAACTTTCTTCCCTACTAGCAAAACTGCCCATGCATTGCAATGGCACAACATATTAAAGAAGTGCATTTGTATATATGGCTAACCTTGGTTCCATGATGTTAGAGAAAGATTGGGGTGATGGTGAAACTAATTTGTGTTCAGTGGCGTGGTGGGTAAATAAAGCAAAAAATATGGGTAGAGACATAGAGTGGTGGTGATTGCAGACACACCAATGACACCATCACCATCAATTCCATTGTTTTGTTTGAAGTAGTAGAGATACACACAAAATTGTGGATTTGGGATTATGCTGTTGCAGAATATTATCTTACTTTTGGAAGCAGTCATGTAGTGTGGTCAACTTATTTGACGCTAATATTTTAGTTACTCAGCTTTACTTGACAAGACAAGTATATTCTCATCAAACTTACTTTTTTCATCACTTTCCAGGCCTGGTTTAGGGAGATGCCAAGTGGGGTGCTGGACTCCATCCCGCCGGAACAGGTGATGCAATGCCAATGTGAAGAGGATTTTGCTCGTGTGGCTAAATGCCTTCCACCAGCTGAAGCTGCTTTGCTTGATTGGTCTGTTAACCTGATGGCTGATGTAGTCCAAGAAGAACAGATAAACAAGATGAACGCTCGCAATATTGCTATGGTTTTTGCACCAAATATGACTCAGGTAATATACTGTGCTAATAACCTAGCAAATTAACAATATATCTCACTCGTCGCTCCAAATACAACTGAAATGGTTAGGCATGCTAACTGTAGGCCATCTACCTTGCAGATGGCAGATCCATTGACTGCACTGATGTATGCTGTGCAAGTGATGAATTTTCTGAAGATGTTAATACAAAGAACCCTCAAGGACAGAGAAGAGTCCAGTCTGGAGGATGTTTTGCTGCCCCAGAAGGATCCATCTGATGAAAATGGGCATCAGAAACCCAGCATGACACTTGATTCTCTCGTTGAGGAAGGATCCAGGCGTCCCTCTTTCGTCAAGGATGAGCCTCTCCTGAACAGTCCTGCACACAGTAATGAGGACAAACCTAATGAAATTAATGCCGCTGAAGGAGCCACTACTGCTTTCACTGTCGAGACAAGTACGGAGAGCTCCGCTAGTTGCTCACAACCTGCACTTGCTGCTCACGCTGCTACTGCTGATGCTTCCATCACAACTACAAATTCTCTTCAAGGGAAGGAGAGCCAAAACCTGAATTGTAGGAGGACTAGAAAAGGTAAGGGTCAGTCTGCAAGGCGTGCCACACCTCCAGCTGAGAAATCAAGGGGTGTGAGCATTGTGAGCCGGATAAATTCCAAGGTTGAACGGATTGAAGCATGGAGATGAAATCAAATGACATTTCCATTGTTGTTGTGCACTAGATGACTAACCCGATGTTTCCTGAAAATAGGAACCCAGACTGCTGGGTTGCACATTTTGCATTTTGTCTGTGTATCATTTCTTGCTGTATCATGGTCATGGTATTTTGAGATTCATTCTTCTCGCCATCACTAACTTTTGTATCTTTCTTATGGTTCCTTGTTTGAGTGAATGATAGATATTGATGCTTTCTTTTGTACATAAATCTCTTCAATGCCTAAATTATGATTTATGAAGTGCCTGAAAGTTCAGGTATGACCTGTGCTGTGCTTGTCTTATCACTTAGTACCTTATTATGCTCTCTGCACTCCTTTCAAAATTTCCGATTGCAGCTTGGGTTGATTACTCTTTGTGGCTTTTGGAAAGTTTAATGCTTTATTTTTGTCCCCCTTTCTCTCAGTGCTCTCTGAGTTGCTTATACTTTTCGACAGTATAATTTTCCTATGCTGGACTGTCTGCAACTGAGCTCTCAAGCATCATATTCATGCCTTCTTTCATTGCATCTTTATTCTACCTCCTCTCCTTCATTCTTTTTCGATTACAGGCTTACAGAATCTGTGCAAAGGTTTTCTTACAGAATCTGTGCAAAGGTTTTCCAGCTCTCGTGACAAATACAGTGTGAACAAGCCAGTCACCACCAATTGCTATTTCATCCTGTCTTTTAGGCCTACTCAACAATGAAAAGTCAGACAATCAAGGATGATTTTGAGTTACCTTGATTTCTGCCTTATCAGCTAGCTGTGTTGTTCTTTGTTGATGTGGCTGTCATCCTTTATTCCCTGTCGGTATTTGGAAGCTCTGTATTCCAATCTCAAGACCACACTAGCATGATTCTCTGTGAGCCAGTAGGCAAAAATCTTTGTGCAATGATTAGTTGGTTCTAGCACCACTTGAAATCGGAATCTGATCTGGGCAGACAGATTGCTATGTAGACCTTATCGGAATTGCCATCTTCAGCTGTAGTATAATTTGTGCACGGCAGACAAGTGGCACTGCAAGATCACAGCTATGAGGACTGGTCAATTTTTGTCCCAGAATACTCAAGCAAAGACTTGATGGTGTGCATTACAAAGATATAGACCATCCATGTACGCAAGTTAGTGCTGATATTCTGATATCTAAGACACCCATTGATTGGTGCTTCCTGGAGTGACGGTGCTAAAGAAACTGAATGACTTTTTGCGCTGCAATGAACTGTCTGAACTGAGCTCTCAAGCACCGTATCCATGACCCTTTTCAGGTAGCTTTATCTAATCTTCTCTCCATTGGTTTTCCTTTAAGTTTATTGGATCTGCGGTAAGATTTTTAGCTTTCAGAAAGAAGAATATACGTTTTAAACAAGCAAAACGACGCCCACCGCCCTTCCATTCAGACAATGAAACAGCATGGGAAAAAAGAGAGGTTTGCCCACGCTCTATGATTGTTAAGGTATAATAAATCTGACGAATTCCTCCCTTTCTGTGGTGTGGTGACTTCCAATGCTTTGTTCCTTGTCGGTTTTGGAAGCCCCCTTATTCCCTCTTGTAAATAACATTGGTGTTATTCTCCTTTTCCTTAAATTCATAAAAGGTTCATGATTATATACATAAGTATTTTTCACAAACTATTGAATGGCTAGACTTGTTGTGTAATTTTCTTTCTTTTGTTATTGTATAAACTCTCCTTTTCTTTATATAAATTTACATCAGTGAAGGCCCTTCCTATGGCCCTGTTCGCTTTGCTGAAAAAGCCAGGCTGAAAAGTACTATTCACTAATTTGTTGTGAGAGGAAAACACTGTTCCTTATCAGTGACAAAGGCATGTACACTACTGTATGGAGAAAATCATCCCTCTGTTCTAAGCTTTAGCACCACTTGAAATTAGAATCTAGCTTTAGCAGACAGATTGGTATGCTGACCTTATCGGAATTTCCACCTGGGCTTCATAATTTGCTCAGGCGAGACAAAAAACCACCGCAAGATCGCCATCAGCACTATGAGGACAGATCAACTTCTGTTACGGAATCGGAACATTGACGCAACTGATCACTCGTGCAAAGTACATCGACATTTCGCGGACTCGAAAGATACATTGTTGCATTCAACTGTAAGATTTTCATCCCTAAAGAGACATTATAGAAAATGGAAAATGGATTCTTTCTTAGCACTGCAGTGGGCAGTGGCGGTTGTTTAAAACCAATGTCTTTAGCGCTGTACTGACGGCCATATCCTCCACTTGTTAAAACTGAAGTGACATATGCAAGTATATTCCAATTCCACAGCCACAGAAAGCCTGCATATTTCTCCACCGCTCCTTTTTTTTTCCCCTCTCCTAGTAGTATATATACATTGCTGCATTCAACTGTAAGATTTTCATCCCTAAAGAGACATTATAGAAAATGGAAAATGGATTCTTTCTTAGCATTGCAGTGGCGCTTGTTTAAAACCATTGTCTTTAGCTCTGTACTGACGGCCATATTCTCCAGTTGAAAGACTACCCTCCACTTGTAAAACTGAAGTGACATATGCAAGTATATTCCAATTCCACAGCCACAGAAAGCCCTGCATATTTCTCCACCGCTCCTTTTTTTTTCTTCTCCTAGTAGTATATATATACATATATATAAATACATCTTTCTCCCAGGCTCACAAAGTCACAATTCAGAGAAACACAAAAATTTGAGTCTAGCTCCTGACAGTCAGTCACAAACCTCAAAACTGTTCTGCACATCCTTGAGCAGCTCCTTTGCAGTTGCAGGTAAGCAGAACAGAGTGGCACATCTCTCCAGTCCCAACTGACTGACATGGTGTTTGGTGTCTGAACTCTGAACAGCAGACGCAGAAGAACTGAAACGTTTGTTCACTTGTGCAGCCGTGCAGGCAGGTGCATGTTGTCCAGAGAGAAGCAGGAGATGGCTGCGCCGCTGGCCGCGGCGGACGGCGGGCTGAGGCGGCTGTTCGAGAAGCCACTGCCGGAGAACCCGACGCTGCTGGAGGCGCTGTCGGCGTGGAACCGCAACGTCCACCACCACCACCACCCCAGCAGCAAGCCCATCGACACGGCGTCCATCACGGAGATCTTCGGCGAGCTCCACTTCCAGGAGAAGCCGCAGCAGCCGGACCACCGAGGCGACGTCCTCCTCCTGCCTCCAACGTCGCCGCCGCCGCCGCCGCGGTCCCCTCCTTCGCGCATGCCGTCGTGGCTGGACATCGCGGCCGAGGCCGAGAATAAGAGCAAGGACGACTCGTCGCTGGACGCGCTGCTGAGGCCGAAGCCGGCGGCCACCGTGGCCACGGTGAAGAGGAGCGCGAGCTTCTGCGCCAAGAAGGGCTCCTCGTCCGCGTCGCTTCTGCTCTGCACCGAGGGGCTCGGCTCCGAGAGCACCGTGGACGCCGACGACATGTTCAAGGACGGCGACGCCGAGGCCGAGGCCGAGGCCGCCGCGCTCAAGGGCACAGACGAGACGGCGGACGGTGCGAACGCCGGCGCCGCGGAGGCGGTGAAGGAGGAGAAGGAGAGGCAGCCCAAGACGTTCCCGCCGCCGATACGGTCGATCGGGCGCGGCGGCAAGCCGTACGTGTGCTTCATGTCGTTCCGGGAGGACGGCCGCTTCGTGCTGCTGGAGAGGGTGATCCCCGGCAAGGAGCTCCTGCAGGCCACGCGCGAGGGCGGCCGGCTCAGGCTGCAGTTCGCAGCCGCCGCCGCCGCAGCAGCCGCAGCCGGTGTGAGCGTCGACGAGGTGGTGCACGGAGGTGACGACGACGACCACCGTAGCAAGAACTCATGCATAGACGACGACGACGACGACGACGGCGAGCGCTAGGTGATCGTCGGGGTTCGTTGATATACTTGGCATACTTGCAGAAGATCGATATTTATTATCCTATGGGTGATGATGATGATGATGCAATGGTGTAATCATGCTTATGAGAAACATCGGCTACCTAATTAATTAAGGTTTCGATAAAGTGTTTTTCAGAAAGTGATGAAAAGCGTTATGCCCGTCCTATTCAATCAGAAATTCAGATTCCACCTTTCTTCATCCTTGATATATACGTAAAGATGATTCTTGACTATTCAGTGATCTGTATGGCACAACTGATCCATCGCTTCACCAGGCGAATCAGCTGAGCATCTCTTTTCCGCTGCATCTTCACGCATGCATAGCACTGTAATTCCTGCACCAAGCCACCAACCAATAGAAAATGATTTGCTACTGTAGGTTGGAGTTGTGTAAAAAGGCAGGGCCACTTGAGTAGGGAAAGCCCCGTGATTGGTGGAATTTTTTTCTCTACTAACTCATCTTTAAAAATTATAACTTTTATATACAAACTCGGATGAAGATAAAATTTATACGAAAATTGTAGAGAAGGATAACATCTACAACTTTGTAGTGTATGAGTTTTTCATTTGAGACTAATTTGACACTAAAAAGCTGATACAATGTTTAGATCTACGCTCTCTGTCCTATATTAGATGATATTTTATAGCATCTCCAAGAGTTTCCATAACCCACTCTCAATCTAGATTCTCTGGCAAAGTTGGAAAAAAAAAAACTGCTGTCCAACAACTCCCTATCTCAACTCTATTCGCCAATTGGGGGTGGAAGAATATGGAAAGAATAAATGGTAGGATAGAATTCCCAATGCAAATGTACAAGAGAGAAAGAAAGTATAAAATTGGTTGGGGTGATTTATAAATAGTTCAGGATTTCTGATGCAAAATTGTCTTCTACATTTTAAGAGCGAGATTTTAGAAATTGTTGGAGTAACCTAGCAAATATGCTCCCAGCAATTTTTAGGTACTTGGAAAACTCATTGATTGACCAAGTATTATTTTGTGAACTATTGGAGATGCTCTTACGGAAACCAACGCTGGAACCAAAAGACAAGTACCCCTTAAGGAGTATTGAGAAAAGATAAAGGTGTGTTGAGTAAAGAGAAATATACACCGGGAAGTGAGAATCAAGTATTTTGGAACAAAACTTAAATGTTATAACTTATAAGATTATCTATTATAGAATGGAAGGAATATATATATATATTTTTGACTAAGCCATTCAGCAAGCTTTATTCATCTACGAACATTGTTACATTCGTTTGTTAAAAAATAGAAAAAATACAGCTAGGAGGTTTATCGACCTAAGTACTCGTACAACAAACGAATATGTTGTGAACTAAAAGAGCTTTGCATTCTTTGTCGAAAATAAAACGCGTCCTCTACACTCGATGGGCTCAAATGACCTTACTAGGCGCAGTGTATTCAACAAAGGCCCGTTTCGCTTAATGAACGCTACGCAGGCCACGGAACATTTCGGCCCAAAGGATTCTTTCTCCTCATCGGGGGCCCACCTGAAACCAAGCGCTCGCTCGCTAGCTCTTATCCAGCAAAGGCAAAGCCACTCGGCGTCGTCCGCTCCTGCTTTCCCTCTCCCTTCTCTCCTCTTCTCTGCCCCTCCGCCGCGGAAATGGAGGCCACCGCGCCCGCGCTCGCGCTCCACTCGTCCCCGGCCGCCGCCCGCCGCTCGGCAGGGAAGCCAATCTTCGCCTACCTCCACCGTGGCGGGCCCTCCACTGCCTCCTCCGTCCACCTCCGCGCGGCCCGGACCCCCGCCCGCTCTCCGGTTCGCTAGCCAGCTTTGCTTCATTCAGTTTTTGCATGCGGAGGAAGTTTGCATTGCTCGGCGGGCTTAATATTTTGCGAGGGCGTGCTCATGTCTTGGGTTTTAGGTATGGAGAAGACGGAGGAGGGGGAGTGGGCTGGTTGTGCGCGCGGAGATGTTCGGCCAGCTCACCACCGGGCTCGAGTCCGCCTGGAACAAGCTGCGCGGCGTTGGTGCGTGGCTCTGCTCCCTCTTCATTCCTACGATCAATGCGTCCTTTCTGTTGTTTTTTCATGCGTTGAGAGGATATTTTCATGAGGAGCTCTGGAAGGTAATCGTAGCACTGCCCTTGGCTGGCCTCGGTACTTGAATTGGTAATGTAGCGAGGACTAGTACTGAAATACAAGTTCAGTACTTGCTTACCCGATGGGCATTACACAATCATTTGTAGTGTGCTCCTATGTTTGCTTGGCGAACCATATGATTGTAAGAATATAGGTGTTATGTGCTTGTTAATTTTTTACTAGTGCTTTTTGTTCTGCACTTGAAGGGCAGGCCTGGTGCTGAGTGCTAGCTCGCCGAGTCACCAGATCCTGGGTTCGAAGCCGTCTCTCTGCAGAATTTCTGCGGGGGTAAGACTTTGCTTCGGTTATTCCCTTCCCCAGACCCCACTCGTGTGGGAGCCTCTGGCACTGGGTCTGCCCTTTTTTTTTCTTTTTGTTCTGCACTTCTGTGTAATTTTGCTTTTTTGAACCAAAGTATGTCGTTTAATAACTTACTCGTGAGCATTATGATTAACACATTGCTCATTTCATTCCAGACGTGCTAACAAAGGAAAATATTGCCGAACCAATGCGGGACATTAGGCGAGCGCTTCTGGAAGCAGATGTCAGTACCTTGCATTTTCAAGTTCTACTCATCAGTTCATTTATACCTATATAGTGTGAGGACTGATGTTTCTCCTGCTTTCGTCAGGTTAGTTTGCCCGTTGTGAGACGGTTTGTTTCATCTGTTAGTGATAAGGCTTTAGGTGCAAATGCTATCAGAGGAGTCCGACCGGACCAACAATTAGTGAAGGTATGTCTGCGTCACACTGGCATTAAGGAATTTGCAGATAATGAGTGCACAAATTTTGCTTGGGAGAATCATTTCATTTGTTTCACTTTGGTGGTGTTCGCCACAACTTAATACATTTAATGTTTCTTAATGTCATAAGTTCCCTATTCTCTGAAGGAATAGTGAATCACGCCAGCAAAGAAAATACAATAACATGCACAGACAGTCTTATCTGAAATGTTCAGTTATTACTTATTAGTTTATGCTAAATGAAAACACAAACAGATTTTTGAACTAATTAATTTCTGGAAGAGGAAAAATAATATGATTGGTGCTGCAGATTGTGCATGACGAACTTGTACAACTGATGGGCGGAGAAGTATCAGATCTGGTATTTTCAAAAAGTGGCCCGACAGTTATCTTGCTCGCAGGTCTACAGGGTGTTGGGAAGACTACTGTTTGCGCAAAGCTTGCATTCTATTTGAAGAAACTGGTGCATCCCTCACCCTTTGATTTTCGTGCATCTAGCACTTAATGCTTGATGCCTTTAGATACTTATACCAGAGTTAGGTTACAGGGGAAGAGTTGTATGCTGGTTGCTGCAGACGTTTACAGGCCTGCCGCCATTGATCAACTCACTATACTGGGTAAACAGGTAACCCCTTGAACCTTAACGTAGAACTGCTTTTTTGCCATTGAATAGTTGTAGGTAATATGTCTCCAATTTTAAGAGGCCAAGATGCCCTCAGATTCTTTCAAAACTTGGAAGTTAAACCAATCATGTTACATCTGCTTTTGCAATGCAGTACCACAATTATGTCATTGAGTTATTTTTCTTTTGAGCATTGACAGGTGGGTGTACCAGTTTACTCAGAAGGGACAGAAGCCAAACCCACACAAATAACCAAGAATGCTATGGAAGAGGCCAAAAGCAAAAATATTGATGCTATTGTGGTGGATACTGCTGGAAGACTGCAGGTTAATCTTCATGACACTAATTTCAGTCACAAGTGCCAACTTATGGAATTCTACTCTGAACCTGATTTATCCATACCTTTATACAAAACTTATAATTTATATGTCATACAGACTAGCATCATTGACACCAGCTGATGACCTTTCTGCCATTCAGATTGATAAATCAATGATGGATGAATTGAAAGAAGTGAAGAAGGCTGTTAATCCTACAGAAGTTCTGCTTGTCGTTGATGCCATGACTGGCCAAGAAGCTGCAGGTATCCCTCTGTTTCTTCATGCCATTGTTGCAGCATGGGTGTTGCAAAGGGCCAGAATTTAGTAAACATTGGTTGGTACTTCAGCAAAAGCATGGTTAGCCAGGAAACTGGCTATTGCTCTAAAATTTTTCTATTAAAAAAATTGTTAACATGGCTTTGTTTTGTTGATAGATTTTCAGTGAGCAATATAGTATTGCGACAGCAACGTAAACTATTTCTTTCTGATATGCAGCACTAGTCACCACCTTCAATATTGAGATTGGTATCACTGGTGCTATACTGACTAAATTGGATGGTGACTCTAGGGGTGGAGCCGCACTAAGTGTTAAAGAGGTAGTCATTTACCAGAAATCATTTCTGTTAGTTGATGATGCAAAAAATATTATTATCTATCAATTTTACTATTCAACTTCACTTTATTTTGCTAATTGATAATCAGCACTTCTGTAGTTCACTAGTGTTGATGGTAGTTTTTCACTAGCATAACTTTCGCACCATGTGCATATATCTTTATAGTTTCCTTTCTCACTTGCTTGCTGCAGTTATGAAGAAAAGAAATCCCATATAGAACTAACTTTTGGACTGCACTGCATGCATAAATCTCAGCAGTCTTTAATCCCTGCTAGTTGTTGTGTCCATGCAGGTCTCTGGGAAGCCCATCAAATTTGTTGGGCGTGGGGAACGATTGGAGGACCTTGAGCTTTTCTACCCTGATCGCATGGCACAGCGAGTTTTGGGAATGGGAGATGTACTCTCATTTGTTGAAAAGACACAAGAAGTTGTAAGTAGCTTCCTGTAAAACTGCTCCTTTGTTGTGTAAGCAATATTGTGAGGATTGTATGTTATTTACAATTCTACATGTGGTACAAATAGATGCGGCAAGAAGAGGCTGCAGAATTACAGAAAAAGATCATGAGTGCAAAATTCGACTTCAACGACTTCTTAAAACAATCTCAAAATGTTGCGAAAATGGGTTCCATGAGCCGCATTATTGGAATGATGCCAGGCATGAACAAGGTACATGAGCATGTGGAGTTAAACATGTTCTCCAACTTTACCGCTGTGCATTACAAGAATGTTTAAGTTTGATACGATAAACAGATTACTCCTGCACAAATTCGAGAAGCTGAGAAAAGACTTGCATTCGTGGAGTCAATGATCAATGCTATGACTGCTGGTACGTGTTTGCCCTCAATTTTAGCTATATATATGAAGCCTAATTGGATGCTTACTTGAGTTGTGGACATGGATGCTTAATTGTATGTTTTCTTTGTTGCATAGAGGAAAGGGAGAAGCCAGAGTTACTGGCTGAATCACGTGAGAGGAGGATAAGAGTGGCTGAGGAGTCTGGAAAGACTGAACAAGAGGTGAGGTTTTGTTCTATTCTTATCTGTTTTAGTATACCAAACCGTGGAGCTAACAAGATTGCATTTTGATTTTTCACTATTAGGTGAGCCAATTGGTTGCCCAGCTTTTCCAAATGCGTGCTCAGATGCAGAAGTTGATGAGTATGGTGCAAGGACAAGAAGCAATAGCAGGCATGGGAGATCTCATGGACTCGCTTAAGGCTGAAGAGAAGGTAACAATGTCTGACGGTGTGGATATTTCTGAACACTTTCCCTGGAGAGGTTTGTGATTTCTGAACTGTTGTGCATCGTTCAGGCACCTCCTGGCACCGCACGGCGCAGGAGAAGGAATAGCAAGCCCAAGCAGAGGGAGCTGGACGCAGTTCTGAGCTAGTGACCTAGTGTGTTGCATTGGTCTTGGAGTTGAGAGTTTTTGACTGGAAGTGGCTCCTGCATGCAAGAGCTAGACTGAGGACAAGACCTACACATTCCTCATCGACTGTGGAAATGTGTCTGGGTTCAGAAGGACTGGGACATTTATATTGTGAAAATGCACAGTTGGGCACTGCCACTGTGTAGTGTAATTGTGGTTAATCCGGCACAAATTTTTGTACATAAAGTTTAGTCTCATGAGGGAAGATATGTTGGTAGCTCTTGAAATCGGAGTATGTTTCTCATCCAGGGCCCAGAAGAACTCGGGCCTCGAATTGGAGCCCAGAAATACTCCATTTGCAACACTTTTAGTGGCGAAAAAAGGAAAAAGTCCACGTGGCCTCCTCAACTATTGCACTCAAGTCCAATTTAGCTTCCTGAGTTGTTTTGGCTAACATAGCACCACGTCTGTCATCCTGCGTGGTGTTACTTTAGTCACGAGAGGAAAGTTAGAGACTTTCTCGATAGTTCAGGGGGCAAGTACATTTTATCAAAGAATTTTATATATATATATATATATATTACAGTATGTCTAGCGCCGGATGTATGGACGTCCGCACCTGCTGCATGTGGGGGGCTGTGCCGCTCCATGTTCCATATATATATATATATATATATATATATATATATATATATATATATATATATATATATATATATATATATATATATATATATATATATATATATATATACAGTATGTCTAGCGCCGGATGTACGGACGTCCGCACCTGCTGCATGTGGGGGGCTGTGCCGCTCCATGTTCCATGCTTGGACCTGTCTCATGCCCCGCACCATGGCCCGCATGACTCCATGTCCTGCGTCGCTACGTGTCTCGCGCTCGCACCGTGGCGCCCCCTCCACACCTACGCGCATACAGGCGGGCCCAACAGGTGCGTTAGGTGGCTGTGCAACACTAGATCTACTTTTGCAACATTTAGATGAAACACTTGCAACATATGACCGAATCAATTGAAACACTTGCAACATACGTATGAAACACCAGGGAAACACGTGTGCAGCCATTGCAGAACATATGCAACATCCAGATGAAACACTTGCAACAAATGTGTGAAACATATGCAACATCCTGATAAAACACTTCCAAACATATGCGTGAAACAAATGCAACACCCAGATAAAATACGTGCAACATACGTCTGAAAGCATCTTAAATATTTAGAACAATACACTTGTAACATACGTGTATAGCCACTGCAACATATACAACATCCACATGAAACACTTGCAACATAAAAACACTTGCTGCAAAATAAGACTAAAAACAGATGAAACATTTGAACATACTCTTGCAACATGTATAACATCATGATATACTTTTCCAACATTCGTATGAAAGGACTTCCAACATACCTCTAAAACAATTGAAACATATGCTTGCAACATGTGCTTTTAGCGCAACGCAACATCTACTTACCGCTCGGGAAAATGGAGGCTTGCCGACGTGTGGAGGTCAATGGAGGAAGCGGCCCAACGGTGGCTGCCGCACGATGTGGAAGGGAGACATCGGGCGCACGACGTGGAAAGGAGGCATCGGCCTTCGGACGTGGCTAGGAGGCAGCGACCGCATGACTAGGAGAGGGCAGCAGCACGCCGCCCCTGGCAGGGCCGGCAGCCGAGCACAAAGGGCGTTGTGCCTGGCTGGCATAGCGACCGAGCGCTGCGCCTCGGAAACGGCTTGCTGGCCTAGCGTCGTCACGCACGACGGCTGCCATCAGGGCTCGCATGCCTTCGCACTACCGCGAGCTCGCTTCTGCGCGGTGCGCGTGTCGCAGAGCTCTCCTGCCTCCACGCCATTGCCCACGCGCGTGGCTTGCTAGCCTCATGTCGTCGTGCACGAGCGACTGTCACTGGGGCTCACCTGCCTCCGCGTCGACGCGAGCTTGCCTCTACGCTGCCATGCTGTGACTCACCGACACGCCGCAGACCATCGGTGCTCGTTGCTCTGTGTTGCACAAGGGAGCAGATTAGGAAGAGACAAAAGAAGGGCAAGGAAGCGAATAGATTGGATAGGAATGAGTGGATGAGCAGAGCGCTATGCTCGGAGGCAGCAGCGAACGAGTGGATAGAAATAAATGGACGAGCAGTTTTGAGAAACAAAGAAGCGGGAGGTTATTGGGCTGCGACGCGGCCCACCAACGGAGGGCGGACCGCTTCCTAGCATTGTCGATTTTTTAAAGTAACCCAAATATTTTGTTTTCCATACAAAAAATCATACATCTGCAGATATCCTTCTAAAGTGTAATGTTTGAGATTCCCCGAAGTAGTAGAGCGCTCAAAGTACTACTGCCTTTGTCTGCCTACTTGGACAAGCCACCAGGCATCAGGCGCAGATGCATGCATGCCCAACCCCCAACCACGTCACGCCCTCCCATGACCATCCGATTTGGCAAACGCGTCCGGCAGCCATGCAACAAGGTACGTCGCTCGGAGGGATTCGAGTCGACACCATGGCGCCGCTGTGTCGTCTCGCACGCCGTGGACGACGACGCTGCTGCTGCTCGCTCTGCTTGTCATCGTGACCCCGGCGACTTACGTTGTGGCGCTACTGCCACCGTATTTCGACGCCCATGAGAAAATCGGGCCGCCCGTGATCGGTGTCGACTTGGGACCACCTACTCGCGCGTCGGCGTCTACCGGAACGGCCGGGTGGAGAAGATCATCATCGCCAACGACCAGCAGGGCAACCGGACCACCCCTTCCTGGTTGCTCTCCCTCTCCACAGCCGCCAACGCCAACGGTGAGCGCACCATTTACGACGACGCCAATAAGCGGCCCATCGTCGCGCGCCAGCTCAGCCGCATGGAGGTCGACTGTTGGATAATCCAGGCTCAAATCTCAGCTCCTATTTTTAGTCTGGCTATAGATAGGAAACCTGAACTCGATCCTAGCCAAGTCGAGTGCGTCTGTAACAGCCTGATGCATGCTGTGTTCATGCAGTGGCTTCCCTTCCCTCTAGTTGAGTAGACTTAGCAAGTAGTGGTGATCGCGCACGCTGTGATCTCGTTCGTGGGATGGCACGGACCTGTAGGAGTCTATGGCATGCGCGTGGTAGTAGGATCAAGGGCCATGGTGGTCATGTAATCATTGCCTATATATGCTTGCAAAGAGTAACAGAAAAGCTGTGACATTCCAGCGCAAATTCGTGTCGTGTTCTTCCAGCGTGTTCGCGTGCGTTCGTGAGTGATCACCACTTGATCCAGGGGCCGTCTTCCTCGTCTTCGGCAACGGGTGCCGGAGAGCCGTAGACTACATTTGGTACCAGAGCCAGGTTGGTTACCGTGTGATCGTTGCTGCTGTCATGGATCGCAGGCATCGATCAGCATCGCCGCGGCGCGGAGGTCGCGGCGGCGCCAGAGCCGGTGGCAATGGCAACCACAACCAGGTGATTCACCGGGTTGTGAGGGAGACCGGCAGCGGGCAGTACCCGTTGCTGACGAAGACCAACTACTACTCTTGGGCGGGGATGATGCGGTTGAAGCTACAGGCAAGAGGCCTGTGGACGGCGGTGAACATCGGCACCATCGACTACACCGACGACCGCAACGCTCTGGAGGTGATCGCGCTGGGCGTGCCTCCGGAGATGCAGGGTGCCATCTCGAACAAGGCTACGGCCAAGATCGCATGGGAGGCGCTCAAGAAGACGCACCTCGGCGTGGACCGGGTGCGCCAGGCGAAGGCCAACACGCTGCGGCGCGAGTTCGACTCGCTCAAGTTCAAGGACGGCGAGTCCGTGGACGACTTCGGCATCCGCATCACCGACCTCGCCAACCAGTTGGAGGTCCTCGACAACGCCTACACCGAGCCGGAGATTGTGCGGAAGTTCCTGCAGGCCACTCCAGCAAGGTATTCGCAAATCGTGATGGCGATCGAAACCCTTCTCGATCTCGATACTCTGTCTGTGGAGGAGTTGATTGGGCGGCTCAAGGCGGCGGAGGAGCGCTATGATCTTGGTGGCGGTGGAGGCGGTTCTTCGGCGAGCCTCAACCTCACGGAGGATGAGTTGGTGGCACGCGTGATGTCGCGGCTGCAGCTCTCCGGCGAGGGATTGTCGAGCGGAGGCAGATCTTCGAACCAGCGCCATGGCCGCGGCAGTGGTCGTGGCGGTGGCCGTGGGCGCGACGGTGGGAGTGGCAGCGGCTCCAAGCCTCCCACCGGCGGCAACGGGAAGAAGAAGAAGGCCATCGCCGGCGATGAGTGCAAGTACTGTGGCAAATCCGGCCATTGGGCCCGTGAGTGCCGCAAGAAGAAGCGCGACGAGGCTGCGCACGCGGCCCAGGCGGAGGAGGAGTACGAGGCTGCGCTGAACCTCGGCGTGACGTCGCTCGACGAGGAGGCGACGGGGGAGGAGCTGTTCGCCCAGCTCGGCGACACCGTAAGTGGCGGGTGCGCTCAGTGGGTCCTCACGGAGGATCCCGAGCCCGCGCCCGTGCACTGGGTCTTCCAGGAGGAGGACGCTGACCCTGTTCCGTTCGTGGCACTGGCCACGGCCAGCGTCATGACATCTGCTCCACCACCGTCGACGAGGGGCCAGGCGCCCATCCACGTCATCGAGGACAAGCTGTTCATACAGCTCAGTGAGAAGAGCGAGGGCGGGAGTACTCGCTGGATCCTCGACACAGGAGCGACGAACCACATGACGGGGGAGCGCTCCTTCTTCTCCGAGCTCGACACCGGCGTGCACGGGACCGTCCGTTTCGGGGACGGCTCGGTTGTGGCCATCGAGGGCCGCGGCACCATCCTGTTCAAGCTGAAGAGCGGCGAACATCAGGAACTGGCCGGGGTCTACTACATCCCCAAGCTGACGGCGAACATTGTCAGCCTCGGTCAGCTTGACGAGGACGCGTACAAGATCCTCATCGAGCACGGCGTCCTGAGGATTTGGGACCGACGACGACGGCTGCTAGCCAAGGTACCACGTTCGCCGAATCGTCTGTACATCCTCACTCTGGCCATCGATAGGCCGGTGTGTCTCGCCGCACGCAGCTCCGAGGTGGCTTGGCAATGGCATGCCAGGTTCGGACACCTCGGATTCCAGGGACTGAAGGAGCTGTCCAAGGGGAAGATGGTGCGGGGACTACCCCCGATTGACCACGTCGAGCAAGTCTGCGACAGCTGTCTAGCGGGCAAGCAACGACGACAGCCGTTCCCGGCAGCGAGCAAGTTCCGCGCTGCACGCCCACTCGAGCTGGTCCATGCCGACCTGTGTGGGCCGATCACGCCGGAGACGCCCGGCGGAAAGAAGCTGTTCCTGCTCGTCGTCGACGACAAAAGCCGCTACATGTGGCTGGTGCTGCTGAGCTCCAAGGACCAAGCCGGCAACGCGATCACTCGACTCCAAGCTCGTGTCGAGGCTGAGGCGGGGCGAAAGTTGGGCACGCTGCGTACCGATCGCGGCGGGGAGTTCACGTCGCGCACGTTCATGGAGTACTGCACCGAGAAAGGGGTGCAGCGACACCTCACTGCACCCTACACGCCCCAGCAGAACGGGGTGGTTGAACGGCGCAACCAGACTGTGCTCGGCATGGCACGCAGCATGCTCAAGGCGATGCGCATGCCCGGCCGGTTTTGGGGAGAGGCGGTGTTGACGGCGGTCTTCATCCTGAACCGATCGCCGACAAGGAGCGTTGAGGGCATGACGCCGCATGAATCTTGGTATGGTACTAAGCCACCTGTACACTTTCCGTACCTTTGGCTGTGTTGCACATGTCAAGGTGGCCGGCGGTCACCAGAAGAAGCTCGACGACCGCAGCACCCCGATGGTGTTCATTGGGTATGAACCAGGCAGCAAGGCGTACAGGTTCTACAATCCGAACACCGAGCGTGTGCACATCTCGCGCGATGCGGTGTTCGATGAAAGGCGCTTGTGGGACTGGAGCGCCGACGCCGACGGTGCGCGCACGGCGGACCCTGAGCCGTTCTACGTCGAGTACACGACGGTGGTGGATCGCCGTGGCGAGCCGGAGGAGGAGCAGGAGGACGTTGCGGAGGACGTCCAGGTTGGGGGGAGCCCAACGCGCTCAGCTGGAGCACCGGCGACACCCGGCACGCCCGTGGCGGCGTCCAGCGCGGGATCGCCAGCAGGCGCGCACGGCGGCGGCGCGTCACCGAATCCTGCATCCCCTCCACCAGGTGTAGCCGTGGAGTTTGCATCGCCTCCGTCCGGTGATCTGGACCTCGACAACGATCATGATGACGCACCTCTCCGATTCCGGAAGCTGGACAACGTCCTGGGGCCGGTGGAAATCCCTGGTCTGGCGGAACGGGAGTTCGAGGTGGACGAGGACCTGCTCCTGGCGGTCGGAGAGGAGCCGGCCACGTTCAAGGAGGCGCAGCGCGAGGAGTGCTGGCGCAAGGCCATGACAGAGGAGATGGTCTCGATCGAGCAGAATGGTACGTGGAAGCTCGTGAACCTTCCCCATGGTCACCGGCCCATCGGCCTGAAGTGGGTGTTCAAGGTGAAGCGTGACGAGGCGGGCGCCATCGTCAAGCAC
Organism: Saccharum spontaneum; assembly: GCA_022457205.1. NCBI lineage: Eukaryota > Viridiplantae > Streptophyta > Magnoliopsida > Poales > Poaceae > Saccharum > Saccharum spontaneum. The sequence continues at coordinate 10,921,750 of CM039597.1, read as the reverse complement.
AAAGCCCGCCTTGTCGCAAAGGGCTACATTCAACAAGAAGGCGTCGACTTTGATGAGGTGTTCGCGCCGGTTGCTCGGATGGAGTCGATCCGCATGCTGCTTGCCGTGGCGGCACAGGAGGGCTGGCTTGTCCATCATATGGATGTCAAGTCAGCGTTTCTCAATGGCGAGCTGAAGGAGGAGGTTTATGTCCGGCAGCCGCCGGGCTTTGTTGCTGCAGGGCACGAGGGAAAGGTGCTGAAGCTGCAGAAGGCGTTGTACGGGCTGCGACAGGCGCCGCGCGCGTGGAACATGAAGCTCGACGGTAGTCTACGCAAGCTCGGGTTCACGCGGTGTGCCAGCGAGCACGGCATGTACACGCGTGGCGCTGCTGCATCGCGCGTGGTGGTGGGCATCTACGTCGACGATTTGATCATCACAGGCGCGAACCCGGCGGACGTCGAGGCGTTCAAGGAGGAGATGCACCGGCTGTACCGCATGAGTGACCTTGGGCTTCTCTCGTACTACCTCGGCATCGAGGTGAAGCAAGGTCGGAACGCCATCACCTTGGGGCAGGCGGCGTACGCAAAGAAGCTCCTGGAGAAGGCAGGGCTGTCGAGCTGCAAGCCCTGTCCCACGCCAATGGAGGTGCGCCTTCGGCTGTCGACCAAGAGCACGACGCCGGAGGTGGACGCGACCATGTACCGAAGCCTAGTGGGCAGCTTGCGGTATTTGGTGCACACACGCCCTGACATCACCTTTGCCGTAGGCTATGTCGGGCGCTTCATGGAGAAGCCGCGGCAGGAGCATCTTGTCGCCGTCAAGCATCTACTGCGCTACATCGCTGGTACGGTGGATTACGGCATCGTCTACCCCAAGCTGCGCAACGGCGACAATAGGCTGACGGGTTACAGTGACAGCGATTGGGGAGGTGATGCTGATGAAAGGAGAAGCACCGCAGGGGTGATCTACTTCCTGGGGGAGCTGCCGGTCACATGGCAATCTCAGAAGCAGAAGGCGGTGGCCCTCTCCACGTGCGAGGCTGAGTACATTGCTGGCGCTGCAGGAGCATGCCAGGCCATGTGGCTCATCCAGCTGCTGGGCGACATCACGGGGAAGAAGGTCCAGCAGCCGATTCTGAAGATGGACAACCAGTCCGCAATCGCCCTGAGCAAAAATCCCGTTCTACATGATCGCAGTAAGCATATTGATACAAAATTTCATTTCATTCGCGAGTGCGTGGACAGCGGGAAGATCTGCGTGGACTACGCGAGCACCCAGGAGCAGCTCGCCGACGTTCTGACGAAGTCACTGGGGCGCGCGAGGTTCTGTGAACTCCGTGATATGATTGGCGTCGTCAAACTGAAGAATTGAGCATGAATTAGGGGGAGAATGTTGGATAATCCAGGCTCAAATCTCAGCTCCTATTTTTAGTCTGGCTATAGATAGGAAACCTGAACTCGATCCTAGCCAAGTCGAGTGCGTCTGTAACAGCCTGATGCATGCTGTGTTCATGCAGTGGCTTCCCTTCCCTCTAGTTGAGTAGACTTAGCAAGTAGTGGTGATCGCGCACGCTGTGATCTCGTTCGTGGGATGGCACGGACCTGTAGGAGTCTATGGCATGCGCGTGGTAGTAGGATCAAGGGCCATGGTGGTCATGTAATCATTGCCTATATATGCTTGCAAAGAGTAACAGAAAAGCTGTGACATTCCAGCGCAAATTCGTGTCGTGTTCTTCCAGCGTGTTCGCGTGCGTTCGTGAGTGATCACCACTTGATCCAGGGGCCGTCTTCCTCGTCTTCGGCAACGGGTGCCGGAGAGCCGTAGACTACATCGACAGCGCCGTGGCGCTCGCCAGGGCGAAGGAGACGGCGGAGGCGTACCTCGGCGAGAACGTCGCGGGCGCCGTCCTCACCATCCCGGCCCACTTCAACGACGCGCAGCGCTGGGCCACGAAGCGCGCCGGCGACGTCCTCGCGGTCGCGGGCCTCCCCGTGCTCCGCATCGTCAACGAGTCCATCCACTCCATCGCGGCCTCCATGGCCTACGCCGTCGCCAACAAGGGTGGCGGCGATGACGCCGTCGCCAAGCGGAAGGTCCTCGTGTTCGACCTCGGCGGCGGCACACTCGACGTACGTCAGCGTCCTCGCCGTCGACCGCAACGGCTACTTGGAGGCGCTCGCCACCAGCGGCGACTCCGGCCTCAGCGGCGAGGACTTCGACCGGCGCGTCGTGGACTACTTCGCCGGGCTCGTCAGGCCGAGGCACGACCGGGACATCGCCGGCGACGCACGCGCGCTAGGGAAGCTGCGGCGCGAGTGCGAGCACGCCAAGCGCGCGCTCAACAGCCAGCGCCAGGTGCGCGTGGAGGTGGAGAAGATGGTGGACAGCGTCGACCTGTCGGAGCAGCTCACCAGGGCGCGGTTCGAGGAGCTCAACGCCGACCTGTTCCGGAAGGCGATGGTGCCGGTGAGGAGCGGACGCCGGGCTGAGCAAGGCGGACGTCGACGACGTCGTGCTGGTGGGCAGCAGCGCCTGGATCCCCAAGGTACAGCAGCTGCTGAAGGACTACTTCGACGGCAAGGAGGCCACTAGGACTAGGGTCGTCAACCCCGACGAGGCCATCGCCTACGGCGCCGCCATCGAGGGAGCCATCCTCAGCGGCCACGACGTCGACGAGAAGACCCGACGCTGTTCTTTCCAAAGGAAATCGCTCGGGGTTACGGTGGTTTCATAATGCTTTGGTACAAATGCAAAGGATGCGGTATAAACCGGAAAAATTTTGTATGCGACACCTTCGCATAGAAGGTTCTGTGCGACACGGTCTAATTGCGTTACTGCAGGTGGGACCTGTGTCTCTAACTGCTCGGCTCGCGTTGCTGCAGGTAGGAATCATAGAACTTCTTTCCAGGATAAACCCACTAATACACAAGTGAAATACACAGAGTGTTTGGTTTGGAGAATCAAACCATTCTATATGGGTGATAGATCATGAGTTTACTCCACAAATTGAGTAACATGGATTCATTCCTCGTACTAGTACTAATTACTAGGTCATGAGAAATGAGGTGTGCTGATAATAACTCATTCTATTCTACAAATCTAACAAAAAAATTAAAAAGTGAAATGATGATGGACCACTTCGTTCCACAAACCAAACACCCCAATAAGATATCAACCCAATTTTAGAACATGTCATGGGATACAATTAATGATGCCTATAACCCTCTCTAATTACTATATTTGGGTTGATAATAGATATTAATAGTAGGTATGCATAAATGCTGCCTTTTAGAGAGTTTATTTACCTAGATTTTTTTATAATTTAGGACAAATTTAAATGCTTGGATTGGATACCTTATATTTTAGGATAGAGAGAGTAAAAGTACATTTTTCAACCTCCAACTCGCATTGAAGTACGATTTTCAACCTTCAACTATGATGAAACCGGGCAACATACATCCTTTAACTGTCAAAACCGGACAAATTTGGTCCTTGGCCTGTTTCAAAAGTGGTTTTCTATCTTCTAATAATAATAAAAATCCGGTTTGATCTCTAGAAGTTCGTAATTAATTTATTTTAAATTATAAAAATATGAAACTAGTTCATGTTTTCTTCTAAAAATGTTTTATATATATATATATATATATATATATATATATATATATATATATATATATATATATATATATATATATATATATATATATGTTGATGCTATATTTAAAATTGTTTAGATCTTACTTGCTTTAAACAAACAACAAGCATGACAACGAGCAATAAAGCAATAGGAACATTAATAAACCAATTCCAAATACCTATATATAGACCATAAACAAGTATTGAACATTTTTAGAAAAAGTACTAGTTTCATCTAAAATAAATGCCGGCGAGGGATAGCAATGCTACTGTATACATTTGCTCGCTGGAACAGCTCATCCAAAACGGCAACTTGACTCGTCGTCAGTTTGCCGGTGAAGATGACGTCGTACGATCGCTTTGCCGCTGACGAGACTGGTGTGGAAGGCGGCAGAACACCCATCTTCATGAGTAGCACCTCACCCCGCTTTGATGCAGGGATGTGAGCCAGCTGCTGCGCCACAATTCGGGTGCTGCGCTGCGTGAACTGGCCCGTCGTATTGCTGTGGCGACGGCAAGGAGCAATTGACCTGTTCCACTGCCGCCTCTACTTGGGCTGCGTCAGGTGTCGCCAATGGGCCAGAGGGTGCCTCCTCCCGCCGCACTGGGCTGGAATGCTGGGCCGGCCTGCTGTGCTCTGCCTCGTATTGTTGTGGCGTGGCGACGGCAGGGAGCAATTGATCTGTTCCACTGCCGCCACTACTTGGGCTCCCATTGGCTTCTCCTGACGAAGCACCCTCTGGCCCATTAGTGCAGTATCACCAAATTCCACTGAGAGTTCATTTCTTTCTTCAAGTTGATTGGGGTTTCATTGGCTCTACGAAAAGAGGAAGTTAGTTGAGATTTCGAATAAACTTTGCAGCAATTGTTTATTTAAAGCAGCTGTCGCATTGCAAAATGGGAAAAATCAATTGATCAGATGGTGTCTTTTGCCCTTTGTTGCCTGGAAAACACGCAGCCCATAACAGGCATTACGACAGGAAGTACAAGCACAAATTCGTATTGCATTTTTTTTTCATTTTTCATTTCATTCAATACACATAATTTAGGCTTCTTTTCTTTATTGTGTTGCATGAAATGCCGCCGCTACTACAGAGCAGGAGTTCACTATCGGCTCGGAATCGGCATCCGTATCAGTTCCGCTACCGGCACAACTTAGGCTATCTGCACTCATGCTCCTCTATATTCATCCTCTATACGTCCTAGTCAGCAAGATTCTCTCCTCTATACTCAATTCTCCCGCACCCATCCATCCTCTATATCATCCTCTATCCACTCTATCTACTGTGGGATCCACTTGTCACTTTATCTAAATATATCCATGAGTGATCTAGTTTTGAAGGATTTATTGAGACGAATTTAATGGTGCAATCGAAATTTAATTTGGATTTTTGGTTTGTGAGTTATAGCATTTTTTTCCTTGGTTTAGCTAGTAGGGCCCGCCACTGCGCACTATAGAGTAAACACTGTGCTACTCTAAATATAGAGTAAGAGAAATGATAGAGTATCGTTTTAGAGTATCCAGTGCAGCAGTTTTTACTCTATATTCATACTCTAAAGCTTTAGAGTATCGTTTAGAGTACGCCAGTGCGGACAGTCCGCACTGGCGTACTCTAAACGATACTCTAAAGCTTTAGAGTATGAATATAGAGTAAAAACTGCTGCACTGGATACTCTAAAACGATACTCTATCCTTTCTCTTACTCTATATTTAGAGTAGCACAGTGTTTACTCTATAGTGCGCAGTGGCGGGCCCTACTAACTAAACCAAGGAAAAAAATGCTATAACTCACAAACCAAAAATCCAAATTAAATTTCGATTGCACCATTAAATTCGTCTCAATAAATTCTTCAAAACTAGATCACTCATGGATATATTTAGATAAAGTGACAAGTGGGTCCCACAGTAGATAGAGTGGATAGAGGATGATATAGAGGATGGATGGGTGCGGAAGAATTGAGTATAGAGGAGAGAATCTTGTTGACTGGGACGTATAGAGGATGAATATAGAGGACCATGAATGCGGATAGCCTACGTGGCAGTGATGCGGCATCCGTGCCGGTTGGTCCATCCGTGCCAGCTCTGTTGCAGCTGGTACGGATGTCTAGGTAGCGAAGCCCAGTCAATTACGTACTCCAACGTAACTGAGAGTGTAAACGCGCGAGTGGGGTTTGACAGTTGCTTCTTCTGCTCTTGCGATTACATACTATACAAATTTCAAGGGTTGGAAAAATGAACATATATCTATAGGAGCCCACCCTATGGTACCCTATAACGAAGATAAGGTTTTGTATAGAAAGCTAATGAATGCTTGGCTGTCATTGACGTGCAAGTCCCTGATGACCAAATCATATCCAATCATATCATGCAAGCCTTTCTTTGTACGTATTCATCCATGAGACCTGTTGTGTTTAGGATTGCCAAGCGTCTCGAAAAATATTTTTTCTAATAGTGACTTGAGACCTGTTGTGTTCATGTTGAAAAAGTTTTCCATATCATTGAATGAGTAATATACTATTGTATGTCAAGAAGGTGTCTAAAATTATAAAAGAAAAGTATAAAGTTGACATGTGATATCTATGAGCTTGTGAGTTTGATAGTCTATAAGCAGCGCTAAAGTGACATAGAGAGGACGACTTTTTCCTGAGAGGAAAACATCAAAACAATATTTTTTACTGGTTTCAAATTGAAGTTGCGTCTTATACTTTCTTAACAACATTTTAGTCTTATCATGGAGTCATGGTGAAAAGGAGCCTTACCTACTTCAGACGGAGACTAGATGTATATACGTACTCCCGCTGTCCTAATTTATTTGTTGTTTTCGATTTTCGTGCCATAAGTTTGACTCGATTTATAAAAAATACGTGTAACATTTATATCTCTAAATAAATTTATTAAAAAACTAGATTCAAATATCTTTCCAATAATACTAATTATGTATCATAAATATAAATATTTTTTAATATATGTTTTGTCAAAGTTATTTTTCGGAAAACGAAAACGACAAATATTTTGGGACGAAGTGCACGCTCCTCTAGCAACACGAGAGTTGAATAGTTGATGCATCGTGGATGCTCGATCAACAGGTCATGTCAATCTGTCACCATTGAACTCCAGACCGTACCTCAGGTATGTTGTGCAGCATACTAGTAGGAAGCAACCGACAGCAAACAACCGATGCGGGTACGCTTTGCCTGACCTCTGGAGTAGCAAATAATCTGTTTACTTCTGCCTCCAAGTGACGGTTGCAACGAATTACTTACCAAACATGCAGCAGTATCACAAATCGTAATTTCTCTGACCGACATATATATGTAAACCGGTGACAGGGGCACTGGGATTATTTTCTAAGCCTGTTTGGTCTGGTCCAAGAGCTTCGTTGCTAGGGAAATTTAATCATTTTTTCATATTTATTTTTCTTCTAAAAAACAATCAGACAAGCAACTCACCAGTGGTAGCGAAAGTACAAACATGTAAGCTATCACTGCAACTCTGCAAGGATCAAGTTTTATCTTTTTTTTAATAACTTACAGCCGAATTTTGTCTTTATGAATCTCGGTATCTGGTAACTGAACGTGCTTGAGTTTACAATTCATGGATCCATAACATTCCGAACCTAGAGCTCTGCAAAATTTCAAATTTCTGAAAGCTCAATATATGTATATGTTTTTTATTTGAAGAAATAACAAAATTTTTAATTTGATGATTATGATGCTTTCACCTAATACGCACCCTGAACCCCCATCTCTCTAGCCAATTTCGAATTAATCCAACTAATGCAATCTGCTACGATGGGACCGTGCCAATCGTTCAGGTCCTGTTTGTATAGATGTCCAACGGGCCGTGTCGTGCCGGCCCGGCCCGACGGCGTGCCGTGCCGTGCCGGCCCGCATCGTGCCGCCACGGGCCGCCGTGCCTGACGGGCCGTGTATCTGGCGTGCTCGTGCCTGACCTTCGGCCCAAGGCACGACCCATGGGCCAATTTTCGTGCCGTGTCGGCCCGCTGAGCACGGTTGAAATTGCGGGCCGTGCCAGCGCACGGCCCATAGAAGCCATCTGCAGAGAGGGAGAGACAGAGAGATGGGAGCGGCATCTTGGCGATGGGGCGTGGTGCCGGCGTGCTCAAGGCCGACCGCGCTAGGCCGGTGATGCAGCTGGCGGCGGCACACCTCGTCGGCGAGCAGTGCGGCCCGACCTCGTCAGCCGCCACTCACCCGCGCGCTCGTTCACGAGAGGCAGCACCCGCCGCCGTCGTGCTCGTCCTGGAGGTGGTGTCGGACGCCCGCGCGGGGAGGCACGGAGGAGGCGGTCGCCTAGAGGGGCGGCGACGCAGGGAGGGGCTACTGCGTTGCGTGCCTGTGCGTGATTGCGGAAGCCGAAAGGGCAGGGGTGAGAGAGTGAGCTTGAGAGGGTGTAGGTGTTGTAGTGTTAGGATTGGTTGGCCTACTATGGAAGTGGCCCAGGTGGGATAGCAGGTCGGGCCGCACCGTGCCTATGGCTGGGAGCGGGCCGTGCTCGTGCCGTGCCGCGGGCCTGAGTAGCGGCCCAGGCACGGCCTGATGTATCGGGCCGTGCCGGCCCGAGCCCGTAGGTCACCGGGCCGGGCCAAAACACCGTGCTTCGGGCCGGGCCGCCGTGCCGCGGGCTGCATGGCCATGTATACCTGTTTGCTATTCGAAACGAACGGAGCAATTTTCAACTAAATACCGGCTGCACAATCCTGTTTGAGGGAGAACAGAGATTTTCATTGTTGATGATATATCTGTATATCAGTTGGAACCTATCCACCTAGGTTCAAGTCTTTCAATTAGGACGAGAGCTTATTTTTCTATATTTATTCCAGGATTTATCGGCGTTATGCTTTCAGTGGTAGGCGACGTTCTCGTCGACAGTGAGACGCCTTTGGTGACTTCGTAAATCTCAAGGTCCAGTCTGCCCAGTCTCTCGAAAGCATTCATAAGGGTAGGGTTTACGTACGTATGTTTATAGGGACGAGTGTGCATGCGTTGTGAGCGTCTAAGTGTACTGGTTTTTCGCAAAAAAAATACATCCATATATCATTATATATGGCACCAAGAGTTTCATGCAAGCTATCAAGAAATTTAATTCATTAATGCACGCCAAGTCGCCGGGAGAGGTTTTCATCCCTTACGGTTCTTGAACATAGGTGTTGGGATACTATAATCAAATAGATAAACTGTAATGTGCGGTCTCTACACGGTCGAAAGTCCATAGACAATTTTAAAATATCCTAGAGAGAGAGAGAGCAACTTTTCCGAGAGAAAAATTTGGTTGATTACGTCAAATCAATGTTACTTGCATAACTTTCATGCTATGCTTCTGATAGATCTAACATTCATCATCATTCGTGAAAAAGGAGCCTTTATTTCTACGAAGCTTGATATTCCTGTAATACCACGAGGGCTTATAGACTACTAGTTCTCGGATCCATCTCAGCAGCCAATCACAGGCCTTGTTTACTTCCCACACTAAAACTTTACACTATATCACATCGGATGTTTGACACATGCATGTAGTATTAAATATAGATTAAAAAATTAATTACACAGATTGCATGAAATTTGCTAGTCAAATCTTTTAAGCCTAATTAGTCCATGATTTGACAATAGAGTGCTACAGTAACACATGTGATAATGATGGATTAATTAGGCTTAATAAATTCGTCTCGTGGTTTACTGACGATTTATGTAATTTATTTTTTTATCAGTATCCGAGCACTTCATACGACATCCCATGTGACACCCCAAAACTTTACACTCTGGAACAACACAAGGCCATAGTCTTGTTAGCTTGTTGGAATTCACTGTGTGTTTTCATTTCCAGACTGCTAATTGCATGGTATATTGGCAATTCAATTCAGGCTGATATAATTTGTTTGAGAAACTAAATTTGTAGTCTCACCTCACAGAACATTTTCTGGAGTTCGAGGGACACTTCTCAGAAACAATCTGGCAACCAAGTCATGAAAAATGAGAAATTTATGGTGGTTGTAAAACAAGCCATCCATCAGTAGGAATCCAACGGTGGAAAAATAAAAGTTAACACAACAAGGTACCAAGTAATACCAAACTAGTGGGACCGATACAAAGTACACGGGGGACCCGTACTCAGTTTAATTTTTTTTCTTAGTCGGCAAAGTATCCTTACCCCATAATTAATTGTTGATAAATTGTTTTGATTGAAATTATCAGATCAACAGTCAGAAAAAACTAGAGGGGTAAAAGAACCTGAAAGTACCACCGGTTACTTCCCACCACCGTAAAAGAGCTCCACGAGAAGTAGCAAACATGCTATATTTATTGGCACTGTTTGGGACTGATTTACCCAACTCCACTCCACCATATTCACCATAAAGCAGCTCCGTAATAGAGTTGTTGTTTCACCATGAAGCAATTCCACATGTTTGGCTTGCAGTATGGCTTCAGCTCCAAGAGCATGAGGTGGAGATCATAATGGTCCATTTTGCCCTTGATTCATGGGACCCACGTGTTAGTCATATGCTTATTTCCATCCCCACCCCTCACCTCCGCACTGCACACTACCGTCGTCGCTTGCTGCCTGGGGCTGCCCGCGTTGTGCACCACTCGCTGTTTTAGCTAGATTGCCCTGTCGCGTGCCACCACGGGCCGCCGACGTCGCCTGGGTCGGCCAAGCTAACCATGGCCGCTTGCACACCACCTCGGGCTATTGACGTCGCCTGGGTTGGCCAAGCCAACTGTGGCTGCTTGCACACCTTGGTCGGCGAGCGAGGCCTGGCCAGGCAAGCCAGGCGCGGTGAGCCCGTGGACGCTGGTGGCCGGCAGCGACGACCTGAGCCTGGGGAGCCCAACCCTGGGTGCCAGCAGTGAGGTCCCAGGACGGAGCAAAGTCGGCGTTGGGGACTCCAAAAACTGGGTCGGGCAGCGGTGGGGCCATGGATCCCTCCATTCAGGTGGTCCCCTCGCCGGCGGGAAAGGGGTGGCGGCCGGGAGATGAGTGGGCGGCGGCGCTAGGTCACATGAGGACTGAGGCCAGGAGAGCGAATGGATGAGGGCGCCAGTGGAAGAGATGAGAATAGAAAACGAATTAGTACTGTGTAATTAGTGGCATTGGGGGTAATTTCACCCTAACTCTATGAGAACTGTGGAAACTTCAATTCTTGGAGCACCTCTTGAGGAGCTCCACAAAAAACGTGGAGCTGCCCCCATATTTGATTTTTTTTCTAGAGCTGCAAAATCTGGAGTTGGGGTGTTTGGCTTGGACTTGGTGTAGTAGAGCTGAAAATTATAGAGTGAAGCAGTTCCAAACACCCTATTGCAGTCACTGGAACGATCCAATTCTTTTCAATGATTGTCCAGCGCTGCTAGGGAATACTAAAACCATTAGTGGGTTCTAGGGTAGCTTTTCCCTAATCGAGTGAAAATGTTCTCCAAAATAGTGGTCTGCTATTAAGAAAAGAAATGACCAATTCACTTATCTGCGGTTACACGGTTGGATACTTGGGCTACTTCTTGTTTGTCATGCTTAACCTTTGCCAAAACTCCAGTTTTACAATTCATGTAACAGCGGACCACAGTTTTACAAAGTCGATTTAGTAGTGTACAGCTTGACATGGAATGGCCCCATGGTCGATCCGCGTTATCACCCGGTCTACAGGCCGTTCATATAAGAAATAGCTTGCTAAAATCACCATTTTCATATGTGGTTCTCGGTGGTCAGATTATGTAACCGCCTATGGAAATGAATTGAAGGTGTCTTAAAAAGGGTTTTTTTTTTAAAAAAAAGAGGTGACACGACATGTAAGCAGGAAGCACACATGGATGCACAAATAATCGTAAAGTACTAGTCCACATCTTCCTGTTCGAGCTCTAGTGCTCTACCTTCAATTCCAATTCCCCATCTCTATGTCCAAGGAGAGATCATTAGTTATGTGCCCATATATGGCGCGCACATGTGAAGCTCAAAGAAATCTACCTCTGGGTACTCCCTGCAGTTAATGTCAAAATGTGCTACGAGATGAAGCTTTGACCAACAACTTCAATGAAATGTGACATTTAAATAAAAAATAAATCGTTTGAAAGTGCCTTTGATATTAAATTTAACCACATTTGTCTTACATTGTCAATCTATATAACATTTTATATAGTGATGGTCAAAGTGATGAAAAACATTCGACAACCAATAGTAATCTTAAACCTAACTACATGTATTCTGAAACGTGAAAATTTTGGGCAAGGTTGAAGTTAGAGGGTGAAAGACCCGATCAAGTTCAAAGGACAATATTAGTAAATGATGTTAAGTACACCAAAAGGCAGAAGAGAGAAGTATATCTTATATTCTTGAACGAACAGGCACACGAGTACCAATTTCATTGATAACGAAGTGGAGAGATGGAGAAATATATAGAAAATGAGTGGGTAGAATCCAAACGCCGTCTCGGATGCATCCGCGTCATCGTGCCATCCAAGTGTCTCGATCAACTGGTTAGGTTTTGAGTTATGCTATTCACAGCGTGGGTACTATTCTGTAATCCAGAGTGCTTGTAATATGTTGATGTACCCAGCTATCATATAATATAATTCTTCTTTCGTCGCAAAAAAAAAGTGTCTCAATCAACTTGCTGCCCAAGACATTACTTTCATTTGTCCAGGTGGAGCCGGTGAGCTCTGTTTTCAACCCTAACGCGCGGTTCAACTTACGTCAGCTGTTGCCCAGGCCAGTTATATACTCTTACAACTATTATACATTCATGACGGTTAATCGAACCGGCCGGCCACAGATTTGCTATTTTCTTGGGGCCTAGCCCGTCAGCGAAAACGAGATCACTTAGACTAGAAGATATAAACTCGTACTGGGTTAACTTGTCAGCCAACTAACAATAGTCAAATTAATGTCACAACCTTGTCGCATAATGCGAAACTTCACCATTTGCAAGCTCCGTACTGGGTTAACTGTACATATATTTACAAATAGCAAGATTTGTAGATATGGTTTGTGCAACTATATATATGAGCAGTGCAAGCCAAAAGAAGAATTCGGTCGCTTATGGACAGCCGAGTGGACGCCACCTGCGTTCTGTGCGACTAGCATAACGAGGCCACTGACCATTTTGCTGGCTTCGTGTGTATTCACACGCGAGGTTTGGCAACGAACGCTGGCAAGAGCTGGGTTGCAGCACCTGGGACCGAACGATGAATCCACCCTGGCCGATTGGTGGCAGCAGACACTAAAAGGTCCAAAAAGGCTAGAGGGAGGGGGGGTGAATAGCCTAATAAAAACTTCTACACAAATCACTTGACCACAAGTTAGTACGAAAGGTGGCGAAGCACAAAGCACTAGCTCTAACTAATTAAGCAAGCCACCTACACAATTCTAGTACAAGGCTATCCACTAAACACAACAACAACAACAAGATAGAAACGAGAAGTAATACGAGAGAAGAGCTTCGAGTGATTATACCGCCGTGTAGAGACGAGAAGTACCAATCAATCAATCACACAAGAGAAATCCTCGGGAAGAGAATGACACAAGAATTTATCCCGAGGTTCACTTACTTCCCGGCAAGCTACTCCTCGTTGTGGCAATGCACCCACTTGTCGGTTCGCGAGCTAATCAACTATCAAGAGTTGAGCCCTCGGCGGGCGCCGCACAACCGCACACAAGATGGGGATCCTCCAAGCCACGAGCTCCACTAGAGTATCCAATTTGCGAACTCCCGCGGGGAAGGATCAAGAACCCCTTACAACACTTGGTGAAGGCTCCAACAATCTCCAATTGCGAGCTCAATCACCTCCGCTGCTCCAAGCCATCTACCGTGTCGGGAAACACGGAAGAGTAACAAGAAATCCGCAGCAACTCGAAGATCAAGTGCCTCTAGAATGCAACTCTCAAGCAATGCACTTGAATCTCACTCAATCTCACTCAAGATGTGCAATCAATCAAAGAGATGAGTGGAGGGGTTGTTCTCTAGCTCAAAGTATGTCTCTAGGTCTCAAAATGTGCAAGAGTTACCCTCAAACCCCGGCCACCATCTATTTATAACGAAGGGGTACGCAGCTAGCCGTTAGAAACGACGCAGCAGAAATCGCGCTGACCGGACGCTCCGGTCAGGGTGACCGGACGCGTCCGGTCACTACGCGACAGATGTGAACAGTGCTCGTTCGAACTAGCCGTTACCGTTGACCGGACGCGCTCGACCGAGCGACCGGACGCGCTGGTCACGACCGGACGCGCCGGTCCCGTGACCCACCGGACGCGCCGGTCAACACCGAGCCGCGCACTGCGAAACACCGACCGGACGCGCTGAAGAAAGGACCGGACGCCACAGTGCCCGCGTCCGGTGGGAGTCCAGTAAGCTCCCTGGACGACCGGACGCGTCCGGTCACCTATGACCGGACCCGCACCGAGTCCGGTGGTCCTCGTGAACCGCTGTTCGCCTGACCGGACGCGCCGGTCGCACAGTAACCGCGTCCAGTGCAGCGTCCGGTGCAGCGTCCGGTGCAGCGTCCGGTGCACGCAATGACCTCCGTTCGCCTCCGTTTCTTTTCCAACTTTCGGCGCAATAGAAAATAGGCATTTCACTTCTCCAAAAAGTGCTGAATCCCGCCTCGCAAGCTCGGCGGGAGGGAGAGAGGAACCCAAACCCCTCTCTACTGCTTAAACTTCACCGCCTTCGTAAATGTGCCAACACCAACAAGTGATCACCACCTTGTGCTCGTGTGTTAGCATTTTCACAAACATTTTCTAAGGCGTTATGTTAGCTCTTTACTAGATCCTAAATGCATATGCTCAAGACATTGATCTAGTGGCACTTGATTTCCGAGCTAACCGTGATTGCCCCTCTTGATAGTCGGCTATGTATCCTAAACCCGGTCAATCACTTCTCTACTCATCTTAGACCGGCAAAAGGAAAACCCTGTGATTATACCTTTGCCTTGCGCTCTTAGATCCTTCTCCTTCACTTGATCATCATGTCCATCATTTCATGTGCATCTCCACCATGATCATCATTTCGTGTCCATGCACCATTTCTTTGTGATCTTGTGGCCACAACTCCTTGCCACATCCACCTCCATCACATGTTGCTTATGCCTAGCTTAATCACACTTGATACAATAGCATTAGCAACTTGGTGTCATTAATTACCAAAACCAAACTTGGGCTTTCAATCTCCCCCTTTTTGGTAATTGATGACAACCATCACAACGATATGAAATGAAATCAATTTTCAATTTCGATAGTATTAGCTCCCCCTACATATGTGCTTTCATGAGTTTGGTTCAATTGTGCACATATGTATGGATTAGAATTTTGGGAGAGTTGCTACTATCAAATTGATGCTAAGGTATATAGAATGGACCTTTGAAGCGTGATACCAATCGGAGTTGCCTTTATATACCATCCTTAGCATCGATGTAGCTAGACACCACTTGTAATTCATCACTTGTAAAGATCACAAACACTAAAGTACCCCGTGAGATCAACATTAAGAGCAACGGTGTCTAGATACCACTAGTAAAGCTACTCTCAACAAAACATCATTCAAGTTCTATTTCTAGCAATCACCATACAAACATGAATATAAATTTAAGCTTTGCAATGCAACAATTCATCATGTTAATGCGCATACAAATGCAACAAATAGTTCATGAGCTTGCTCCCCCTACTTGTGTGCTCAAAATTAATTGATTCCTTTCCAAAGTCTTATCTTATGCTTTCTCTCCCCCTTAGTAACTTTTTCCTTTTGTGACTTTTCTCTCCCCTCTTATTATATCTTTCTCCCCCTTTGTGACTTTTCTATCTTTGTGACTTTTCTCTCCCCCTTTGTCAACAATCACCAAAAAGGCGCCAATTTTAGTGAGAGTTAAGTCAATCAAAATGAGGGAGTCCAAATTATGGTTCAATCTAGATCACTTGCCTAGAATATGTAATTCGGTTTGATCCAAGGACAAGCTTCTTCACACCTCATAAAGTATAAGGGTTATCTTGACCATGTTGAATTACACATCATGAGCTTATTCTCTAGATTCAACACTAGGTTTGCAAGCCCACAAACATGTCATATGCTACCACTAGATCAAACAAACATAGAAGCAATAGTGGTACCATATATACATTAAACTCATTTGATTTTCATGAATGAGCCTATTTGTCATGCAAATATGTCTATATGTTCTAAACATGTCCTTAGCAAAGTATGGATGATATGTCAAACAACTTTACCTTGCTATGTCGGAGGAGAGGCATGTCATATAATAATGTGGGGTTGCACTCATCTCAAGTTGGAGAAGTCAAGTATGTTCAATTCATTTTTCAACTTGTAAAATCTTTTCTCATCAAGTGGCTTTGTGAATATGTCAGCTAGTTGATCTTCGGTGCCAATGCTCTCAATGCAAATATCACCCTTTTGTTGATGGTCTCTTATGAAGTGATGCCTTATGTCAATGTGCTTTGTTCTTGAATGTTGAACCGGATTTTGAGTCATCTTGATAGCACTTTCATTGTCACAAAACAATGGCACATTCTTGAACTTGATTCCAAAGTCATTCAAGGTGGCCTTTATCCAAAGCAATTGTGCACAACAACTACCGGCACTAATATATTCGGCCTCGGCGGTAGATAGTGCAACACTATTTTGTTTCTTTGATGACCCTGAAACAAGAGACCTTCCAAGCAATTGACAAGTGCCACTTGTGCTCATTCTATCAATCTTGCATCCACCATAGTCGGAGTCCGAATATCCAATCAACTCAAAATTAGACCCCTTTGGAAACCATAATCCAACATCATGAGTGCCCTTAAGATATCTCAATATCCTCTTGGTTGCTTTCAAGTGACTTTCTCTAGGTGAAGCTTGATATCTTGCACACTTGCACACACTAAACATCACATCCGGCCTAGAAGCGGTGACATAGAGCAAACTTCCAATCATAGACCGGTATTGCTTTTGATCTACCATGTTACCACTATCATCAATACCCAATTGATCATTTGTGCCCATTGGTGTACTCATTGACTTAGCATCTTGCAATCCAAACTTCTTGATCATGTCCTTGATGTACTTGCCTTGACTTACAAAAGTGCCATTCTTCATTTGCTTGATTTGAAGTCCAAGGAAGTAACTAAGCTCTCCAATCATATACATCTCAAACTCATTTGCCATCATATTTCCAAATTCTTCACAAAAATCTTGATTGGTTGATCCAAAGATAATGTCATCCACATAGATTTGCAACACAAACAAGTCATTTCCAATTTTCTTGGTGAAGAGAGTGGTGTCAACCTTTCCCATCTTGAACCCTTTAGAGAGAAGAAAGTCCCTCAATCTCTCATACCATGCTCTAGGTGCTTGTTTCAAACCATACAATGCCTTCTTGAGCTTGTAAACATGGTTGGGCTTCTTGTCATCTTCAAAACCGGGAGGTTGCTCAACATAAACTTCTTCATTGATGTAACCATTAAGAAATGCACTCTTGACATCCATTTGATAGAGCTTGATGTTGTGTGCACAAGCATATGCTAATAAGATTCTAATAGCCTCCAATCTTGCAACCGGTGCATATGTTTCTCCAAAGTCAAGACCCTCAACTTGAGTGTATCCTTGTGCTACTAATCTTGCTTTGTTCCTCACAACCATTCCATCTTGATCTTGCTTATTTTTAAAGACCCACTTGGTGCCAATTACATTGTATTTCTTTGGTCTTTCCACAAGTTCCCAAACTTGATTTCTAGCAAAGTTGTTTAGTTCGTCATGCATGGCATTTACCCAATCGGAATCCTTCAAAGCATCTTCTATTTTCTTAGGTTCTTCAAGTGACACGAATGAGTAGTGCTCACAAAAAGATGCTAATCTTGATCTAGTTTGAACACCACTTTGAATTCCACCAATGATTTGATCCAATGGATGATCTCTTGCAATACTAGTAGGTTGGAGTATTGGGAGTTGATTGCTTCCACTAGCTTGACCTTGATCTTGCACTTCATCATGAGAACCACTAGAGCTTGCTTGATTTGTATCAATTTGCACACTTTGGTTGATCACATGAATATCATCATCATCAACTTGCCTTGGCCTAACATCACCAATGTCCATGTTCTTCATTGCATTTGACAATTGATCTCCTCTCACATCATCAAGGTTTTGATCTTCATTTTGAGAACCTTGGGTTTCATCAAACTCAACATCATGAACTTCTTCCAAGGTGCCATTAGTGAGATTCCAAACTCTATATGCTTTGCTTGTGGTAGAATAACCAAGTAAGAACCCTTCATCACATCTCTTTTCAAACTTACTCAATCTAGTGCCTTTCTTGAGAATATAGCATTTGCAACCAAACACTCTAAAGTATGCAATGTTGGGCTTTCTTCCATTCAATAGCTCATATGGTGTCTTTCCAAGCTTTCCATGGCAATAGAGACGGTTGCTACAATAGCAAGCCGTGTTAATGGCTTCACTCCAAAATGAATGACTCACATTGTATTCACTAAGCATTGATCTAGCCATGTCAATCAAAGTTCTATTCTTTCTTTCAACTACACCATTGGATTGAGGAGTGTATGTTGGTGAGAATTGATGTCCAATACCTAGATCATCACATAAATCTTCAATTCTTGTGTTCTTGAACTCACTACCATTGTCACTTCTAATCTTCTTGATGGTAGTCTCAAACTCATTTTGCACTCTCTTGACAAAAGACTTGAATAGATCATAAACATCACTCTTGTCATAGAGAAAGAACACCCAAGTGTATCTAGTATAGTCATCAACAATCACAAAACCATACTTGTTTCCACCAATACTAGTGTATGTTGTTGGCCCAAACAAGTCCATGTGCAATAGCTCAAATGCCTTTGATGTACTCATTTCACTCTTACTAGGATGTTTATTTTCAACTTGTTTGCCGGCTTGACAAGCACTACAAGGTTTATCCTTCTCAAAGGTGACATCCTTCAAGCCTCTAACTAAGTCATGCCTCAAAAGTTTATTCAATTGTTTCATTCCAACATGACCAAGCCTTCTATGCCATAACCAACCCATACTAGATTTGCTAAGCAAGCATGATGTCAATTGTGTCTCACTATCATTGAAGTCAACCAAGTATAAGCTACCATGTCTAAATCCTTTGAATATCAAGTTTGATCCATCCACACTTATGACTTCAACATCATCACTACCAAATATGCACTTGAAGCCAAGATCACAAAGTTGTGCCACCGACAAAAAATTGAAATCCAAGCTCTCAACTAGCAATACATTTGATATGCTCATGTCATTTGAGATAGCAATTTTACCAAGCCCCTTGACCTTGCCTTTCTTGTTGTTACCGAAAGTGATAGCATCAAAACCACCATTTTGACTAGTATCAATTGATTTGAACATACAAGAATCCCCGGTCATATGTTGAGTGCACCCACTATCAAGCACCCAATGCCTTCCTCTGGCTTTGTAATTGACCTACAAGACAAGATCAATTCCTTTTAGGTACCCAAACTTGTTTGGGTCCTCCAAGGTTAGTGACCAAGCTCTTTGGTACCCAAATGGCTTTCTTCTTTGAGCCTATCCATGGTGCACCAATGAACTTAGCATGAACACTATTTGTACCCTTGGTAAGTATATAGAAGGAATCAAACTTAATTGAGGATACATTAGCATTTGATTTCTTGTTCATGCAATGTTGCTCTATGTGACCAACTTGCTTGCAACTTTTGCAATAGCTACCATTGTTCTTCACAAAACGAGTTTTGTGAGGAGCAAAAGCGGCCTTGCCTTTCTTGGGGTTATAGCCCAATCCCTCTTTGTAGAGAGAAGCTCTTTGGCTACCCAAGCACATAAGCAAGCGGTCCTCACCACCATAAGCCTTAGCTAAAGTGTGATTGAGCTCTTTTACCTCCATCTTGAGATTTTCATTCTCAACTATAAGTGTGGAGTCACAAGTGAAACCATCACTACTAGATGAGGATGATGTAGATGAGCTACATGAAGGGTTAGTGGGAGCAACAACAATAGGCTTATGACAAGATTCATCAATTATATCACAAGATATGCCTATGTTGCAAGTTTTAGCTTTCTCAACATTAGTTGGCATGTTTTCACATTTTTCAACTAGAGAGGAATGAGCTTCTTCAAGCTTAGTGTGAGACTTTTGAAGTTTCTTATGGTCTACCTTTAGACTCTCATAAGATGCTCTAAGCTCATCAAGTTCTTGCATAAGGTTTTTCTTTTCCTTAAGCAAGCCCTTGCATTCCTTTCTAGATTCTTTATAATGTTGAGTGCAATCTTCTAGCATAGTGATTAGTTCATCTTTAGTGAATTCTTCTTCATCACTATCACTATCACTATCACTAGCATTATCATGATCACTCTCATTATCGGATGATACCTTAGTGGCCTTAACCATGAAGCACGATGGAGTGTCGAAGAGGGAGACCTTCTCTTGGATAGCAATGCTAGCATGTCCCTTCTTCTTGCTCTTGTAGTCATCCTCATCATCACTTGAGGAATCATCACTATCCCATGTAGCAACATGAGAATCATTCTTCTTCTTATGAGAACTCTCCTTCTTTTCTTGCTTCTTCTTTTGCTTCTTCCTTTCCTTCTTAATAGCATCTTCATCATCACTATCATAAGGACACTTTGCAATGAGATGGTCCTTGCTATGGCATCTAAAGCATCTCATGGTATGCTCATTCTTCTTAGATGTGTTCTTCCTCCTCCTTGCACGATAGCCCTTCTTCTTCATGAATTTGCCAAATTGCTTGACAAAGAGAGCCATCTTCTCATCAATGTCATCACTATCACAAGAGCTTGAGTCTTCTTCACTTGATGATTCAATCTTGGATTTGCCCTTGGATGTGGTGGCTTTGAATGCCACACTCTTCTTCTTTTCATCATCTTTCTTCTCATTCTCCTTCTTCTTCTTGACCAACTCATCCTTCTCATCATCTTCTCTATATGAATCATCGGTCATCACTTCTTGAAATATTTGTTGAGGAGTTGAATCCTTCAATGTAGTCCTCACTAGCACGGTGATCAATGTGTCAAATCTCTTAGGTAGGCTTCTTAGGAACTTCATAGAGAATTGATTGTCCTTCACTTCTTCTCCAAGTGCCTTGAGCTCATTTACAATGACTTGCAACCTATGAAACATCTCCGGTACACTCTCATCATCTTGCATCTTGAAGCTTGAAAATTTTTCTTGCAAGATATATGCTTTAGCGGTCTTTGTGCCTTCGGTGCCCTCAAATGTTTCTTCTAGCTTGGCCCAAGCATCATGTGCAACTTCTATGTTCTTCACTTGCTCAAATGTCTTGTCATCTAATGCCTCATGAAGAGCACTAATGGCAATATCATTGCATTGGAGCTTCTTCTCTTCCACCGGTGTAGGTGCCTCCGGATTAGCAACCTCAAATTTTGTTTCGGTGACCTTCCACACTTCTCTATTGATTGACTTGAGGTGTGCGGTCATCTTAACCTTCCAATATGCATAATTTGTGCCATCAAAGTGAGGTGCCTTCTTTGTGTTGTTGATGTGTAAACTTATTTGAGCCATTTCTTCTTCACCGTAGGTTGTTAAGCCTCAAATAAACGGTGCCTCGGCTCTGATACCACTTAAAAGGTCCAAAAAGGCTAGAGGGGGGGGGTGAATAGCCTAATAAAAACTTCTACACAAATCACTTGACCACAAGTTAGTACGAAAGGTGGCGAAGCACAAAGCACTAGCTCTAACTAATTAAGCAAGCCACCTACACAATTCTAGTACAAGGCTATCCACTAAACACAACAACAACAACAAGATAGAAACGAGAAGTAATACGAGAGAAGAGCTTCGAGTGATTATACCGCCGTGTAGAGACGAGAAGTACCAATCAATCAATCACACAAGAGAAATCCTCGGGAAGAGAATGACACAAGAATTTATCCCGAGGTTCACTTGCTTCCCGGCAAGCTACTCCTCGTTGTGGCAATGCACCCACTTGTCGGTTCGCGAGCTAATCAACTATCAAGAGTTGAGCCCTCGGCGGGCGCCGCACAACCGCACACAAGATGGGGATCCTCCAAGCCACGAGCTCCACTAGAGTATCCAATTTGCGAACTCCCGCGGGGAAGGATCAAGAACCCCTTACAACACTTGGTGAAGGCTCCAACAATCTCCAATTGCGAGCTCAATCACCTCCGCTGCTCCAAGCCATCTACCGTGTCGGGAAACACGGAAGAGTAACAAGAAATCCGCAGTAACTCGAAGATCAAGTGCCTCTAGAATGCAACTCTCAAGCAATGCACTTGAATCTCACTCAATCTCACTCAAGATGTGCAATCAATCAAAGAGATGAGTGGAGGGGTTGTTCTCTAGCTCAAAGTATGTCTCTAGGTCTCAAAATGTGCAAGAGTTACCCTCAAACCCCGGCCACCATCTATTTATAACGAAGGGGTACGCAGCTAGCCGTTAGAAACGACGCAACAGAAATCGCGCTGACCGGACGCTCCGGTCAGGGTGACCGGACGCGTCCGGTCACTACGCGACAGATGTGAACAGTGCTCGTTCGAACTAGCCGTTACCGTTGACCGGACGCGCTCGACCGAGCGACCGGACGCGCTGGTCACGACCGGACGCGCCGGTCCCGTGACCCACCGGACGCGCCGGTCAACACCGAGCCGCGCACTGCGAAACACCGACCGGACGCGCTGAAGAAAGGACCGGACGCCACAGTGCCCGCGTCCGGTGGGAGTCCAGTAAGCTCCCTGGACGACCGGACGCGTCCGGTCACCTATGACCGGACCCGCACCGCGTCCGGTGGTCCTCGTGAACCGCTGTTCGCCTGACCGGACGCGCCGGTCGCACAGTAACCGCGTCCGGTGCAGCGTCCGGTGCAGCGTCCGGTGCACGCAATGACCTCCGTTCGCCTCCGTTTCTTTTCCAACTTTCGGCGCAATAGAAAATAGGCATTTCACTTCTCTAAAAAGCGCTGAATCCCGCCTCGCAAGCTCGGCGGGAGGGAGAGAGGAACCCAAACCCCTCTCTACTGCTTAAACTTCCCGCCTTCGCAAATGTGCCAACACCAACAAGTGATCACCACCTTGTGCTCGTGTGTTAGCATTTTCACAAACATTTTCTAAGGCGTTATGTTAGCTCTTTACTAGATCCTAAATGCATATGCTCAAGACATTGATCTAGTGGCACTTGATTTCCGAGCTAACCGTGATTGCCCCTCTTGATAGTCGGCTATGTATCCTAAACCCGGTCAATCACTTCTCTACTCATCTTAGACCGGCAAAAGGAAAACCCTGTGATTATACCTTTGCCTTGCGCTCTTAGATCCTTCTCCTTCACTTGATCATCATGTCCATCATTTCATGTGCATCTCCACCATGATCATCATTTCGTGTCCATGCACCATTTCTTTGTGATCTTGTGGCCACAACTCCTTGCCACATCCACCTCCATCACATGTTGCTTATGCCTAGCTTAATCACACTTGATACAATAGCATTAGCAACTTGGTGTCATTAATTACCAAAACCAAACTTGGGCTTTCAGACACGGACAGCAGTTCCAGGGATCTTCAGGCATGGCTTCGACTCCACTATGCTGCTCGTCTCCTAGGGCGTCTAGAAGGAGCGCAACAGGCGGACATTCGACAACAGCGCCAAGACGCCGGCTCAGGTCCTTGCTCTAATCTGTGAGGAGGCCGACTCCTGGATCGCTGCTGGATTTCGGAGCTTGGTGTCGCTGGTTGCGATCAGAGGCGGAACCAGAACTTTTGAATAAGGGGGGCCAGACAATACAATACACCTCGTAAACATGATAAATATGTACAACAAATATATGCCTTAATAGCTTTTCAACATTTTTACACATATATTTAGTACTCATAACGAAAAAGCACAATATTTATTATCAAAATAGAGTGAAATAATAATTTTTTTAGCTATGCAAGTGAATTTTCTATAGATATTTTAAACAAATCACTGTGCTTGGGGGGCATGGCCCGTGCTGGCCCCCTGGTTTCGCCAGTGGTCGCGGTGGTCACCTAAAGGGCAACGATTCTCCTACTTAGTCGCAAGATTAGTTGTTAACTTAGTACGCCTACCTAAACACTACTGTTAAAGCCGGTGCCCTCTGTATGTGTTCCACCAGTTGGCAGCCTAGGCATCTCACCGTCGTGCCTCCCCGGGCTGTGTATCACCCCTTTCTAAACTTTCCTTAATTAATGAAGCACGTGCTAAGCACGCTTTCGAAAAAAAAACTATATATATGAGCGGATAAGTATAGCAACTATAGTCAAATGTCATGATCGAATAATAACTCTTATCCAGGCTGCTTCACGTGTTGACGTACGTATCCAATTTATTTATACACCAAACTCAAACAATCACATCCATGACTTGACTTTTTACATATAAAAATGCGTGTGCTCCCTATGCCAGTAGAACAATAATCTTGTAACGGATCGGACAAACTATAGTTAAGAATCACAACAAAGCTAGTAGACAAAGCTTGTACACTTTTTCTGTTGACAAATCCATCACCCAATTCAAAGAATCACGATTTTAGCACTGAGGTAGGTCCAATGGCGGCGGCGGCACCGATGTCTCCGCCGTCGGTCCGTCCTGAACCTCGAACACCATTGCCAGCCCCAGATCAAGGTGGGCGTCGAAGTGGCAGTGCATGAACCACATCCCTGCAAAATAATAGATACAATTTATTTGACCCTTATTAGTTTTTAGTACATTTCAATCGATGCAAATAAATAATTATGATTTATGAAAAATGTACAGTACAGATTCTTTACCAGGGTTGTTTGCGACGAAGCGGATGACGGCCCAGCCGCCGGTGGGGACGGCGACGGTGTTGCGCTCCTGCGGGTTGACGAGGTTGAACCGCGGCGCCACCGCGGCCTCGTCGTAGTTGCCGAAGCCCTGGGCGAGCACGAAGAAGTTGAAGCCGTGGAGGTGCATGGGGTGGCTCTCCTTGGCAATCAGCCGCGTGTTCTGCAGCACCATCTCCACCGTCTCGTTGTACCGCAGCGTCCTCACCTTGGTGGACTTGGTCGTGTACTTGAGCGTGTCGTTGTCGTCCGCGGTGTAGTCGAAGATGACCGGCGGCCGGTCGGGGAAGTCGCGGGTGTAGACGCCGGCCGACTTGTTGTAGTGCGCCTGGAGCATGGAGACGGCGTCGGGGAGAAGGAAGGACGCGTTGTTCATGCTCGCCGAGAAGATGGGGGGACGCGTCCCCGTAGTGTTGCACAGCGTCTGCTTTGGCTGGCAGTCGCCGTTGCCGAGCCCGACGGTGACGAACATGCGGGTGTCCACGGACAGCGGCACCGTCGGTTTGCCGGGGAGCACCAGCGCCGTCAGGTTGGAGAGGAACCGGAAGGCCGTGTCCGTGTCGTTGTACTCCGTCCGCGGCGGCAGCTGCGGCTGCTCCTCCCCATCCGAGCCAGCGTACTCGACGATGGCCGTGCCGTTGGTCATGCTGAATAGCGGCCCCTGAGGGATGGCGCTGTCGTACGGGGATGCCGCCATGTAGTAGCGCCCGACGGCGGCGCCCGCGACCATGAGCGCGTCCACGGTCTGCCCGGGCGCGATCACCACCACGTCGGTCTCGTACGGCGTGGTGTAGGCGGCGTCCGCGCCGACGACGGTGAAGGTGTGGTTCGCCACCTTGAAGAACATGGGCGTGTTGAGCGCGGCGTTGATGATCCGGAGCAGGTACGTCTCGTTGCTCCGCACCTGGAACTTGTAAGTCTCTGCACGCGCGTATATACACAAATAAACATCAGCTTCAGACATGAGCTTTAATTAAACATCAGTGATCTAGCCATTAACATACGGTTAGCGGCGGAGCAGTTGTACAAGTCTCCCGGCTTGCCGTTGATGGTGTAGGCGTCGGCAGGCGGCATCCTCGTCGTGTCCCCCGTGAGGAACACCAGCTGCTGCAGATCGTAGACGTTGGCGTTCCACCACTCGCCGAGGATGACGGTCTCCTCCCTGTGGGGCTTGGGGGAGAAGGGGTAGGCGCCGGCGCCGCCGCGGGGGCGGATGACGAGCGCGCCGTAGACGGTGGCGCGGAGGAAGGAGATGTGGGCGTGCCACCACAGCGTACCCTCCTGGTCCGTCACGTTGAAGCGATACGTGTAGTTGGCGCCCGGCTTGACGGGGCACTGCGTCACCATCGCCGGCCCGTCCGCCCACGGCGTGCCGCGCTGGAACACGCCATGCCTGGTTCGTCGTCACAAGAACAAATTAACCACCGTTCACTGCACCATGGGCATACTTTACATTGGGAGACAGTTTTTTTTTAACTTCATTATCTTTCAGCTATATATATATACCACTGCTGCCAGTAATCGAAGCTATCTGTAATGATGTTAGCAAGCAAAGTACCCTTGGGATGAACAATAAGCTACGACCTAGCTAGGTAATTTTGGGCCTTGCTAAGGTACCTCCATTACCCCATAAGAGGTAAGATCTCAAACAAATCTTAGCCCTTGATTTTGAAGTGCATATAATAATTAAGTAATTATTAATTAATTAAAATGTTTAGAAAATAGAAAAGACAACAAACCAACAAATGTATACAAGAGATCTGCTACTCAAGAACAGCTTGTTTCTTGCCATATACGGGTGCCCGTGTACACAACGCATATTCGGGTGCATGCAACACAGGCATACTCCTATACTGGTGTACCGGCCTTGTCCTGTGCTAGACGTGGCACCGGAGGTACATCACGTACCTGAACATGTCACATGGACACATCTGATGGTATAAATCTAATAAATCAATGTCAAAAGCAAATGACTGAAAGTAGAATTCCGTTACCAGTGGATGGTCATGTTGTAGGGCGACTCGTTGACGAGGTGAACAACCACCATGTCGCCCTCCCGGGCCTCGAGGGTCGGGCCGGGGAGCTGCCCATTCACCGCCGTGATGATCCTCGCCGGCTGGCACAGCTGGCTTATAGATAGGTTCCCGACCTGGCGATAATTAAACACACGAGTGATTAATAATGTGAAAAAAAATATTGAGTGGTCCACTAGTAATAAACTTGACATGTGCATGATGCGCCGCCAATAGAATCAAGAAATACTACCGGTGCATAAACATCATTAGAAACAATATATTTATGCATGCATATATGAAACCATATGTCAGCAACTATCATATATACATACATACATACATGGTGCTTGCATAACAGAACTAACTATCATAATTAAACAGATACTATATATGCATGGCGACCAACGAAAGAGATATGAAGTAGAAAAGAAAAACTGTATATGCGCATGTGTATTACATTGAAGGTGTGCTCCACAACAGCAGCTTGAGCAACAGAGGCAACGAAAAAGAGGCCGAAAGGCAGTAACCAAGGCCAGGCCATGGCTCTCTTCATCAACGACCAACAACACAGAGACTAGCTGATGAAGAGGAAGAAGATATGATTTGGTTGTTAAAGAAGAGAACTGTTATGCAACTGATTGAAGACATGCATGAGAGGGTCGGCATGGAGTTCAATATATAGGGAGAGATCAATGCATGACGATGAGGCTGACTGAATACATTGATAAGTTAGTTCGAACACGTAAGGTAGCCTAGCATCGAGTGTTCGTACCGTTCAGACACGTGCGTCTTAATTATGTATTCAAAGGTCGCAATTGTGATAAGAATGGGAGCACCAAGTTATCCACAAACAGAAGCGGATTGGCTTTTGCGCGTAGATTTTTCCAGTTGCGTGTGTTACTGCTTTTAATTAAAGGGATAGAGCTTGCAAAGGATTGCAACTAATATATTGCTACTATTTGATTTCACTAGTCAAAGGATGGAAGATCTAATTTGAGTGATATCGCCCGTGATTGCCAGGTGATCATGCGCAGTAGCTTCAATGGCGTCTGCATCCATTGTTAAGAGAACTTGTAAAACATTTTAAAGCTACTTATAGTATTTGAACATTGCAATAGAATGTATCTTTACATAAAAGTATGTTTCATAGCAAAACAACCCGTCTCCTAGTTTCATAAAGTTGGACCAACTATAGCAATAATCATATATATCATTTGCAGTATTTAAAGGCATGATAATTGTTATTAATGTATAACAAACTAATATGTGACACATACACGGTGGCAGAGCAACAGAACATAATTTGAAGGGTGACAACAGGAGTACTTTTCATGAGTCAATGGAACACGGCGCTGGTTGGCGGTTATATAGAAGAACTTGACAACTCGCAGCTATTGGACTTTCATGATTGAGGGAATAGGCCAGTTTCCGTAAGGCATATGATGACAAGAGTCTGATTACAAGGCTAAAATTCTTTGGTCGTTCATAGTTTCTCTTTCTTGGCCATGACATTCAGAGATACTTCCCTGGGCACATAACTTTCTGTAGTTCTTTATCAGAATAAAGTGAAGATTTTTACCTAGAGCACTTTTTCTAAAAAATCGATGATCAAGATGCAAGAGAAACGCAGATGCTCTGTTCTGTTAGGGAAATTCTTCATTCACAAGCTATCTTTGGATGGATTAGCTCAAGTCATACTACCTTTAGCCAAAGCAAAGCTACAGTAACAGGTCGGAGGAGTAAAGAAGTAAGATGGAGCCTTTGACAAAAACATTTTTGCCTTTTTTTTTGAGGAGTCAGCGTCATAAACAGTGGTCCGTGCATTTATATCTCCATTTGGATCCTACGAAACATTTCCTATACGCATGATCATTTAAGGCTACGTTATGTCGCAAACAAATTTTCTATGCTTTGGTTAATTACTCTGGATGTTTCATTGTAATACAACGATATATGTTGTAGTCAAATGGAGTAGTACTTGGGGCCACGCCCACGCCCAAAAGTTAATTTTTGTGACTACAAGAAGTAGTCTTATTGACATCAGTCAAATGTGTATTTAAATAGTTGCACAATTTCTTGGCTTTCACTAATAGACACCATCTGTGTAACAAGCGTGGCGGAGAGGAGTGACCGGCGGCGTACCTCTGGGCGGCGGCGGCTATGATGGGCGGCGGCTAGGGTTAGAGTTTTAGGGCGGCGGCACTAGGAGAGAGGAGGGAGAGAGAGGCGGCGGCGCGTGGAAGAAGAAGAAGAAGAGAGAGAGAGGAGAGGATAAAGGCCTTTCGGCTATTCTATTCTTAATTCCAATTGATTACAATGCTCCTATATTTATAGTCCCGGATCGACTTAGCCTCTAAGTGATCTAAACTGATCTAACCTAACCTAGGGCAGCGGCGGGGGCTACAGTGCGCATCGCTACAGTACCCACAGGTATTGTTCACATTGGGCCTGCTTTGGGCCCAATAAGGCACTTTGGCCTAGGTCTTGCTCCGCTGCTGGGGGCTGGGTACTTGACGTGTGATGTGGTGGCGGCGCCCTCTCCTCGGGCCCTAGTTGGCCCGTTTTCTCCGCCGATGAGTACGGCCCGTGTTGGGCGTGTGACAATCTGCTTGGTAATCCTATTTTTATATATGAAGCTAACATTTGTTTAGGAAATAGATTTTATTTTGATATCACAACTCAGTGACCTTGTAGAAAAATGTATATAGAAATTAGAAACGTAGAAATATGGATCAAAGTCCATACCATGTTATGGTTGCCTAAGCTAGCAATGTGTGGAATCAAGCATATGTACCTGGACTTGAGAAATTAACTCATAGTTACTCTTATGGCACCAGTCAATGCAAGGTATGGTTTTCTTACGGGACTCATTTTACTTATTTCATGTCTTTTCTTGGCTAGTTTTGTCTTCGAGTCCAGGATTTAACAATTGAATGACAGCTACAGGAAGTTATTCTTTTTCTGGATGAGATGTCTACAAGCCTAGACTTGAGAAAGCAACTCAGTAATAAAATGACATAACTAATTGAAGAGAAGAGTTTTTGTGGATAGAAGCACCGTCTTCAAGATGTCTTTGTCTTGTAGAACTTGTCTTTTTATTCCCTTAGTTTCTCATGTGGACCAAGCTTACATATATTACTCTACAAATTATACCTTCTTAGGACGAAGCATCCATTTTCCAGAGCATCAGTCTTGAATATCAAGGATGATATGTATGGGAATTTTTAGTTAGAAACAGATGAATCAATGTCTATCAATTCTTAAAACCACGCACCTTTTGCTAGAGTAACAATAGCACCTTGTGTCACTCAAATGATTGTATTTTTGCTTATTAAGTACACTACTGTTTTTGCCAGATTATTATATCCTAGACATATCAAATTGAATCTGTGCCTACAGGTTGGTGAAAATAACTGTGGAGTAGGGATATTCAAAACTGTGGTTAAATTGTCTTAGTGCATCTTATGTTCTTGAACAGTTTCACCTTGCCACAATATTTTGGCAATAACATTTATTGGAAAATTTCTTACTCGAAACAACTAGGGATTAACTATGAGTTAATTTCTCAAGTGCACATTTATTGGAAAATACTATCGTTCTTGCAATGTGCAGAAATCTCAGAAGGTAACATTATGTGCATAATTCACAAGGATAAGTTATACGATAGTATTTCTTAAGATAAATACTACTCAAAACTATATAATCCCCCTGTTCGGCTGAACTTATCAGCACGGCTTATCAGCCGTGGAACAGTGTTTTTCTCTCACAGCAAATCAGCCGTAGCCGGCTTATAAGCCAAAAAACAGCCTGCCGAACAGGGCCAATATAAATGGAAAAAGAACTTTATTTCTTCTAAAAATGTCATAACCTATCTTTTTTCCAGTTTGCTTTATCAGGTCATTCAAATCATAAAATATTAATATCTTAGAATTAATTAGTGTCCCCTTAGCATGTGTCATTGATGTTGCCGAAAAAAAATATAATCTCTGTGTAAAGTTGGAAGTATAATTCAGTCTTATGCGATGGACCGGCAAGTTCATGCTTTAATTCTTAATAAAACGTCAGGGGTTTGAAGTTGTAACCTGAGAATCAGAGCTTGAAGTTGTAACCTGAGGACACAAGGATTCCCATCAAAATGGACACTGCTATCTATGGTCACATCTAAGGCACAACAAAACTAAATTGTTCGAACGAAATTGGAAAAGACAAGATAATAGTTTTGGCTTGAAGGTTATGGGATTATCCAGCATATTTTATAGCCATTAATTAGTTTACACTAAGATTATGACAGTAGTTAAATATAGTTTCACTATGAAACTATGTCTGCTAGCAAATATGCCCGTGCGTTGCAATGGGAGAAGAAAAAACTATCATATGCTAATAGGAAATAAGGACAAAAATGTTATATATCTATTTATATTTACATTTTTTCATAAATTTTAATGGGTATAATTTATTTTATGATGATAATGACATCCGTAATAAAGTTAATATTGTTAATAATATGACAATGGCATATTAAGTCTAACGAATTAAAATTCTCCTAGCAAACTTTTTAAAATTATTTTAGTTCATGGTTTGATCATTGATCCATGTTCTAATAATTAAAATATGTTTTATCTCTAATCAAAAGTACACCAATAGTTTAGTGCTTGGAATATTTGTATGTTTGTGAATTAGCTAGTCAAGAGTTCAAAAATCTATAATATCAGATTTATTACTTATTTTTGTTTTTGATGTTTATATATACGAAAAAAGGAGATATTCTAGAAAAAACGGAAAGAAGGCAGGAATGGCCATGCAAAAAAGAAAAACGATGCAAAGAAAACTTACCTAGATGACTTGAGTCTTTAAACTCTATATATATCATGGCCTACACGTGCACGGCTTGAGAACGGATCTCCTATTGGATTTAGATTGTGCTAGTTTTAGTTTGCAAAACCTGATCACGTGTTGGATTTGGAGAGTTGATATCTCGTTGAATGCAAATGTGGCCATGCATCGAAAAACAAAACTTGCCGATGAAAAAAAAAACAGAAAACGAAAACAAATCAAAAATCACAGAAAACTGTACCGTCGGGGAAAATCAGAAAAGAGAATTGAAAACCGTCATGGAGTCAGAAGACAGTTCCATTGTAGCAAATTGGATCCACGGTGGACAAAATAAGAATCGGAAACCACCTCCGTATCGCACTAGACAAAAGCTATTCTAACTTGTATGAGCACAAGTTACATAAGTCTGGACAGAAGAAACTCTCAATTGTCCGATAGTTAAAGGGAGCCAGACAAAAAAAATGGGTGGAGAGAAATTTTGCCTCTTTATTATTAGGTATAGATACATGTGACAAGCAAGACCCAGCAGTCTTTGCATCACACGTAATGGGTTATTAGCAAGGAACAGCGGCGGAGCCAGCGGTGGAGCAGGGTGTGGCCCCCCCCTACCGCTGTGATTCCCATAGAGCACCCCCTAAACTCCCCTGCAAATTTAAGGAGGAAGAAGGAAAGGAGGGGCGGGAGAAAGAAGAAGAGGAAGCAGCCCCCTGCCGTGAATCCTGCCTCCGCCGCTGACTAGGAATAAGAGAGTCGGAATCCAATTCTTATATACCTTGTGGTTACTTGGATGTTCTCTCCGACCATCTCAGGAACGCAAATAGTTCAACAGTGCACGTGTTTGGAAATCTTCTCTAACCATTGCCACTTGGACAAACCTAGCTTGTGTGACAATATGAACTGTTTTCGCCTTCCCCAGCTTGCTACTCCGTACCCTCTAGACCAGGATATGGGTTTTCCTGGCAAGTTCGACTGGGATGGACGGCTGCAGCTGCACATGCATGTCCACGTTGCTTCATCATGGAAAAAGTCTGCAGTGTCCACGTTGATGTATGCGTGGGAACACCTCCGTCGTGCCTGATTAGTCAAAATAAAGTCACCGGCCTGCTGCCACGGGAAAAGCTGGCCGGCCACGTTTTGCTTCTGCGCGTTGTCGTGTTGCACGTACAGTAGGTAACGGGCTAACGGCTGACACTGCCTGCCGACATGTCGTGTATGGCGCTCTTTTAGTTATTTATTTTGCTACCGGGGAAACTGGTGAGGAAAAATGCAATAGTCATTAACATCATGTTGGAGCTAGGTATTACTCTATGCTAAACTCCGATGGGTGATCTCCAATGATCACTAGATAACTCCAATGAGAATTGGAGCTCTCTGCATACTCTCTATATGATTGAGCACTAGGCTATGGTGGATGCTCTCTAGTGCCCATCAGACAACTCCAGTTGGTCTAAAAACATTCTGCACAGCCGTTGAGAGCTATCTTAAAGCTCTAGTGCTCACCTATATATGGTGGTAGAGAGCTTTGGCGCCCTAGTTCAAATTCTCACATGCGCTTCGCTATGGGTATTAAAACGAACCAGAATTTCCAAAATAGAAATTTCAACTCTTTTGCTCCATTTCTTGATCTCAGGGTTTCACTACCCCATCCCATCGGAGTATATCTTGAAATCTAAGGTACTTATTTAGTATTCTAAATAAGATAAACATGTATTAAAGCATATTTTATTTTTTGTTGCTTTCTCTTCTTGATATTGTTTTTCTTTTCTGAGCTATTTGTCGTTATACACTTTGCCAACTAGACCATAGCCTCATGAATATGGTGTTAGTTGTGGCCTCATGGGTTGTGACCCAAGCAGTGTTGGATTTGGAATAAGCGACTTAGATGGTTCAATGAGGGATAAATAGCGACGCCACTTACCGTGAGTAAACCATTGGTCGCTAAAACATGTAACAGATCATTGGTTGGTATAAATATTAGCGTCCAACTATCGGTCACTATAAACCATGTCAGTCGCTATAGTAGATTTATAGCGACGCCACTTACAGCGACTATTACATCGGTGGCTATAACGTTATAGCGACCGATCGTTGGTCGCTATAACGACTTATAGCGACTCTTTCGTAGTCCCTGCAGATTGGTTGTGGTATAGTGGAAGTTGCTGATGTTGAGCCTCAAGAATTCACCAAGTCATTCAGTGCTTGGGTGGACTAGATCAATGCCGAGGAACCCGACTTGCAATAGAGATCCTAGCTTGGTGGTATAGTCGAATGAATGATCGGCTCAGAGAGGTTGAGCATAGTGATTATGTCGATGGCGATGTGATCAACTCAGAGGGATCAAGCCTAAGCTAGTGATTTTTTTGGCGATGGCAATGTTGGCAATGTAATCAACATAGAGGTTTCAAAAGTTGCCCTTAATAAAGGTAATGACGAGGTCTAGGTGCCCTGCCAGGTTAGCAACAAAATCCAAGCTCTCTTGAAGTGCATGGACTGACCAGAAGTGAAGTTGACGGCAATCTTCATCCTTGGATCCATCTTGCTTCTTTATCGATGAGATCTAAGTGCACCCCCACCTAGACCACCAATTGTGTCAGTGTTTTTGTCACCAACAACGAATATAGGGCGTTGTGTGGTAGAAAAAAAAACTAGATGGTGCCACACAAGGCATATAAAGTTTAGGCAAGTCCAGACCCTACATTATGTGTTGGTGGATTGTATTTCTCTACGCCTCGTATGTTCATCTATGAGGGTATGAGATGATGTTTCCTAATAAGGATCTACCAGATTTCTAATGGGGTTGTATAGGTCTAGGGACCCCTTCTCACCTTATATAGTGGAGGAATGGCAGGGTTACAAGTTGGCTTCCTTTCTTACTAGGATTTGGTCCCTAGTCCTAATAGCATTTGTTTCCTAATGGATTCAATCAATATCTCTATTCCTAGAGTAGAGTTTATCTATGTTTCAAGTAGCACATCGCTGAGGATACCCTGGGTACATCTGTAAGGTCCTAAATGGCTAGAGGGGGATGAATAGCCTTTTCAAAATTCTACAAACTTTACTCAACAACAAAGTTAGTACAAAAGATGGCGAAGCTAATTCTAACACTAGCTCAACTATACTATGCAAGCCACCTAAACAATTCTAGTAGATATGAAGGCTATAATTTCTAATCCACACCAACAAGGCTAAGTCACTACTTACTCTACTCCTAGGTGAAAGAAATACACTACACAAACTAGGAGCTAGAATCTACAAGAGATAACAAGCTAAGCAACTAGCAAAGGTAGACAAGTAAAGGAGTGAGCAAGTATTGTTATACTGACGTTGATGAGTAGAAATATTTCTAATGAACCAATCAATCAAAGCAATCACAATCACAAGATGAAATCCTCAGCAAAGAGATGACATAAGATTTTTTTACCGAGGTTCACCTGCTTCTCAGCAAGCTAGTCCTCGTTGTGGCGATGCACCCACTTGATGGATCGCGAGCTAATTGACTATCAAGAGTCAAACCCTCAACAGGTGCCGCACATCCACTCACAAGATGGGGATCCTCCAAGCCACGAGCTCTACTAGAGTAGCCAATTCGCGAACTCCCGCGAGGAAGGCTCAAAAACCCCTCACAATCACTTGGTGAGGCTCGAAACAATCTCCAATCAAGAGCTCAACACCACCGCTACTCCAAGCCGTCTAGGATGTCGGGAAACACCCAAGAGTAACAAAAAATCTAGAGCAACTCAATGGATCAAGTGCCACTAGATGCAAATCACTAAGCAATGTACTTAATCTCACTCAATCTCACTAGAGTATGCAACCAAGCAAGGAGAAGAGTGGAAGGGATGTTCTCTAGCTCAAAGTATGTCTCAAGTGTTCAAAGAGTCAGAGAGAGCCTCCCAAGGCCGGCCAAAGGAGTATTTATAAGCCACTTCAAAGAATAGAGCCGTTAGGAACAAAGAAACTGCTCTGCGCCCGCTGACCGGACACGCATGTCAGATCGACCAGACGCGGCCACAGCGTCCGGTCGCACCTGCGCCACATCGCCGAAAGCATGACCGGACGCGACAATAGAGATGACCGGACGCGTTACACCCGGCGTCCGGTTAGAGTCCAGTAAGGGTCCAAAGAGCGATCCGTGGACCAGACGCGTCCGGTCGTATGTAACCGGACGCGCCACCACGTCCGATCAAACCTTCCCTTTGCGCTGCTCTCCTGGGTGCGTGACTGGATGCGCCAGTCCCGCGAGTGATCGGACACTCCGGTCACAAACCCTCACACTTCGCCCCGCGCGCCTGCCGGTTGAACTGACTGAATGCTCCAGCCACGTCCGATCACGCGTTCGGTCACGTGTCCGGTCACCCAGTGACTTCCTTTTGCCTCCGTTTCTTTGCCTCCGGCGCAGTGAAAAATAGGCGTTTCACTTCCACAAAAGCGCCGAATCCCGCCTCGCAAGCTCAGCGAGAAGGAGAGAGGAACCCAAACCCCTCTCTATCGCTCAAACTCCACCGCCTTCGCAAATGTGCTAACACCACCAAGTGTACATCACCATGTGCATGTGTGTTAGCATTTTCACAATCATTTTCTCAAGGAGTTAGCAACTCACTAGATCCTAAATGCATATGCTCAAGAATATGGACCTAGTAGCACTTGATTCATGAGATGACTGTGATTGCCCCTCTTGATAGTCGGCTATCAATCCTAAACCCGGTCAATCACTTCTCTACTCATCTTTAGACCGGCAAAAGAGAATCCTATGATTATACCTTTACCTTGATCATCTCATTCCTTGTCCATCACCTATGTGCATATTCACTATCATCTTTATCTCCATGCACTTGTGATCTTATGGCCATCACCATCATGCTCCTTGCTCCTTCATCACATGTGTTGCTACGCCTAACTCAATGCACTTGACACGATGACATTAGCAACTTGGTGTCATTAATTACCAAAACCAAACTTAGGCTTTCAACATCCCAAATAACATGTAGTCAGCTAGGCTACCCTATGTCCAAGGAGCCGATTATGCCTTCCATGACGAGACCCGTGGGTCATATCTACAACACATAGTTACAAATTTAGCATAACAAATTGTTTTAGCCTGGACCATGGCAATATAGATATTGAATTTACTATATCAAAGAATTATATGTTCAATAGTATTATTTTATAAAACATAGAGTGCTTGACATTAAATTATCAGTATTGATATGACATAATGTATCTATAAAAATGTATAAACTTGTGTAAGTGAAAACCTAAAAATTTATTGTTATGGAGTATTAATATGATTTAAGTGAATTTATATGTCACTGGTTGCACTTGTTAAGGGAACATTATTCGAGGCATGATAAACTATTAAAGTATTTACCTAATGTATGCATGTTTACTTGGTCTATATCATGGCAGATATCATTATGCTTACTTTTCATTTAACAATGGTACAAATGTGTAATTTAGAAACATATATAGCTTAACTTATGGTTGTTGATTTATGTTCCATGACAGCTTATATTGGTTTCTATAAATAGATATAAAGATATTTTAGTTTAATTTTATAATGGAGGATGTGGGTAATTTGTATATACAAATAAAAAGGTGGTTATTTTGTATCATCTCATATAATATCATGTGTGGGAAATTTAAAGAATGTTTAGGGGCTACTTTGTATAATCTTTCATAATGCCAGAGGTTGATAATTGAGATGCAAATTTAGATGGTTGTTTTCAATTGTCTTTCATAGTGGCACGTACAGGTAATTAGATGCAAATTCAGGAGAATATTTTAAATTATCTTTCGTAATGGTAAAGATAGGTAATTTGGATATAAACTTTAAGGGTTAGTGTATGTATTTTTTATAATGGCATAGGTGGATATTTTTTATAAGATAGAATTGATTCAATAGCTATTATTGGTGATGACAATTAGACTCAATCAACATAAATGCTAGATGTTTCTAGTTAGAGTAAGAATTTTTTAGGACATATATATGTTTTTTTCTAGTGCATCTCATGAGTCAGGATTAATGCGGAGGCTCATTTGAAGCCTCCAATTAGTAATAATAAGATTTCTAGGATTTATCTTTTTTCTATTGCATCTCTTAATAACTAACATCGATATTCATTCACGGTCTCCAATTAGTAATAGTAGGATAGGATACTCCACTCCATCTGCTCTCATGCTCTTTTTTTTTTTTTGGAACACTCACTGGGATCTCCATTTGTTTAGTCCTACCAAGTGTTTATGACAATCCCATTGATCGCTCTCCCCTTTACTCTCATGTTATGACAGGGACAAGAAGGCTGTAAATTAAGAAGCACTTCAGCAGCATTCATCACAGGCTAAAGGGCTATCCACATGTTTGCACAGGTCAGATATCATATCAAAAACCGAGAATTGCACAAGTTCTAGCACTATGGGCTCTTTTGCTTTATAAAATGCCTCCTTATTTCGAGAATTTGATTCATAGGAACATTCAGCTTACAGAAACATGGTTGGTATGGAAGCTGCTGCAGTGTCTGCAGCAATATCTGGAATGTTGAATCTTGTGGGCAACAAGTTACCTCAACTGGTCATCAAAGAGTACAGCTCTATAGTGGATGTGAAAGAGGACCTCCAGGAACTCCAAGATCTAACTCAGGAGATCAATAGCCGGCTGGAAGCAGCAGGAGACAGAGCTATGGGGGATGCTCCATCGCTCAAAAAGTTAAAAGAAGCTGTTTACGAGGTTGATGACATTGTGGACGAGTTCCAACTAAAGGCTGTAAAACATGAAGCTGATGGTGATGGTGGTTTTGTGTCCAGATACCTGCACACAAAACCAAAATCATTTATATTTCATTGCAAGGCTGCCAAAAAGATCAAGAAAATCAAGAAGACGTTTTATGACCTTGTGAAGCAAATAACTGTTCTGAATTCAGTGGTTGGCCATGATCCTGTTAGACATATAAACAATACAGCTGTGAGCAAACAAACATTGCCCTTCGTGGATGGGGCAGCAGTAATTGGAAGACCAAGAAATGCACCAAACAATATCTAAGCTGCTAGAGACAGATGATCAACAGAGAATCAACATAGTTTCTATAGTTGGACTTGGTGGCTCTGGGAAAACAACCCTAGCTCAGTTGGTTTTCAACGATATAAAAACTATAAAGAATCATTTTACTGTTAGAATATGGGTTCATGTGCCTCAGGAATTTCATGTTGAAAAAATTCTCAAGAAGCTATTTGACGCTATTCCTAATGAGAAGTCTGAAGGCCTTTCCTTGACGAATATGGCCAATAAAATCTCAGACGAGTTGAGCAACAATAGGTTCCTACTTGTATTGGATGATGTTTGGATTGAAGACTGTATTAAATGGGAGCAATTCATGGTACATGTGAAGAATGATTCACTAGGAATGAGAGGAAGCAAGATTCTACTCACTACTCGTAGTAGAAAAGTTGCTGAAGCAGTTGAATCTACAACACCGATAGACTTGCCATCCTTATCCAAGGATTATAGCTGGCAATTATTCCAGCAAAGCTTTGGAAATGCCGTGAAAGATTTGGACTCTGAATTTCAAAAGGTTGGGAAAGAGATTGTGAACAAGTGCAGTGGGGTGCCACTAGCAATTAAAGTTATTGTAAGTGTCCTTCGTTCCATGAAACAAATAGAATAGTGGCATTACATAAAAGAGAGTAATTTATTAAATGTTGAGGGTAAAGAATGTCAAGTAACTGCCATACTACAGACATTTGGAGTCTGCAAGCTCTTCATGTAACGTTTAGTGATCTTGTCAAGTTACCTGAATCCATTGGTAAACTGCAGAAGTTGAGAGTGGTTAACTTGTCTTGCTGTTTCCATCTAACAAGTTTGCTAGATTATATTGGCAACTGTGTCATGATTTCTAGCATAAACCTTTTTGGTTGTGTGAAGATTGCAACTTTGCCAAGCTCTATCAGCAGAAATAAAAGGCTAAGGGTATTGAGGCTTGGTGGTACCAAAATTGAGAGGCTACCATCAAGTATTACAACACTGGAAAATCTAGAGTGTTTGGACCTTCAAAGGTGTTCTGAGTTGGTAGAGTTACCTGATGGCATAGCAAACTTAAAGAAGCTTGTTGTTCTGAACTTGCAAGGATGTGGAATGTTACTAGCCATTCCAAAAGGGGTTGGGCAGGTTACTCGACTAGAAAAGCTAGGATTATATGTTATGGGAGTGGATGAAAATGATGCACAAATCTCAGAGCTTGAAAATGTTAACAAGATCATCGGGGAACTGACTATCCTTGGTATTGCACATGGTGTGGGCCCAGATGTTGCACACAAGGAATGGTTGAAGCAGAAGACAAACTTACAAAGCCTGACACTAATTTGTGCGAGTAATGTGGGGGCAAACTCTGAAAATCAGCTAGAAGGGTTGGAACCACCGTCTGGAATTAAAAACCTAAAAATTATCAGGTATTCTGGTCAGGAATCCACGCAGTGGATGGTGAAGCACGTTGGTGCGGAAGTAGCTGGCCATCCTTGCTTTCGACTGTTGATCAAGTTGGAACTATCAGATTTCCCAAAATTGGAACGTCTTGATGGGCTAACGGAGTTGCCTTGTTTGGAGAAGCTTGTGCTCAAAGAAATGACTGCTCTTAAAAGCATAAGCGGAGGTCCATTTCCTTCACTGTCGGAGTTATTTATGGATGGAATGCCAATTTTGGGAGTGGTTTGGATGGTAACAGATGGGAGGAGCTTGGCTGATTTGGAAGGGGGACAACTGCAGATTGGCAATCGTCTATCAGTTGTGACTATACAGGAGTGTCCCAAACTGATGGTGATGCCATACTTTCCTTTGTCACTGAAGGTATTGTGTTTGGTTAATAGCAACGTGCAGCTGTTGGGACTGCCTGGCCTAGGCCATGGATGCACTTTGCCTTCTTTTAGTTTTAGTTGCCTAAAAGAGCTTCAACTGAAAGATATGCCAGCACCAGCACCAGCAGCAGCAGCAGAGTCGTACGGATCTGGATGTTGATGGGAACTGGTGCAACACTTGACAGCACTAGAGTCCTTGCAGATTTGGAGCTGCGATGGCCTAACCGAGCTGCCAGAGTAGATGCGGAGCCTCACATCCCTCCGAACCCTGACAATTTCATGGTGCTCTGCTCTTATGCTTCCCGAGTGGATGGGGGAGCTCCGGCATCTGGAATCGATGCACATTTTGGGAACGATTCGATCAATGCAGCCGCTGAGGGCCCTCAAAGCACTGCATATTTTATACAGTGGGCGGGTGGGGGACCTCTGCTGTCCGTCTCTGCAGACTCTGGTGATTGATCGTTGTGACAGCATAAGTAGCCTCCCCCAATCATTCAGGCTGCTCATCTCCCTCAGGGATCTCAAAATAATAAGATATCGTGACCTTCACCAGCTGTCAGAATGTCTCGGGGAGCTCCGCTCTCTACAAATGCTATGGATCGAAGAATTACCCAGGCTGAAAACTCTTCCACAGTCATTCGGGCACCTTACCTCCCTCCAGGAGCTCCAAATACACTTCTGCAATGCACTTGACCAACTTCCCGATTGCGTTGGGAAACTTCATTCTCTATGCATATTCAAGATTTGGTGGTTGTGGAGCCTGAGGTGCCTTCCCCCATCATTGGGGCAACTCACCTCGCTCCAGGAGCTCGAAATAGGACGCTGCAAGGCACTTGGCCAACTGCCCGAATCGTTGGGGAACTCCGCTCTCTAAGGAAATTCGAGATATGGGGCTTGCGGGGCCTGACTTCGGTTCCTAAATCTATGTGCTGCCTCACCTCCCTTGAACAGCTCACGATCATCATCTGCCCAGGCATCAAATCCTTGGTGGAGTGGATTACAGGCCTCACCGCTCTGCAGACACTGGAGATCTCTCGCTGCCCAGATCTGCAGAGGCACTGTGAGAGAAGGAAGGGGAAGGACTGGCATCTCATCTCCCGCATCCCTCATCTGAGGATTGGAGAGTTTTGAGATATTAATATTTCATTCACAACGCCATTGTTGTCAGTGCTCAAGCCTGCATACCAACAGCGTCAAACTGATTGCAGCAAGCAAAAGCACATACTCAAGAAGGTAATTCTCTAGTTTCCTCTGTCTCCTTTTCTCTAACACAAAATGCTCCAAGCACCACCTAACAAACATCAAACTTACAACAGATGCATGTGTGAGGTTAATTTAAACTCTGATTTCAGGTTGACCCGGCGCCTTTGAATTGATTCATTTTATTGTTTTTTTTTAAACCTTTAATTTTTTTTTCGAAAACCTAATTGATTCATTTTATTGTGGACGTGTGCAGAACGATGGTTCAAGCTCATTCTGCTTTTATAAAGTGCATGGCTTGGTCAGATCACATTGTGCGGTGTCTTCAAGAAAGAGTGTCAGGCCGTTTCTAATGAACAGAGATAAATCCGAACTCCTAAAGTGCTGTGGAAATGCTTTTCAATGTTTTGTTCGAAAATTTCTGCTGCTAGAGTCTCTGCTATTCTGTAAAAAGCTGAACACCCAAAGT
Organism: Saccharum spontaneum; assembly: GCA_022457205.1. Classification (NCBI taxonomy): domain Eukaryota; kingdom Viridiplantae; phylum Streptophyta; class Magnoliopsida; order Poales; family Poaceae; genus Saccharum; species Saccharum spontaneum. Next base: position 10,879,947 of record CM039597.1, on the reverse strand, counting down.
CGACATAGAGAAGAGCATGCTGTGAAGCTACTTTTTTTTTCCAATGTAACCTGTAGCTACTTAATGAAAAGGAATTTTAATCAGTTATCATGTTCAGGGAAAGATTATTATGTAGTTTGAATCGGCAAGTACCGCAAGCAGTTACAATTATTTTGCTTTAGTAATTGCACTCCTGAGGATGGAGATGTAAAAAAAGAAGGAAAACAAATCTGAATAATTTGAGTATGGTTTAATTTTAAATAATTACATACTATTGTAGGTCCAATGAAATCTTTGGGGCATCATTAAGCTGTCATAAAACGGTGGCTGAAGAAGAATATGAAGAACTTGAGGCTATGGATGTAAGCAAGTTCAGTCGAATCTTTTAGAGCTACTAATTTGTTCTTGTGGAGACAAGTCAACAGATTTATATGTAAAGTGAGCAACCCAAAAGCTATATGGACTATGGAGCATCAATCACGGGCTCTGTTTTAGTGTTTTGCCATGAAGAAATGCATTAATGAAGGTGATTCCAACTTTCTATGTCAAATAGAGTATATCAACATGATGAATATATCCAGAATAGCTCTGAACTTGGTTTGCCATTTGGTAAATCATATCAAGAATATTTGTTAATGTCAGTGTTGTTTTTCACCTTTTCTTTGAAAGGTTTAACACTAATAATGCTGAAGTTCTTCCATAAAAAAAATAATGCCGAAGTTGGCACATACGTATATGATAAACTGTTGTACAGTGTTTCCAAAATTGACAGCTAAAAAAATTTATAACAACCTAAGAGGAAAGTTTCGATACCCAAATTTAACAGAGCATCAAGCGTGAAACCAGAGAAGACCTGTCATATGCAAAATGATGTGTGATAAAATGCCATATCATGTTTCAAAAGCACTAAACTTAAACAGAGCATTAAGTGCTAAACTAGAGAAGGCCATATCTTTACGAAGTACGTACTGCCGGGGGGGGGGGGGGGGGGGGGGCTATTCACCTTTGTTCTGTCAACGTGCACCAGCTTGAAAGGCAACTATCATGTCTTGGGATATCATAGACAACCCTGAATGATCTCATTGCTCTGTTCCCTAAAATTTGAACCTCATTTACATTGGCATCATCTTGCTGAAATGTCAAGAAAATATCATCGTCTGAATTCGCAAAGAACACATTCTCCAATCGCAGCACCACAGCATACATTTCAAATTTCATCTCTGCTGTTGGTAAGTCATTCCAGTCTGCCAGTTCACCAGTTGTGACAAAGAAAATCATGTCCTTAACGCTTCCCCATGCATATCCTTTAGCTAGCATTGTAGTTCTCACTGCCTTGTCAAGTGCATGAAATACAGGAGATAAAATTAATGTATTGGGGAATCAACTATTGTCACTGTTGTACTATAGATACGTATATCAAATTCAAGCCGTATCCAATTGACTGTCATTTCAAGCTGTTGAGTAGCATAGAACGGTAAGTGGCCATAACTGATCAATCTACAACATAAGTTTTTCATCTCGAATATATGGTTCGGTTGACAGAAACCCTTCATTCTCATTATCACTAGGGAAGCAGTATGAAAAGGCTCTACAGTTTGTCTGCACCGTAACAAAAAATGAAATCATCATCGGTGTAGTTGTTTGGAAGGGTGAGCTTTTTTTGAGGGAAATTGGACGGGTGAGCTTGTCTTTGACTGAGTTCCCAACTGAGAATTCTCGTATTATATTCTGTAGAGGCAAGCATCTTGCTCGTGGACACAGGCAGAAAAAAAACATAGTTCTTGTGCACGGCACGGCAGACCTCAGTTGAGCATTGACATTCTATTAAGTTGAGGCCTTAAAAGGGTTGAGTATCAGGCCAGCCTTTCCACTATGCCAATAGCACTGGATGACCAAAGAGAGAGAGGAACCAGTGTCAATTGTCACAAAAAAGGTAACTTCCCGCAGGCTGTTGTCCCTTATGACAGTGGCATCTGGTATGTTTGCTGACTGGATCCATGAAGGCACCAATGAATGATCTCTATGGTACACTGGGAATCGTAAGGCTCCACCAGAATTCAAACGAGCACCTATAAGAAAAAAGGTTTATTAGATAATACATTTTCAGAAATTAGATATTTGAATTAGCAACAAAAACAAACATATCAAGTGGAGAAAAATAGAACCAAATGGAAGCCATAAATGATGATATGAGTCCTCTATATAGCACAAACCATTACCATGGTATGATAATATACTTTAAACTGGTGGAAGTGGGTCATAGCATTGTACCTAAAATTTTTTTCTCGAAAACGCAGGAGAGCTGCGCATCATTATATTAAGAAGATAATAAAATGGGATAAGAACCCATACAACACAACACACACAAAAACCACACACACACTCCACTGCTGCTGAAATGGACTTGTACTGTCTGAAAGGCAGAAAAAAAAGAAAACAGGTGCTGAAATCGGATAGCTTTTGCTGACCTTTCAAAAAAGAACTGTCCGGCAGGCACAGTTCTCATATAGTTAGAGATGGCAACGGGTTTTGCCCACCCAAACCCATGCCGATGAGTATAAAATCTGCCCACTAAAAAACCCATGACATATCATGGATATAATTTTGTGCCTCGCTCGGGTCACAGGTACCCATCAAGTCACCCGTGTCCATAACTATGGGTCGACGAAAATAGGATAGAAAAATCCTATACACCACATTTTTTCTTTTCTTTTAAAGAAATGATATAGCCAACTTTATATGTTCTTTTAGAGTTTTAGTTTCGTAAGGTTGAAATGGTATATCTATTGCACAACTGAGCTGAGTTTTAGCAAAAATCGCCATAATTGTAGCTGAACTGAATTCAGAAGGGAAAACATCACTTTTATTTTTCAGGTGGGCACAATACCTGAATGGCACCAATGAAGCACTTGAGTCCTAAACGGCCTAGTATAATTCACTAGTTCCCAATCAGTGGTCCAGCAATGTCCGATAACATATATCGACCAAATAATGTCAGATACTCAGATTAGCACTTCAGCAGAGACTAGAGACAGATAAGAACAGAACCTCGACTAAAACATCAACTGGCTTAAGGAATTGAAACCTAGATCACAGAACACTTACCACGGCTCGGGAGTCGACTGGACGCTGTAGACAGCACGCATCCACAGAGCCGGCCAGTTCTTGGGGAAGTCAAACTGACCGGGTGCCGCCGCCGGTTTTTGGCCCGGAGCCCCGACCAGTGGCCACACTTGAGCGCAGTGAAAGTAGGATCTAGCCATGGCCGGCCATCTCCTAGAAGACGGACAGTGCTCAAGGCGGCGCCGGCGAGGAGCCCAGGAGAGGACGCCGGAGAGCCGTCGCCGGCAGCCTGGTAATCGTGTACGGTTGGGGATTGGGGGAGTTGGGGTCAGGTGTCGGTTGAGAAATGCGAGAGGGAAGCCCAACCGCACGTCGGAATGTTAATGGGCTCACATGGGCCCAGATGAGGTCAAGGTAAGAATATCTGGGCCCTTCGGCCCACGGCTCCTCATCAAATTTTCATCACTTTTTTTTATAACTATTCTTTGTCACATTATCTGAACGATAAACACCCTAAAAAAACTCTGAACGATAAAAAAAATTCAGGTCAACAAATACCCATGGAAAAAGTATGATCTTTAGAAGAGGAGTTTGTTATTTTGTTACTATGAAACTGAACACGCAGTTAGGTAGAAGTGATACTACATTTCATTTGATTTTTCATCTATCTTGAATCAATAGGGAAGCATTAACTTCCATGTTCTACAAGACGTGAAAAACATTCGTTTGATAAATAATCAACAATTTCATCGGAGCAGTTCATTTCTTAAAAAAATGTTACGCTTTTGTGGATCGAGGATTCCTATATCAAAAAACTTCTAATATGATACATCTGGATGTTATATGGATATAGAGAATTTGTTCCTAGATTCATGTGATGCAAATAATTAAGATACTATGAAATCCATTGCTTTCAGGCAAAAGAGAATCATGCGAGTAGAGTATATTACCGTAGGTTGAGACCAAACTAATTATTTTAACTTGTTTGACCATTAATTTAGTAGTATCACTTAATTTATAAGTACAACTTGAAAACAGAATTTTTGACAAAACACACAACTTTGAAAAGAATTTTTTTACTTGTTTGACCTTTTTTTTGAGAAGCATATGACCAAAGATGATTCCCACGGTAGTTTTGATTATAAATTATAAATGTAGCAACACTTTTTTAGTAATTATAACTAAAAAATACATTCCCCATCCCAAAAAGATTGACATCTTAGTCTTCTTCTAAGTGAAGTTGCCTTAAGTTTGACCAAGTTTTTTTTAGAGAAAAGTGTCAATGCCTATGGGACTATATAGGTATACTATGAAAAATATATGTCATGATAAATCTAATGATACTAATTAGTATCATGAACCATGAGTTTTATTGTTTTTTTTATAAAATTAACCAAATTTAATATGGCTTGATTAGAAAAAAAAACTAGAATTGCTTTATAGGGCTGAACAGTATCTTATGAGTATATGTATATAGTCAAGTATGAAGTCCGAAAGTCTAAACCGTAAGTATTTTGAAAAGAGGAGATGAATACTTTTTTTTTTGCGAGACAGATGAATACTTTGATGAGCAAAAAGAAATTCCAAGGTTCTCTAACAAGCCTTCTCGTTCTAGAAACTCTCTCTGGAAAGTATCATACAGCATTTCAAAGATCACAAAAGGAAGTCAAAACGGTTTCGTGCAATGCCATGTTATTTTTTTTAGTCACAATGCCACGTTATTTTGTAATAACTGCACCGGCCGGGAAGAAGTTTCATATGCTTTTCGTGAGAAAACAAAAAAAAGCACAACTAGGTCGTCCATGGTTAATTCGCTTTGTCCTGTGTACCGATCGAGTCCTTTTTAACTGCCCGATATTCTGATCGATCCTCTTCCATTTGGCTTTTTCATGCTCTAGAAATTTAGGAATTGGATTGTCTGCTTTTTATTTATGGGGCGGCTGCTGCTAATGGCCAAAAGATGACCTGAGGACATACTAAAATCCAGAGTTTGCTTTGTTTGAATCGCCGACTGTTAATCCAAGCTGCCATGCGTTACGCACTCATGCTAGGCTACCAGTAAATTAGATTAACAAATTGCATCTTGTCTCTGAAAAGTATACTGATGAAAAAACTGTGTACTAATTAAGACCTCTTTGATGTGGATTCCGGTGGATCAACTCAAGTTGACACATTCACTCTTACGGCATTGTTCATTGAAGCTAGTTTTTTCTCCTTTCCCTCTCTATACTCCTATTGACTATGTGAGAGAGAAGAGAATGAAAACTGGCACCAATTAACAATGTCGTAACAGTGAACATGTCAGCTCGAGTGGGATCCACCAGAATCTATACCAAACAGACCCTAAATGTGGGTGTGCAGCTGTCTGTTTCTTTAAGGGGTGTTTGGTTCACTCTTCGTCTTCTAAATCTAGTCTCATTTAGTCCTATTTAATCATTTTTTACCTAAACACTTTGACTAAGGTCCTGTTTATTTTCTTTGGCAAAACTTTTGCCCGGCACTTTTAGCCCATGTTTTGGGCAAATGGATCTAAACAGGTGGGCTAAAAGTGAGCAAAAGGGGAGCTAAAGTTTTACCAAAACTGGGCTAAAAGCATTGGGGGTATGAAAGACACCTTATTTTGTACTTTTAGCCTATTTTTTGCCATGGATCCAAACACCCAAGCAAGGACTAAAGTTTAGCAGGAAAAGCTTAGGGGCTAAACTTTTGCCATGGCAAATGGATCTAAACAGGTCTGAATGGGACTAAATGAGTTTAGTCAACTAGTCACTCAAATGTTGCTAAACTAGGAGAATACCCCGCGCGTTACTGCGGGGATTTCAGATAATTTAAAAAGAAATTAGACTAGTTTATTTATAGTTATATGAATGAAACTATCTCAAATTAATTTTGGTGAATGGTTTGACACATCGATATGGACAGCTAAATGCATGTTAATGGATGAAGAGATAACTATCATAATTACATGTGCTAATTAGCTATGATTGTAAGTTCTAGTGGATTGTTGACGTAGATAGCTTGCATGTTGAGAGAAATCTCTAGTGGGGTTTAGCTTTATAAGAGTATAGGATGGGACTAAACCTCACATTTTAGTCAGGCTGCCTCACATTTTAGTCACTTTGCAGCCAAATACCCTGACTAAAAGAGACTAAAAGACATCTTTTAGTCTTTTTTAGTCCACCAAACCAAATAGAGGTGACTAAAGTTTATGAGCTAATTTAGATGACTAAACTTTAGAAGGTGCAAACCAAACATGCCCATAGAATTTTTTGAAATCAGTGTCAGCAGATGTTCAATTATGAGAAGCTGAGAGGCAGAGCGCCTGACAGGATCAGCTGAATGGAACCACGCTAGTCAAAGGGTGTGTTTAGATGGTGAAAAAGTTTGTGTTCGGCTACTGTAGCACTTTTTGTTGTTATTTGGCAAAATTTATCCAATCATAGACTAACTAGACTCAAAAGATTCGTCTCGACATTTACAGACAAACTGTGTAATTAGTTTTTTCTTTCGTCTACATTTAGTACTCCATACATGTGTCGCAAGATTTGATGTGACAGGTACTGTAACACTTTTTGGGTTTACTTTTTGGGTGGGAGCTCCAACTAAACAGGCTCAAAGTAGTAGGTAAGCTGTTAGGAAACAAATCGAAGTCTGCCATGCACACTGGCCTTATTAAATTCAAAGCGTAAAGTTTTGGGGTGTCAAATCAGCTGTTATAGCGGAGTGTTATATGAAAGTGTTCGGATAGTAATAATAAAACAAATTACAGAAGTCCTCAGTACTCCGATTAAGCCTAAGTAATCCGTCACTAGTACATGTTTACTGTAGCTTTACTTTAGCACCGCATTATCAAATTATGGACTAATTAGGCTTTAAAGATTCGTTTCGCAAATTAGACACAATCAGTGTAATTAATTTTTTTAGTCTATATTTAATACTCTATGCATGTGTTAAACATCCGATGTGATAGGGAGTAACCTTTATGAGGAGAAACCAAACAAGGACTTAAGTACGGAGTAAGTTGTCAATCTACTGTGCTGACACGATTCAGGACTGGTACAATAGCATGTTTCTTTCCGGAAAAACTATAATTTTAAAATAATACTCACTCAAACTATAATTTCTAAAAAAATAATACTTATTTTATTAAGTATACTTAAATTATATTAAATACACTTAAATTTATTATAGAATATATTTTTACATTACAGATTTTCTATAAACTAGAATTATGCCGTAAATTGCAACGGGGCCAAATAATACGGTTCCAATCCACTGATACAAACTTCTGAGGACATTCAGATGCTAAAAAATCTTTGTAGTGCATGAAGACAGAGGCTGACTTTACAGAATAGGAATGTGTCACTTATATATAATGCTAAAAGCCTAAAACGTCTTGAGATGCGAATCACACGAGTCACGACCAAGTGCTTGCTTCTTCCCTCAGCTGCTGAACGTCAGCACCTCCGATCCACCTCTTTTGGAATATATGGACCCAGCACATGAGAATGCCGGTCGAGACAATGGGGTGTTGCGTGCAAGCGCCGAGCAATCACAATCTGTCTCGGGAGAAAAGCTAGTCTGCTAGTGCGCCAATGTCGTCGCATCAGCACGAGGGTGTTATCGGGATGGAGGGAAACGTCGATGGTGCGGGAATTGGTGGCCGCACTTCCACCGGCGTGAAGGACTCGTCGATTGCAGGTGTTGTATGGCGTGGGTGAGGGTTTGCGGCATAAGAGAGTAACCTATATTTTTCCTAATTGTTAAGAATAGAGTTTTTTTTTTGAAAAATACACTCTGAAAACTTTCTTAATTGGTTATTCAAATATATCTTCTATTCTTGATTTCTCGCTAGCCAAATATAGAAAACAAGAATGGCTCTCTAGAGTGCAAACGAAATGTAGAAAAACTATTGGGAAATTAAAAGATATAGAAAATGATTTTTATGCAAATATATCTTCATATAATGACTTAGAAAGTGAATTTTAGGAAGACTCAGATAGATACTCTAAAAACAGATGATGTCCTACTTGGGCTACAACCGAGCGGCTGCGTTCAACAGCTGCAGCCCAAACAACGCTTTTAAGTAGATGCAAAGAGGCCCAATATAACAATGCACCCAACATGTATGCTTTTCTATACCGCATGACTAGTGCTCGGACGTCCGGACATACGCCACATCTGGACGCCGGTGCCTATTGCTCCACTTCCCGTTCGGACGCTAGCACCTACTGCTCCACCTCCACTTCCCGCACCCGCGCTGCCATCCCGCTCGACTGTGTCGTCCATGAAGGCCGGGCGCCAGAGCTCCTGGTGACCCATGAAGGGCCATGGCGCTGGTCAGGGAGTTCATGGACAAGGGGAAGGTGATAGCAAGCCACCGGCGTTATTGTAACATGTGCAACACTCGATCTACTTTAAAATATCCAAATAAAACATTTGCGACATACGTCTGAAGACCGATGAAACACTTGAAACATGCATCTACTTTTTAAAACATCCAAATGAAACATTTGCGACATACGTCTGAAGACTGATGAAACACTTGAAATATGCATCTGAAACACTTACAAGAATACCTAAAAACACTTGAAAAGCATTGCAAAACATATACAACATCTAAATAAAACATAAGTAACATATGTGTGAAACATATGCAATATTCACATGAAACACTAGCAAACATACGTTTGAAAAACATATGAAACATTTGAAACATATATTTGCAACAAACGTGTGTAGCCATTGTAACATATGCAACATTTCGATCTATTTTTGCAACATCCATATGAAACACTTACAACATACCTCTGAAACATATAAAACACTTGAAACATATACTTACAACATGCGCTTTTAGCGCAATGTCAGCTTGCTACTTACACGAATGGAGGTTCATCGCTGCGGAGCTCGACGCCAGCACGGAGGTCGGTGGCAGTGCATGCGTGGAGCTTTCCGATGCAGCAGTGGTGCTGGCAACTTGCCTACGGGACAGCGTCACACAAAGCTCCCCCCCTTGTCTGCTTGCTAGAGTGTGGCGGAATCGCCCAGTTTAGCACGCTTTCAGGGCGCTTGTGATGTGAACTAGGGTTCCTGATCTTCCGAAATGTTCTGATAACTCTCGATTTGGTGGAGTCACGACACAATTCGATCCGGCTTCCGAACAACTCGACTCTGAACCCCGCAATCGCAGCACCACGACCCCTCTGGTTATCGACCGGCGTTGCACGGTCGACCTCGCCAAGAAGGCTAAGTCCTTGCCTGCGAATCAAGAACACACACAAGAACAGAAAGGAATGCAACCAAATTACAGATGAATGATTAATCTCACAAAGTTGGGGTCTCACAAACCGACAGCGGCGGCGAAACTGTTGTCAACAGAATAATCTAAGCAAAACCCAACCCTAATGTAGGCAGCGAATACTTGTTATATAGCCTAAGGCACGTCCAAGGACCCCTATTCACGTCCCTGGGGAGTGCCGACACGTTACAAGGCCCAAACGGCCCAAAAGACGGCGACACAGCGCCCTGACAGATTCTGGACGGTGACTTGTTTCGACGATTCCCGTTGATTCCGAATAGCTTTTGACATGAGACCACTTGGGTTGGCTTCCTTATCAAATAAGCTTTCCATCCATATATGGATCATCGAAAACGGAGTCCGAATGCGTCCTGGGTGACCAGTTTAAGGTAGACTGGTCCTGGATTCCGAGGTGGACTCGAACTTGATTTGGTTTGGTCCTCCATCTTTATCCGGGCGCCCTCGCTGGTCCTCCACGCCTCCAAGCCCTCCTCCATGTGTCTCCTAGACCTCTCCTTCATACCTAAGCACAATATAATCATTAGGTAGCAATCTATTCTCAGAATCATATAAAGAGTTACTTAGGAACGAGCTCACCTCTAAATTTAATTAACGCGCGCGAGCTCTAGTGATTGGACCTTGAATGTCCAGCAGTGGATCATTGTGTGTATGTGAAGGAGTGATGTCCTCATCATCCTCCCCCTCTTGAATTGGAGTCGTCCTCGACACCAACTCATCTTCGTCTCCCAAGTATGGCTTCAAATCTGAAATGTTAAAAGTGGGACTAACCCCAAATTCGGGGGGTAACTCAAGCTTATATGCATTATCATTAATCTTCTCAACAATTTTAAATGGACCATCAGCTCTAGGCATCAACTTAGACTTTCTCAAATATGGAAATCTATCCTTTCTCAAGTGCAACCAAACCAAATCACCCGGTTCAAGCTTCACTTCTTGTCTACCTTTACTACCAGTAATTCTATACTTTTCAGTCATTTTTTCAATGTTGTGCTTAGTTGTTTCATGCATTTGCAAAATAAAATCAGCACGTTCCTTAGCATCAACATGAATTCTATCACTAGTAGGTTGAGGCAAAATATCAATTGGAGCACGGGGATTGAATCCATACACTACCTAAAAAGGACTTACCTTGGTGGTAGAATGTGTTGCCCGATTGTAAGCAAACTTCACATGAGGCAAACATTCTTCCCACATCTTCAAATTTTTCTTCAGAATAGCTCTCAACATGGCACCCAAAGTGCGGTTAACTACCTCTGTTTGCCCATCGGTTTGTGGGTGACAAGTTGTAGAAAACAACAGTTTTGTACCCAACTTATTCCATAGAGTGCGCCAAAAGTGACTCAAAAATTTAGCGTAGCGATCTGAAACAATAGTAGAAGGCATACCATGCAAACGAACAATCTCTTGGAAAAAGAGGTCAGCAATATGAATAGCATCATCACTTTTATGACATGGTATAAAGTGTGCCATCTTAGAAAATCGATCCACCACAACAAAAATGCTATCCCTCCCCCTCTTAGTCTTAGGCAATCCCAAAACAAAATCCATAGAAATATCTGCCCAAGGAATAGAAGGAACAGGAAGAGGCATATACAAACCATGTGGATTCAAGCGAGACTTAGCTTTTTGACATGTGGTACAGCGTGCCACGAATCGCTCAACATCTCTCTTCATCTTTGGCCAAAAGAAGTGTGTGGCCAAAACATCCTCCGTCTTCTTAGCACCAAAATGTCCCATCAACCCTCCTCCATGCGCTTCCTGCATCAACAAAAGACGAACGGATCCTACTGGAATGCATAGGCAGTTAGCTCTAAATACAAAACCATCATTGACCACAAACTTGTTCCATGAACGTCCCCCTTTGCAATTCAGCAACACATCTTTAAAATCAGGATCAAGCGCATATTGTTCTTTTATTGTTTCAAGTCCAAAAATTCTACATTCAAGTTGGGACAGCAAAGTGTATCGCCTAGACAAAGCATCTGCAATCACATTATCCTTCCCTTTCTTGTGTTTGAAAACATAAGGAAAAGATTCAATAAATTCAACCCACTTAGCATGTCTACGATTCAGATTATGTTGTGAACGAAGATACTTAAGCGATTCATGATCCGAATGAATAACAAACTCTTTAGGCCACAAATAATGACACCACGTCTCTAAAGAACGTACAAGAGCATACAATTCCTTATCATACGAGGAGTAATTCAAAACAGGGCTATGCAATTTTTCGCTAAAGTATGCAATGGGCTTACCATCTTGCATCAAAACACCTCCAATGCCAACTCCACTAGCATCACATTCTAGCTCAAAAGTCTTACCAAAATTTGGAAGTTGCAGCAATGGTGCGTGTGTAAGCTTGTCCTTCAAAGTGTCTAAGGACGCCTCTTGTGCCCTTCCCCAATGAAACACCACACTCTTCTTTGTCAACTCGTGTAAAGGGGCAGCAATGGTGCTGAAATCCTTGACGAAGCGGCGGTAAAATCCTGCAAGACCAAGAAAACTCCTCACCTGTGTGATGGATTGGGGAGCCGGCCAGCTCTTAATGGCTTCAATCTTTGCCTCATCCACCTCAATTCCCTATGGAGTAACAACAGAGCCAAGAAAAGAGACTCGATCCGTGCAAAAGATGCACTTCTCAAGGTTACCAAATAAACGTGCCTTGCGTAAAGCATTAAAAACAGCACGTAAGTGATCCATATGTTCATCCAAAGACTTGCTATAAATTAAGATATCATCAAAATAAACTACCACAAATCGACCAATGAAAGCTCTTAAAACCTCATTCATTAGGCGCATGAATATACTAGGTGCATTAGTCAACCCAAAAGGCATTACTAACCATTCATACAATCCGAATTTAGTTTTGAAAGCCGTTTTCCATTCATCTCCAAGTTTCATTCTAATTTGGTGGTAGCCACTACGCAAATCAATCTTTGTGAAAATTACAGAGCCACATAATTCATCAAGCATGTCATCAAGCCTAGAAATAGGGTGACGATATCAAATGGTAATATTATTAATGGCTCTACAATCAACACACATACGCCAAGAACCATCTTTCTTAGGAACCAAAATTATAGGAACGGCGCAAGGGCTAAGGCTTTCACGTACGTACCCACGGTCCAAAAGCTCTTATACTTGCCGCTGAATTTCCTTAGTCTCCTCGGGGTTGGTTCGATAAGCAACACGGTTTGGCAATGATGCTCCCGGAATCAAATCAATTTGATGCTCTATCCCTCTCATAGGTGGAAGCCCCGGGGGTATCTCAGCTGGAAAAATGTCCTCATACTCCTGCAAAAGGTTAGTGACAGCAGGCGGTACCGAGCTAACATCATCATCAAGAGAAAACAAGGTTCGTTTGCAAACCAAAGTATAGCATACATCGTCATCAGAAATTTTAGCAAGGTCACTTTTTCTTGCAAGCATAACAGCACCCTTCAATTTAATTCCCTGAGCCTGAACATTAGGTGCTAACTTCTCCTGTTTAGGTGGGTAAATAGAATTTGCTACTTGCTGATTTTCAGATTTAACCTCATGCAAACTAGCAGTTCGTGCTTTTATCATGTTGTACAATTTTAGCTGGGGTCAAGGGAACCAAAGTAATTTTCTTTCCTTTATGCACAAAAGTGTATGTATTACTTCTACCATGGTGTATAGCATCTTTATCAAATTTCCAAGGACGACCCAATAAAAGTGAACAAGCTTCCATAGGTACTACATCACAATCAACATAATCAACATAGGTACCAATGGAAAAAGAGACTCTGCAAGTTTGTGTTACCTTAGCTTTACCTGAATCATTCAACCACTGAATATGGTACGGATGGGGGTGTGGTCGTGTGGTCAAGCCAAGCTTCTTGACCAAATCTGTACTCACCAAGTTATTGCAGCTACCTCCATCAATGATGACACGTGCTCGTCGATTGTTGATTACGAAGAAAATCTGGAATAAATTGTGGCGTTGCAGCTTCTCAGGTTGTTGTATCTGTGCGCTAAGCACTCGCTACACAATGATGTTCATGTAGGCGGCCGTGTCATCGCTACCAAAGACTTCGCCGTCCTCCTGAACAGCTTGTTCTTGATCCTCATCATCTTCAATGTCAGAGGTGCTGATGTACCCATCGTCTGTAGCAATGTATGCTCGCTGACTAGGGCACTCTCGCTACATATGCCCAAATCCATGGCAGCGGTGGCACTGAACGCCAGGAGTGCGTCCCGTTGAGGCGACAGAGGATGCACTCTTCAAAGGTTCCTGCACAGAATTTTTACCTGAACCGGAAGGTCGTGGAGAAGACGATTTGACTCCAGACTTATCCTTGCTCGCGGTTGGTTGCATCCGATAGGAAGATGCCTTGGGAAGCCCCGAAGATCGCGGTGTGTATGTGGTGCCAACCTTGTTCTTGCCCTGCAAGTCACGCCCCTACAACTCCTTCTCTACAAGCATAGCAAACTGAAACAACTGGTTGACAGTGTTAAATTCCTTATAATCAACTATGTCCTGAATTTCACGCCTCAAACCCGAATAAAAACGAACAATAGAATCCTCAGGCCCCTCCACTATGCCACAACGCATCAATCCTTTTTGAAGGTCACCATAGTAATCCTGCACAGCTTTATCTCCCTGTTCTAAACGCATCAGTTTCTTACGGAGGTCTCTATGATATGATGGTGGCACAAATCTATCACACATAGCAACCATAAGCTCTTCCCAGGTACTAGGTGTCGCATTGTCTGCAGCTAAACCAGTCCACCAAATGATAGCAAAATCTGTAAACTCACTAGTGGCTTGTCTAACTCTATGTTCCTCAGGCACTAGGTGGAAACTAAATTTCTGCTCGACTATCGTCTCCCAATCAAGGTATCCCTCAGCATCATAATGGCTCGAAAAGGAGGGTATTTTAAATTTAACCTTAGCATAAGGATCATCGGGAGCACGATTACGATTACCTTGGTGGCGGTTGAAGTGTTGAGCGTCACCCATACCTGTGGCGTTTGTGCGTAGACGATGGCGTAATCTGTTTTGTCTTGTTGCTACTTGATCAACATTACCATCGGTGTCATATACTATATCATCGTGTCCTCCGGTGTTGCTGCCATCATGGACTTCTTGGACGGGTGGCGGCTGCACTTCCAAGGCAGCTACCCTGTCGGTTAGTGCGGACAAACGTTTGTCCAATCTCTCAAGGGTGTTGCCGAGCTTGAGATCAATGAGCGCGTCGGTGACAGCTTTGGCTATTGCCTCAGTCATCTCCCTCTGAGCATTATCTACAACAGATTGTAGTTGGTCTTGGCTGACGCACTCCGACCAGTCTTTGGGCGCCGTATCCTCTCCGTCACCTGGCATTGTAGACACAAAACAGGAACAAACAGTGAAAGTTATCCCTAATAATCTACTACGTATGTGGAGTAGTGCCTCTCAAGATCGCAGCAAAAAGGAGACCCCTTCTCAAGCTCTTACAAGGTTCTTACCAGCAAGGTCAAGGATACCTGGAAGACGTAGCACTGCGATTACAGGGATCAAAACTTATACTGTCCAGAAGAAGTATGTGGAGTTAAGGCAGGCAGACCAAATATGTGAGTGGAACACAATTCAAAAACAGAAAGTAATACTGAATTATAGTCCCAAATACTTGCTCTCGTTGCTGGTCTAACGTGTTCCAAATACCAGATGTGTGATAACAAAATGGAGAAACAAGTATGATGGATAGCAAGAGTGATAAGAAACAAACACAAGATAGCACACGCCCACAATTATAACAAACTGTCTCCTCTATGTGCTCCTCTAAATATTGTTCCTCTTTTGCCCCTCTCAATTTTTCTATTTTTTGGGCTGGCGTTGTTTTTTTGGGAATCTTTGACTTTTTCTTTTTATTTTTTTGATATTTTTTCTTCACTTAGGAGCACACAAGAAGTAACCACAAAAAATTTGAGCTGAAACAAGTGAAAGACGTGGCCTGTGGAAAATTCAGAAGATAGGTCCAAAATTGAGGAAAAGCTTGTGACCACAAAAAGAGGATCTTGTGACCAGTTTTTGACCAAAATAAAATTTTCGAAACCTGGCAAAGCCAGGGATGGTCGGATCCGAAATTTTTTTCTGATCGATTTTGATATCTGGAACGTCGAAATCCGAGTTCGTACGTGAAAACTGGACCAGTTTCAAGTTTGGACTCCGAAATAGAGGACAAAACCGGAACAATGCGTACAAAAGTGGTCACGGTGGCTAGGGTTTGAAGGAAACGGTGGGAAAAACACACGAACTGGACTCTAACACAATCTAACCAGCAACAAGACCTTGATCAGGACACAAACTCAACACGACGGAATCTGAAAAAGAATTATGCAAAAGGCTAAACGTGGTTTCTGGGATAGGGAAACACTAATTTTTTTTTGGCTTTTCTGTAGACTCTAGGACAAAGGCGAAATCAAACTAAACTAGGGTAAAATTGAACCTAACGGTATACCTGAAGCTCCGACACCAATTGATGTGAACTAGGGTTCCCGATCTTCCGAAAGGTTCTGATAACTCTCGATTTGGTGGAGTCACGACACAATTCGATCCGGCTTCCGAACAACTCGGCTCTGAACCCCGCAATCGCAGCACCACGACCCCTCTGGTTATCGACCGGCGTTGCACGGTCGACCTCGCCAAGAAGGCTAAGTCCTTGCCTGCGAATCAAGAACACACACAAGAACAGAAATGAATGCAACCAAATTACAGATGAATGATTAATCTCACAAAGTTGGGGTCTCACAAACCGACAGCGGCGGTGAAACTGTTGTCAACAGAATAATCTAAGCAAAAACCAACCCTAATGTAAGCGACTACTTATTATATAGCCTAAGGGACGTCCAAGGACCCCTATTCACGTCCCTGAAGAGTGCCGACACGTTACAAGGCCTAAACGGCCCAAAAGACGGCGACACAGCGCCCTGACAGATTCTGGACGGTGACTTGTTTCGATGATTCCCGTTGATTCCGAATAGCTTTTAACGTGGGACCACTTGGGTTGGCTTCCTTATCAAATAAGCTTTCCATCCATATATGGATCATCGAAAACGGAGTCCGGATGCGTCCTGGGTGACCAGTTTAAGGCAGACTGGTCCTGGATTCCGAGGTGGACTCGAACTTGATTTGATTTGGTCCTCCATCTTTATCCGGGCGCCCTCGCTGGTCCTCCACGCCTCCAAGCCCTCCTCCATGTGTCTCCTGGACCTCTCCTTCATACCTAAGCACAATATAATCATTAGGTAGCAATCTATTCTTAGAATCATATAAAGAGTTACTTAGGAACGAGCTCACCTCTAAATTTAATTGACGCGCGCGAGCTCTAGTGATTGGACCTTAAATGTCCAGCAGTGGATCATTGTGTGTATGTGAAGGAGTGGTGTCCTCATCAGCTTGCCTTCCACTAGACACTAAGTGCCCTGAAAGTGAGCTAAACTAGATGATTCCGTCGAGCACACCCGACGGGAGAACTCGAACACTCCACATTTTACACCTGGGATCCAATAATGCGTACAAGCTTACAATACTTAGTCTATTTTATACAACACAGAGTCTCAGAAATAGTTATTACAATACCAGAGGTTCAGAGTGCGACAAATTAACTGCGGAAATAAAATAACGCCTAGCGGAACGCAATGAGAATCCGTCTGTGCCCACCAGAAGAATCCTCCACACAAGACCTACCTGCTCAAGGTGCACCTGCAACAAGGGTAGAATAAACCCTGAGTACACAATGTACTCGCAAGACTTACCCGACTGGGAATTATATTTCCCGACTCTCAAGGGTTATGATAGGCTTTCTGGCTGGTGGGCTTTTCTTATTTGCGGAATGCAGCACTAAGAGTGTGTCCTTAATTCTGAACTTTTAGAAGCCGTATTTTATTCATTAACCAATAATCTATGTAAGCACCTATGCTATAATCAAGCAAGAGTTGAGCAATTCAGGACCATTTCTCCATCTTTTCATTTGTCAATTCTTACTACGATGCCAGAGCGTAGTCAAGCCGTACCGTCACGCAGAAACGACGATTCGCGAATCAATGTGCCCAGCTGGGTACCCCGAAAAACACACGCCTCGCTTGTACCCCAGGCACAAGCAAGACCAACCCGTTCCCCTCCTGTCACGGGTTTCTAGGTCCCCGTCTAAACTTGGACTCCTAGCTCCCATACTTGAGGCCCGGCCTCAATACGGTGCTAAAACCTCCACCTATCCCCGCTTCCAATTAGTCGGTCCGGAAAGAGCCGGAGCCCATGACAAGAGAGTAACAAGTCTTCCTAGCCCCCATCCGCTAGTATATGCTCGGGATAAGAAGATCTGTGACTTGACCATGGTCCATGCAACGAACGGTCCTTAATTGACACAGACAGGGAAACAGTGCAACCCAATTATGCCCCGTGGCCGCGGGACACAACTTGCTACACCCACCAATACCCATACCACATCCCTGCCCGGTCGCCATTTCCTTTCCACCATTTTATCCAAAATGTAATAATCATATGAGTAACTCTCTATTGTGAGTAACGACAGGTTACTCACTCTACCGATGATCCTAAGCGAAGCAACTACGCGATCCTGTCCTAGTAAGACTCATGGGTATATATATATATGCATGTGGGTATCATAAAATTCTTGTAACTTAAATGCACAACATTTAAATATATATCAGGTTTGCAAAAATAAGGGTTATGCACCGGGGCTTGCCTTGGGCAGCCGTAAAGTCAGAGGTGTCAGTCGCGGGCGGCTCCTGGATCTCCTCAAGTACAAAGATTTCCTCCTCGTACTCCTCGATGACTTCCTCATAGTCCTGCTCCTCCGCGGCCACGTACTCGACCTCCTCATGATCTACATGCATGCAATGATAATACCACACTTAAAAAGGTGACAACGGTAACTCTAAAACAAGAACTATTAAGCTAGTTAGCTAACTCTAATGACCAACATGCCAAGGCATCCACTACCCTTAAAAGCAATAGTTAACCGGTCTACAAGTTTCCTACCAACCAAGTTGCATCACTTTCTTTTGTTATCGTTTCAACGTCTACTCGATTAGAAGAGCTTAATTACCACATCTAGCAAGCTACTAATATGCTACAAAAGTTTTAGTAAGCACATCACATGGCCATTAAGCTGCTGCAAAAAAAATTTAGGGTTAAAGCTATTACGGTTTCGCCACAACAAATCCTACACAATTTAATATCTTAATAACAATCGTTTTTACATCGGTTTAACAAGGCTTAGCCTCACTATAGTTATACGTGAAGTGATTACATCAACTGCTAGACATGAATTTACCGATCTAACAAAATTGGTCTCGCAATTTTTGGACGCTTAAATAATTTATTACAATTTTCTAAAGTATAGCCACTTACATGAAATCATAACTAATTTGATTTCTCTAAGAAAAAGGGAAACCCTAATTGACTGCGTGGCCCAACCCAGGCGGCCCATCCGCGCTACGCGCATGCACGGCCAAACCGCGCGAGGCGGCTTGCGGCGACGCAGCCCACGACAGCGCGGCCCACGCAGGAGGAGCCCGCGCGCGCCGGCAAAAATTGCAACCAAGCGCCCTGAAAGCGTGCTAAACTGGGCGATTCCGCCACATAGAGCATCCGTCGTAGAGGCTTGTCGGCTCGATTGAGGCGGCCGTGCTGAGCAGGCAGCACGGCCGCGACAGCCGGGGCGAGCGAGCAGCGCGGTGTGGCCGTTACAGGTGGATACGCGCGCGAGCGAGAAGCATGGCCATGGCGAGCGAGCAGCTCGGTGCGGCCGAGTGGCGGGCAGATGCGTGGTGCACAGTGTGGTGGGGGCTAAGCATGGTAGCGCGAGATTATTTTTTTTGTAAGGGGCGCAGACCAGAGCGAGTGGGGAAGCCACGTCCGTCCGTCCGAATGCCCTCATGAGAGCGTGATCGTTTTCTATATGCTAAAATGATTAAGGTACTCTCCCCTAAGATAATTTATAGGGTAGCTCTTATAATCTTAAACTATAATCAAGGGATCCAAACCAACACATTTTTCTTTTCCATAATCCATGATCTATAATCCCTAGCCAGAATCGAGATTCCTACAATCCCTATGAAATAATAACAGGTAGATTCCTACAATCCCTATCAAAACCGAACAGGTCCGTTGCATTTAATGACTTTGGGAAGGATGTGTAGTTCAAACCTCACAGCTGCATGCATCATCGATCTAAAAGGCTTCTAGAATCTTGAAAATCGGGCTTCTAGAAGTGGCCTATGATTGGTGTGCGGATACTGCTCTGTTTGCCAGGTACTCTTCCTTAGTTTGCAAATAATTGACAATTTGAGTTACTCTTTCTAACGTGTTTATCAAATAATCTCCCTCACAAACATATGACCAAACGATTTTATGAAGTACTTAGATTTGATTACAAGAAAATGTGGTGACAAATTAGTATTTGAACTCATAAATATATATCAGTGAAATATTTTGAAGTCTGAAAGTCTAAATTGTACAGTAATTCCGAGATTCCCTAACAAGTAGGAATCCTCTGAACAAGTAGAAATTCTGCGGTTGTATGACAAGCCTTGCCGTTCTAGAAACTCCGGAGCGTGTCGTAGCGTAGCAATTAATAAAAGATTACAAAATGAATTACGGAGTACCTACTTACTGTATTTTCTATCGCGAAGAAGCTTCTATGCTTTTTGTCTTCCATTTGTCCTGCGTACCGACGGAGTCCTTTTTTAAGTGATGGTGATACTCTGATTCTCTTTCGCTTTGATTCTTCATGCGTGTAGAAAAATTGGCCTTTGCCTGTGTCACTGTGTGTTCTTTATTGAGGCGGCAGGCGGCTGCTAAAGGCCAAAGGAAAAGGATGACCGACCCGTTGACGACCATACCAAAACAAAACCAGCTAGCAGCTGGGTAGGAACCGAAGGAGGATTTGCTTTGTTTGAATCGCCAGTGGAATGGAAATTCAGTTTACCTTTTCAAATCAGGCCCCCTGCTGTGTGCTGCTGTCATGTCTTGCGCGCTACTCATGCACTAGTAGCCATATCTTTTTTCCCCTCCAAATTCCAAACTAATAGTAGTGATATATCGGATTAACAATTGCAGCTTGTCACTGAAAATAAAAGGATACGGACGGGAAAATTCAGTGTCAGCGAATGTTCAAATCATGAGAAACCGAGTTGCAGACTGCAGAGCGACCGACAGGAGGTGAATCCGTGAATGTGACGACCCAAAAGTCAAACTAGGCAAACTTTCACTTTCATGTTCAGGAACAAGTCACGGAAACCTGCTGTTGACACTCAAGGTTGCAGTGGGACTGTGCTGGCTGATCCCGGATTGTTACAGTCCTTTCTAATCTGTGTTGCTTCTCCAGATACATGATACAAGAGGAAGAGCAGAATGCCTTGGTGAGGATACAAACACCATTGAGTGATTTGAGAGTACCATTTGAGAAGTATGAGCTAAGTTTTCAATTGCAAAAGTTATAAAAAAAACTCCAAGTATGCTTTATAGGGGATAGTGATGACTTGGTGTCAATGTTGTTCCACTTTTCAACCACTCAAGGCGACATGATAGACACTTCAAAATCCACAAGGTATGAGTTATGACTTGGTACTTTATGTTAGTATCATGTCTTTATAAGTCTTGTTTCATATCAACTTGTACCTGAATCTTTGTTTTTCCGCTTTGCTCGGGACGAGCAAAGGTTTAGTGTGGGAGAGCTTGTTGATGGTCACTAAATGCGTATTTTGACCATCAACATTGCACCAACAATGGGACAAAACAATATCACTTGTGTAGGATTTGCTTTATAATTCACCTAGTTCCACTTGTACATAGAAATATATTTGTATGCAGGAATTTTGGCCAAAATAGTGACAAATACACACATAGGAGGCAAGTAGACGTGGTAGGAGGCCTTGGGGCCACTTGGGCCCACCGGCTGCTTGCCATGTCACCAATCCGTGGGAGCTGCTCCACAAGCTCTCCCATGCGTTGATTTAAGTCGGTCTGCATCATTGGTCATGATGGAGTGGTCTTGGATTCATGGGTCCACTGTCATGGACTTGGAGCCCTCCAACCGACCTCCAAACTGATTTCCTGTCCAAATCTTCGCACGTGCTGCCTCTACAACCGCCTTTGGGAGCCAACCAAGACCCTACGATCGAAAGACGGCAAAATCAAGGGCCGGCCAGCGCCCTAACCACGTTGCCCAGCACCCCTCAGTGGCCCAATCACCTCCGCTGACTTCCAGCATGCCGCCATGCACCTCAGATGATCTCAAGTGTCCATTCCAAGTCGGTTCTATGGTGGTTTCATCCAATGGTGGCCAAGGAATGTCACCTGGATCGCTGACGTGGCGTTGGAGTAGCCCCTACTCCACCTTAGGCTATAAATAGGACCCTCACCCCTCACTTGTAACACACACCATAAGAGAAACTCTCTCTACTCTCAAGATGTAGTCTTGGTGTGAGCTGTAGTGGGAGTTAGAGTGAAGATGAGCTCTTCCTAGAGTTTGGAGCGGTCCTTAGGAGTCTGGTATAGCTTTATATCTCGTTTGTAGTACTTTCCTTATTTCAGTATATTGCTTTCTATGCAATATATTAGTATCTTTTCTTTATTGTTTATCTAGTTCATGCCTTGTTGTTTAGCTAAGAATGGTTAGTATAGTTGTATCACACCTTAGCATAGGATCTCCGCTCGCATTGAGTTCTTTAATTATCGTATGTGACTAGAGTTGTAATCATTAGCATAGACGTGGTGTCTAGGCTAGTGTTTACCTGAGTTTGCGCCCAATCCTATGAATAGTTGTGGTAGCCCCAGAGGTGACGGCTCTCTAAGGCCTTTGCAATCCACCACGTTCGGATTGGTGTTTTCGTAGAGCTTTTTGGTAGCCTTCCCCCGACCACTATTTCTCACTTCCTTCGAGGGTCAGAAAGGTACTGTTGCTCCAAAGTGTTATTGTGTGTGATCGCTATGTCTTACCCATTCCTAGTTATCCCATTTGGTCTGCTCCAGAATATAGAGAAGAACTTAGAAAACTCCCTCACTCGTCCTCCCATTTAGCTATGCTTTTACCTTATCCTTTCTGGAGTAGAACTTTTTGTGTGTCACCCTATTCTTATCGTATATCACTTATCTCACTTTAGTTTAGTCGGTATACTAAGTTAGTAGATATATGATGGTTACCTATCACCTTCTTTAACCATTGCTTCCCTATGGATAAATATGATACCCTAGAATACTCCTGAGTGAAATGCTACAACGGTATTCTGTGTGCTTGTGGAATATTCTACATGAGCATAAGAAATACTAACAAGCATTTCTGGCGCCGTTGCCGAGGAGGCAATTGGCGTAATGATTTTGATATTAACCTTGATGTCTACTAATCTAGTTTACCACTAGCTATTGTGGGATTGAAAAACAGGTCCTCTAGTTCTCCATTCAATGCTCTTACCTCCATTTAAATAAACTTTAAGTATGTTATCATGCTTCCTCTTCTAAGCTAGCATGTTTTGGTTTGGATGTCTTGATCTTATATCTTTTAAATTAAGCATGGTGCTTAGTTTGAAGTTTGGATGTGTTGATCCTACTTCCATAGGCTTTTTAAATTAAGCGTGATGCTTAGGTTAAATATCCTACCTTAGTCAAATTAGACATGGTCGACATTGATTGTTTATATGGAATATCTCTCTTATGCTTGGCACAAGGTTTGCAAGAAATTGGTGAACTTTGAAACAAAAGTTTAAAACTTGAGAAAAAGGATCTTTGCTAACTAAACAAAAGCGCCATCTTGTTGTTAGCATATAAAGAA
Organism: Saccharum spontaneum; assembly: GCA_022457205.1. Classification (NCBI taxonomy): domain Eukaryota; kingdom Viridiplantae; phylum Streptophyta; class Magnoliopsida; order Poales; family Poaceae; genus Saccharum; species Saccharum spontaneum. The sequence continues at coordinate 10,856,784 of CM039597.1, read as the reverse complement.
AACCTTTGGCCCCAATGACAACAATCACCCTTGTTTCTTTAAATCCTTCGGGTATGTGTTGTCCACTAACCTTTGTAGGGATGAGAATTGATCGAGAAGGAGGTGAAGCATACACCTCCAAGGCCAAAATCTATCTCCGGGATTGTAAGATGCAAATTCAAGCTGAATTCAACGGAGAAGTCATGCTCAATTGACTTGAAATAATGAGCCCTCGCCGATAAGTAAATCGGTATTTATCCCGTATTTAATTTTCGTATTACTTTAAAATTTTAAACTCTTACTTGTTTAGCTTTGAATTTAGTCTCCTTTCTTCCATGCATAATAAATTAGAACAATCTGTCTTACGTTTAAAATAATAAAATAAATGTCTACTTGCATTGTTTATAAAGCTTACAACCACTCCTATAATAAAGCTTCTCATAAAAAATCATGTTTCATCTCTTCTCTTTGTTCTCACCAGAAAAAAAAGAAGTAACTTTGTAAAATTTGAGAACAAAAGCATCTTGTAGAACTTGTATCCTTCGGGTATTTGTCGCTAAACCTTTCAGCTTGAACACAAAAGATGAAGGGTCAAAACAACAAGGTGACAACAACTTGAACAAAAACGCCATTCAACATTGGAGTACACTCTGAGAGATGTCCCAACATCTACACTAGGCTTTTAATGTCAAGTGACATAAAAGTCCTAGTGTGGGGGAGGCTGTCCGATTCTTCTCTCAGGCCTCCGCCATTTTGGCACACGGGTTTGCACTCCCTCTACCCACTCTTGTTTTGTTCTTCTGAGTTAGATATGATTGAAAAATGCCATATGCTAAAATCAAAACTTAAAATATAAATCATGTCAAAATATAAACATGACTTTATAAAGATTGGCCAACATAAACTTTATTCCTGGTTCATATACTTGTTACTTGTGGACATATCTATATTAGGAAAACATGTTAACTAAGTTGTTTTGAAGTGAGATAGGGTAAAGGCTAAAGAAATCCTATCTTTCTATGTAAGCTCTTGGAGATTTCTTGTTTTGATAAAACATCAAAATTAATAGCCTCACTTCTCCTCAATGGTGAGATTTCCTACCAAAGCCAAATACCATGTTATATGTTGAAAACCTTCCACATATGCTGCTTGTCTTTGTATTGAGCTTTGTCAAACTTTGTTGACCTATGTTGAGAATTTTATCATACTCTTAAGATCAAGGTCACATACACTCCACCAAATATGTGTTATACTTCTACACTGGAAGTTAGCAAAAGCATGCCTTTTCATTTCCACCAAATAAATCCTATGTTTGTTAGCATGATATTTCTCCACAATCTTTACAAATGAGCATGGGCTATGAAAAAAAGTATTGAAAAAAGAAAAAGGTAGAAAAAAAATGTGGCAAGTGCCAAAGTGGAACTTAGGGCGGCGGGTGGCGCCCTTGTGGGGCCAGCCGGTGGGCCCAAGTGGCCCCAAGGCCTCCTACCATGTCCACTTGTCTCCTATGTGTGCATTTATCACCATTTTAGCCAAAATTCCTACATACACATATATTTCCATGTACAAGTGGAACTAGGTGAATTATAAAAGCAAATCCTACACATGTGATATTGTTTTCTCCCATTGTTGGTGCAATGTTGATGGTCAAAATACGCATTTAGTGGCCGTCAACAGGTGTCGCAGTCGTCAATGACTTTAGTCGGCTGTGGAAGAACCACCGAATCAAGCTTTCCAAGAAGGTGGAGCTTCAGGCCATGGTGTCGTTCGTGATAAAAAAGGGTGAGTGCCAGAAGGTGTCAAACCTCATGACCTTCATGCATTAGCGATGGGTGTGGCCGTCAAAAACAAAGATAGCAATGTACGTAAATTGATATCTTTGTTTTTGACGGCCACGGTCATCACATCTTGTGCGGGGGTCGTGAGGTTTGGCACCTTCTACCCACTTGACCTTTTTATCACAAATGGCACCATGGCCTGAAGCTCCACCATATTGGAAAGATTGATTTGGTGGTCCTCCCATAGCCAATCAAAGTCATCTGGCGACTATAACACCGACGAATACATGGTCCTCATGCTTAAGGAAGTGCTTGAGGTCATCGAGGATGTTGTCGGTGTGGCTGGAAAAGAAGGCACTGGTCACTGACACATATGTACATGAGGGTCATCTTACTTCGGTCGATCACCCTATACCCCTCGGTGTCTAAACTAACGAGTAGGTGCTTACAGTCCTCGTGGGGGTAGACCTCTTGTAGAAAACGCTCCACCGTCGTGCCAGAGGACGTGAGGATAGTCCAGACCATGTAGCCATTGACCTATCATTGTCTGGTGCATCAAGCCATAACGAGAGCAGGAGAGGCAGCTGTCGTGCATGGAACAAAAATGGGTGGAGGAGCCAGAGCAAGAATGAGAGTGGGATGATCTGGCCATGGAGCAAGAATGGTAGTGGGATGAACTGGCCTTGGAGCAGGATCTAGACGACAAACTCGCCATGGAGTAGGAGCACGAATAGGAGTGGGATTAACTGGCCTTGGAGCGCGAGCTAGATGACAAACTGGCCATGGGGTGGGAGGTAATAGGAGGCAAAGCTGCATGGTGCGAATGGCCAAGGAACCACCCCACAGCGATGGGAAGACAGTTCTGTGTTGCTTTGATTGCATCTCTTAGTTTCCCTCTCCATTGCACGTGAAGGACAACAAAGGGGAAGGTTGATTGGTGCTACTTTTGGTTTATGTCACTTTCCTAACTTCGGGCTACTTTCCTCAATTTTAACCCCATATGACATTTCAAAGCCCGTACTACTTCCATTATGGTCCTGGCCACAATGACTAGATCATCCCCTTGTACCATGGGAAGTAACATAATGTCACCTTTACGGGCCAACTCCTGGCAGCGGCGACCAGACCTTTCCCTAATACCATAGAAAGAGTAACCTTTTAAAATCCTAGAGCTACTTTCCAGAGTACATCACTTTTAAAACCCTTGGGGAGATCATCACCCCACAATGTTCATTACATACCGTGGAACTTGGCTCATTAATACATCTCAACCACTATAGAACATAAGTCTAACTATCAGCCACCTTATTATAGTTTCTATTACATAACGAGACAGTAAAAAAGAAAACTCCCATTGCACATGTATGGAATTTGAAACCGTAGAACCCCATGTTATAGTGTCACTTTTCAATACCATGTCCATGCTACTGATAACACATAAGAACCTTCTCAAAATAACATTGTGCGCATTCACTAAGAATTGTAGGTATTGATAATACTAACCTGTTCATCTTCATTTCAGCCAACATTGCCATGCTCCCTTGTGAACCCAACTTCACAAAAATCAGATATAGCCTTCATTAAATGTGTTAAGAAAAGATTCACAAAATGTTAAGTAGACCAACTAGATAAGGAATGCTATCTTTGTCAAGGTTATAATCCCCGGGTGTCTCATAGCACCGATTAACTAGCAGCCCGAGCGGCCCACGACGCATCAGCTAGCGAAGGCCCGAGCGACCGAGGCCCAGCTGAGCCAAGCAGAATAGGCCTGACGCCAAGGCCAGGGTCGGCATGACCCCTCCTTTTGTCTTAGCCGCACGACGCGCAAGAGACTCACGACCTCTCCGCCATCCCGACCCCTGAGAGGAACGGAGAGAGGTCACACCCAGCCAAACCTGCCCGCTCTGACAAGAGTAGGCATGCCGCACTGACCCCGCAAGGACCGAGGGGACAATGGTCACCTCGGTCTGGTCAGACGTCACCCTGCACCACGCAGCACGGACAAGACAACACCGCTCAAGGCAGTGACGGCCGGTATGGAGCCCGCTGTCCAGATACGGCCCGACAAGATGCATGTGTGATTCTACCCACTGTGGGATGGGATCCACGATGAGGATCTTGACTTAGAGGCCATCCAGACTGGCGGGAGCCACGACCCCAGCGATCGGGATCGTGGCAATCGATGACCCAGGGGTGGCTACCAACTCCTGTATGACGTCCCCGGAAACCAAGAGGCAATGACGAAGACCACGACAGAGACCACGTCATACAGGATGGCTGGTGAACCACCACCATGCCTACAGTGTCGCCATGGCCGGCACAGTAGCACCACGTCACACCATGCCGTGGCGTGGCCACAGGACCATGACAACAACCACGCCTAGACGTACACCACAAGATGGCGTAGCTTGCAAGCCAAGTTAGCTAGGCCTTCTCTCAGGCTCACGACCCTTTGATCGGGAGAACATTCCTCTTTGTACAAGCCCTAGCCCCGAACTCTATATAAGGACAGCCAGGGCACCCATCTGAGGGATCCGACTCCAATCCAACTTTCATTCACTCATTCTCCACCGTAGAAGGGCTCCTGAAGCTTCCCTTCGGGCAGCCCATCTCTTAGCTCTAGCTCTCCTACATCTTCCACCATTCTTGCACCCCCTATAGTAAGAACTTCAGAGCATTCAAGCGAGGAATACGCACTCGATCATCTCTGAGACTGGATGTAGGGCTCCGGCCAAAACCAGTATAAATCCTCGTGTCTTTTGGATGCTACCATCATCTTCCCAGACCAGTGCGACAATCGTATAAATTTACTAGTCCGGTTTATAAAACACCAACAATCTTTCATCTTATCGGCATAGAGCATATGAAACCCATAAATAAATAAAAAGAAATTGAAGCACAAACTACTACCTACTTGAAGATCACGGTATGTTTTATTTGTCTCTACTTATGATCATAGCAAAAGGAAAACAAGTCTTCTTTACTAATAATTAAGATCTAGCAGCACGCTGATTACATAAGGTAGCATAAAAAAATCACGAGTTTTACTTGCAAAATTAGTTGTAGTTTTTGGGGTAATACTTTAGGCAATTCCTGCTTTAGCAGTAATTTCCTATCAAAACTTCATAAATTTCTACTAAGCCAAACAAAATAGTAGAAAAATATTGGGCGCATTAGCCTATAGAAATTGTATTAACCTTTAAAAATTGCAACCCAAACCTTGTTTTATCAGACTTCCATGCTTGCTCAAGAATACCAATTTGTAGCATATTTGGATTTGGCATATGAATGGCAGTCGTAATTACTTCTAATATGCTCAGGTCCATTCCTATCGACTCTGTCATTCTTTCTTTGAGAAGCAATCCTAAAATGTAAGAGTGGCCTGAATGAACACACGAGCAGACAATGTAAACATTTGTACTGCAGCATGGAATATTAGCTTCATGGTCATGTCATCAGCCATTATATATGCTGCTACTACTAGAGCCCATGATTTAGATTTTCTTTTACAGGTCACAAGTAAACACGAAAGATGGTTCACAAGTGGCAAATTGGATACAAACCCAATACTAGCTAGTACAGTTAATAAGAACATATATGGTGACACCTTAAGAATATTCTATTAGTGTTTAAGTTATTCCAACATTTTATTGTTCTCTATATATGTTCTGACTCCTTTTCATTAAAAAACATTGACTGTTCTTTCTTTTAAAATAAATAAATCTGCTGTTGGGTTCCATTTTCTGCGGAAGATATATACAGAAATTCGGACAATATGAAATAAAATAAATTTCCACACAAATAAGTTTACGGTTGCCACTTAGTCTACTACAGTACAAAAGTTGCAATCATTAATTCTTGTTGAGATATTATATACACCAGTCACAAATTCACAGGTATAGCTGATCTGCACAACTACTAAAATTAATCTAACCTATTCCGTTCTCTTGTCTAGAATCGGTTGTTACCTGTAATATTCACGGATGGATCTTTTGATCGGATTCACTTTGATGTCGCCAGATGTCTTGAAGTTGGCCGTACGAGCCATGCATATATTACTGATGTAGTAATAGCTAATTAAAGGTAAACAAGATCGATGCAAAATTACCCGTGCACAACGACCATGATGTTTCGGCGTTGAGAAACTATATCGCTACGCTCGACGCGGCTCGAGCTGTGACCAGGCTTTCCTCCGTGAACACCTTCACCAGCCCGATCGTTGGTCGATCCCCAATTCCAGATAATGCCCCCAGATAATGCCAATATTAGAAAGAAAACTAATAAATATCTCTACCTAATCTATAACTCTTATAAAGCAAGACCCCACTACCTATTTCTCTTGACATGCAAAACGTCTACCTCAGCAGTCAACTATCATTTGTCACTAGCAATTTCTCTTGACATGCAATGTGTCCACCTCAGCAGTCCACTATCATTTGCAATTAAAGTTCACTGCCACAAGAATTATGATATCCACGTCAACGAGACACATCATCTACTATGGATACAATCTCCACGATTATGCTAATAAATCTATACATATATTATATCATGTTTCTGCATTACCAACACCATACATATACATCTCCTAATTCTCAGGAGTTAACATTCTAACCTATTTATATTCCTCCTTTGTACTCGTGGCAACGCGCGAAGAATCCTCCTAATAATATTGAAATACAAAGTATTTTTAGAGTTTAGCTAACTGTTAGACTCTGGTTCTGTAGTGGCTCAGATGTATTAATGAGCTAAGTTCCACCGTGTGTAATGAACATTGTGGGGGTGATGATATCCCCAAAGAGTTTTAAAAGTGAACTCTGGAAAGTGGCAAAGTTTCAAAATGTTACTTTCTATGGTACAAGGAAGGGTCTGGTTATCAAGAGTTGACGCATAAAGGTGACCTTAGAGCATCTCCAAGAATTTACCAAATCAACTTGGCATCCATCTATTTTGGGCAAAATAGAAAAAATTGTGCTCTTGGCATCCAACTTGGCAAATTTTAGCAACTTGGCAAATCTCCCCCCTCCACGCGCATATTTGTGCGCTGAGCGAGAGCGCGCATCCGGCTTCACGTGCAAATTTAAGCGGGGCTCTTCGTTTCTTAGCGGGGCTCTTCGTTTCTTAACGGGGCTCTTCGTTCGCTTAGCGGGCCTCTTCTTATTTTACCAAGTCCAAATGGCAAACTCTTGAAGAGAGTCTATTTTTTCACTTGCCATATATTTTAGCGAGTTGCCAAATCACGATATTTACCAAGTGAATTTTGGCAAACTCTTGGAGATGCTCTTATGTTACTTCCAATAGTAAGGGAAGGTATGGTCGTCGCAGCATGGGCTTTAAAAACTCACATGGTATTGAAATAGACGAAAGTGAAATAAGCCAAAAATAGCACCAATCAACCTTCCCCTCAGTTGTCCTTCAAGTGCGCTGGAGAGGGAAACTAAGCAATGCCATTAATGCACCAAAAACTATGTTCCCACACATGCAGGTGTGTCCTTCCAGATTCTTATTGCGGTGGGGGTTCCTTGGTCATTCGCATGACACGGCTCCATCTCCTATAACCTCCCACTCCATGGTCATTTTGTCATCCAGATCCTGCTCCTAGGACAATTCATCCCACTCTCGTTCCCTCTCCATGTCTAGATCATCTCACTCCCATTCCCGCTCATGCTCCCACTCCCCCACCCGCTTAGGCTCCACTCACAATAGTTGTCCCTCCATCTCCTGTTCTAGCTCCACACGCACTAGACAATGATCAAGGTCATCAGTGCCTACATGGTTCAGAATACAGGCCCGTCCTCAGCCACGATAGTGGAGTGCTTTCTGCAAGAGGTCCTCCCTTGTGAAGACGTAAGCACCTCCTCGCCGGTTTAGGCACCGAGTGGTACAGGGTGCCATGCAGATATGTGTCAATGACTGATGCCTTCTTTTCTAGATGTGTCACACCAACAACATCCCCAACAACCTCGAGCACTTCCTTGCGCATGAGGACCACATCTTCATCGGCGTCGTAGTCGCTAACAACTTCGATCTGCTGTGGGAGGACCACCGAATCAAGTTTTCCATGGCGATGGAGCTTCAGGCCATGGTGTTGTTTGTGATAAAAAAACCGCGAGTGGCACAATGTACCAAACCTTGTAGCCCTTGCGCAAGAGGTGATGGGCGTGGCCATAAAAACAAGGATAGAAATGTATGTACAAGAAACTTGGATACACATGCCTCATAGAGGACCACATCAAGTACACCTGCATTGATGCCTTTGTCGCATACAACATCAGGGAGTTGTTGCAGAATAAGTATGATTGTAATGTCCATGTCTCCCTGTCTCCTATTCTCGATAGCTCTACGGACAACGAAGAAGACAAGTAATATATAGGGATACCAATGCACTTTGTCAAGATTGAGACAACGAGGAAGATTGCCTTCTGCCTAGGTGGCCCAAGTAAGGAGCAGGTGGCCGAGACCTAGGATCAAGCCTCTCTCATGTTGTGGATTAAGTCTCAAATCCAACAGTAGTGAGGGGAATATAAGACGCCATTAGCGGTTGCTACACAACCATGGCTTCCATTGTGTTCGAGCTGAGAGTGATGGCAACGGATCCACGGTGAAGTATCCGCCTGGAGAAAATTGAGCATCCATTTGTTCTAGTGTCCTAAAAATTAATCTTGCTCTATATAAGCAATGAGTTGACTCATAAACCCTAATAAGACTTGTTGCATATATAGAGCAAGATTAACTTTCAGGACACTGGAACAAATGAATGCTCAGCTTTCTCCAAGCGGGTACTCAAGCTTGGATCTATTATCATCACTCTTAGCTCGAACACAGTGGAAGCCATGGTTGCGTAGCAACCGCTAATGGCATCTGAAAGGTCTTGATGGCTAGAGGGGGGTGAATAGCCTATTAAAATTTCCTACAAAGTGCGCTAAACAAGTTTATCAATATAACAAATAGTGAGATGCGAGTTTTGCTTAGCCTACGGGGTGTTTGCAAGCCACCTATCCAATTCACAATTCTAATATATATGCACTCAACCGCACAATTCAAACTGAGAAGGAAACTACAACTAAAACTAGCAAGCTACACAAAAGAGCTACTCTAGCAAAACTATCTAGCTAGCAAAGGTAACTAAGAAGGTAATGCGGAGTTGTGTTAGGAGGGTTTCACCGAGGGGTGAAGTATTGAGCCAACCAATATGATCAACAATAAATACCAAGACAACCGAACACCGGGATCAATCAATCACAATATGAAAGTGATAACACAATATTTATCCCGGGGTTCACGTGCTTGCCGGCACGCTAGTCCCCGTTGTGTCCCTCTTCACCACGTGGTTCGGTGGCTAATCAGTCACACACCGAGCCTTTCAAAAGGCGCCACAAGAACCTAACAAATGGTAAGAGGTTGCAATGACACGAGCAATTTACTAACGTTGCCTTTGGCGCTTCGCCGAGGTAGGCACAAACCCCTCACAATCACCGGAGGTGGCCAAGAACAATCACCGACTCTTGCCAACGCCTCCAAGCTGCTCCAAGCCATCTAGATGGCGGCAACCATCAAGAGAAACAAGAATCCCGCAGCAAATCAACCATCAAGTGCCAACTAGATGCAATCTCTCAATGCAAATGCACTTGGATCACTCAATCTTACTTCGAATATGCAAAGAAGCAAGAGAGATGAGTGAGAGGGGAGTTGCTTAGCTCAAAGTGCTCACAAGTATGTCAAAGAGTGCAAGAGTATGAGCCTTGAGCCGGCCAACCAGTATTTATAAGCACCCCAAACAAATAGAGATGTTAGGAGCTAGAAGAGGTGCAGACGCACGCGACAGACGCGTCTGTCGCCATATCGACAGACGCTGCACAGTGCATCCGATGCTCACGAAGCCACCATGTGTTTGACCGTTTGAAGTTCACCGCGTTCACGCCCACTGCGTCAGACGCGTATGTCGCATTTTGGTCAGCATCTGTCTCGCTCAACAGACGCGGCACAGAGAGCATGTTTGCTCAAGACAGCGACGGATGCGTCCCCTATGCGCCCGATAGACGTGTGCTGGCGCCTGACGCAGCCGTGCCGCGCGAGCGCCGCGATCGCCCATGCGATAGACGCAGCAACAATGGCCAGCCCAACATCTGTCGCTCGGCCACCACCGCGTCTGACGGCTCGCGCGCGCGCCACGGCCAGGGTGAGCCAACAGACGCTAGGGTCGCGTCTGTCGCTCCCCGAGCCGGCGTCTGTCACCTCTAACACAAGCGATTTCAATTTTTTGTTGCTCTACTTGTTTCACCCTTTCACATTTGAGCTAGACTAAAAATGTGTAACACTTTAGCATAAGTTTTAGCTCATGAAACACCATGTGATATCGCCTCCAAATCTCGACATTGGCGTAAAGGAAAATAGGTGTTTCAACTCCTCAAAAACGCCTGAATCCCGCCTCGCAAGCTCGGCGGGAGGGAGAGAGGACCCCAAACCCTCTATACCGCTCAAACTCCATTGCCATCATAAATGTGCTAACGCCACCAATTGATCATCGACATGTGCGAGTGTGTTAGCATTTTCACAATCATTTTTCGAGGCATTATTAGTTCTATCCAAATGCATATGATTATGAAATGCACACCTAGAGGCACTTAAGAGTCCAATAGCCGCGTCATTCCCCTCTTTATAGTACGGCTATTTATCCTATATTGTAACCACACCCACTAGGTGTCTTGGTTACTAAAACACAACCCTTAAGCATATACCTTTGCCTTGATCACGTAGGGTTGCATCCAAATCCAAGTGTGGCCATCATGATCACCATATCCATCTTGCCACCAACCTTAGAATGTACTAATCCTCATATGCTATATATAACTTAGGTATAGGATTAGTACTTAGGCATTGTCACTAATTACCAACACTAAACATAGAGCTTTCAGCATCTTATCTTCTCCTGACTACTTTTGGATTTGAAAACTTGACCAATAGCATGACAAAGGGCTTGATCCAAGTCCGGATCACCCACTTCTTACTTGGGTAGCTTGGGTAGAGGCGATCTTCCTCATTTTCTATATCTCTACAAAGTGCATCGGTATCCCTTGATCTTCCTCGTCTTCCTCGCCGTCCATATAGCTATCGGGAATAGGGGATGGGGAGACGTGGATATTATAACAATACTTATTCTACAACAACTTCCCGATCTTGTACGTTGCGAAGGCGTTGATGTAGACATACTTGATCTGATCCACCATCAAGCACTGTGTATCCCAGTTTCTTGCACGTACATTGGTACCTTTGTTTTTGATGAATACTCCTATCACCCTTGCGCGAGGGGCTAGAGGTTCATCACATTGTGCCACCCGCCCTTTTTTATCATGAATGACACCATGGCCTAAAGCTCCACCGTCTTGGAAAACTTAATTCAGTGGTCCTCCCATAGCCAGTTGAAGTCATTGGCGACTACGACATTGACAAAGACATGGTCCTCGTGCACAACGAAGTGCTTGAGGTCGTCAGGATGTTGTCGGCATGACACATCTATAAAAAAAGGCACCAGTCACCGACGCATATCCGCATGAGGGTCATCTTGTTCCAACTGGTGACCCTATACCGCTGGATGTCTAAACCAATGATGATGTGCTTACGGTCCTCATGGGGACAGACCTCTTGAAGAAAGCGCTCCACCATCGTGTCTGAGGACGTGACCGTAACCTGGACCATGTAGCCGCCGACCTTGATCATTATCTAGTGAGTAGAGCCGTAATGGGAGTAGGAGGGGAGGGTGCGTGCATGGAGCCAAAATGGGTGAGAAAGCGGGAGCAGGAATGGAATAGGATGATCTAGCCATGGAGTGAGAATGAGAGTGGGATGAACTAGACTTGGGGTGCTTGCTGGATGACGAACTAGCCATGGAGCGGGGGCAGGAGTGGGAGTCGGAGTGGGATGAATTAGCCTTGGAGCAGGAGCTGGACAATGAACTAGCCATAGAGTGGGAGGTTATAGGAGATGGAGTCATGTGGTGGGAATGGCCAAGGAACCATCCGACATGATGGCAATCCAAAAGAACATGACTGCACATGTAGGAAGATAGTTATGTGGTGCTTCAATCGCATTGTTGTTGACGATAATTTCACCATACTTTTACATAATCAAAACCATCAACAAAACACCTTTTTAGGAGCTAACAAGCAAAGGAATAGTGATTTGGTACAATTAACTTGGTTCCACATGTACATATCGTTAAATGCTTGTAGGTACACAAGACATGAGCTTTGGATGGCTGGAGGCCCCACATAGGAGTTGGTCGACCCCTATATGTGCTCACTGCACCTTGCAAGCCTCCCATGATCCTACCACACACTCAAGAGTCAATCTCTGCCTTTGGATCCCGAGCTTTTCTTCTCTCATTGGCTAAGGAGCTGAGCACATGGATTCATGGGCACACAAGTTGATCAACCGACATGACAAAACTCAAAGATTCAAGCATCAAACACACACTATGATAGTGGGCCATACTTCTAGAAGGAAGAGGGAGGACCCACCTATCATAGGGGGGTCAGCCCCAATGAGGCCAACCGACCTACATTTGCACCCACCGACTTGATGCATGCTCCCATGCATCCACCTTGATCCCTACCATTGATCTAAGGTTGTTTCAAGGTCAGTTTGATCCAAGGGTAAGGAGGAGATGTCACTTGGAGCAATGACGTGGCGTTGGAGCTGCCCCTACTTCACCTCTAGCTATAAAGGGTAGGGATGTAGTCAACGTGTGCAGATAACTCATGCTTACTAGGCATTCCTCGTTGAAGACTAGCATTTGGAATGATCTGCCCTCATCACGATGAAATTTCCCAAGATTACCCTGGCCTATCGGCCAAGCCTATATACTCTTTGAATACATAAGTGTATTGCGTGTGTGGCCCAGAACATCTAAGGGCATCACAGACTGGTTATTGCCTCAAACTTCTATGGCGCAAATAGACATAGTCCCTCTAAGAAGCTTGTGGCCTAGTTTGTAGTCTAAGGTCTCATTCATTATCGTAATTAACCACACAAATCGCTCCACCAGCTAAGAATGGCCATGCACCTCCGCCCATAGAATCAAGAAAGAGCTCTCTATTTGTCAGTCCTTGCTATGTCTGGACCTGGTAAGTCTCTAATGTTGAGTCAAATAAAGTTACAAGCTCTAAGCCTTGTGGTGCCCTTCCATCAATTCCTTTAAGTTTTAGCCTTGCGACCATACAACTCCCAAATCCAAAGACTTTGATTTCTCATAAGGTGTCGGTGGAGTCTTGTAAGCAACATCCGTCGATCCCTGGTTAGCATCTTTTATGGTAGAGACTAGGATGATATCTGATTATCTTCAAACCATCAACTTTCATTTTTTATTAATGAAAACATACTTTGCAAATGTTTTGCAATTATTTGTCTTTCATAAATCCAAGAATTTCACCTTTGACTATGAAATATGAATGCCCTCAACTGCCCCTGTTAATCATTACTCCAATCCTGAAGGCCAACACAATAGGACCTGAATTCTATAATATCACATGCTAATGTATCCAGAGCAATGGCTTACTTTTAGCACTCTAATTTCTTCAAAGTAACAACGTTGGAGGCACGGATTCGCCAATTAAGGACAGTAGTGCATCGTCAGCAGAAGGGTCAAGTAGGTTGGTTCTCGTCGTGAGGCAGACCAGCCGACCTACCTAAGGTTGAAACTACGAGCTTTTAAATTGCAACAACTTAAAAATACACTATTGGAGATGGAATTACCATGGCTAATGGCACCAGACTTGCCCTTCAATGGAACCTCGTTAAGAGATTTAGATTGTTCTCATGTGCCAACATAGCCATGATTTAAGCCATCCAAAGCATCTCACCACGCTAGGCACGGTGAGTCTGCTTGTGAGGACAACAACTAAAAGTCCATAGAGCACGAGAGCAACCAAAAGGTATCCAACAATAGGACAAAAGCATGCAACACTCATACAAGTGGCTGCCAAGCTATAACCAACCATAGTCGATCATGGCAGCATGCTAGCCATAGTGGCCGCCTGCCAGCTAGTAGACAATCAAAGATGGACATGGTAGGCTGCTAGCCGGTTGGGGAGGTAGTGAGGGTGACCGAGGGCCGTTGGAGCAGTCCTCCTAAAATTGCCCAAAAAACTAGTGGTTTCGTAGCTGCTTACCCAGGTCACAGGAACCCAACCCTCACCCCCTACTATACTTGAGAGGCATGCCCCTGTGACAAGTTCTGGGAGTTTTCCCTTCACAAAACCACATAGTTTTGGAAGACCACATGAAATCCATGTGATATGAAGTTTTCTAATGTTTTTTTGCTCACAAACTAGTGTTTTGGAAAACTAGGTCACACGTGGGTCGTTGTGGCTACGAGTGGACCAAACCTTGGACTTTTCATGTGTCAGCCCCATGTGTGTGGCTCCCCCGGTGCCTACGGACTGCCCCGATGGGGACTAGGCTCTGTGACTCGTTTTTGGCATGTTTTTGGCCCGTTCTCACCTGCTTTCACCTCCTATGAACTGTGTTTGCCTCCCGTCAACCGTTTCTAGACTGACTTAGCCATTTTTGCAAACTACCTTAGCCTAACGTGACACGTTTTGACCTCTCATTAACTATGCTTGGCCCGACGTGACCCGTTTTCGCCTCTTGTAAGCCATTTTTGCCTTGTTGTGACCCATTACACCCAAGTTGAGTCCTAGTCATTCCATGCCATTTGTGATACATACATGCGGGGCCAACCAACCAACGATGGATCCATCCTTTGTGTCATTCGTAGGTACATGCTAAGCCCTATGGTGCAGTTGCACTTAAGTCATGTGTATGCCCTATAATCCACGCATGGCTATCCACGGGCACCTGGGCAAACTAGTGTTTTTCCAGCACGGACGCATGGGCAAACTCATGTTTTTGCCCACGGGCTCTATAGAAGCATTGGCTCAAGGACTTGGCCTTTTCCTCACTCAGATGGGATTGACACCTAGCCTTTCCCAAGTTTTCCATGCCTTTCTAGATGTTCCACAAAACCATTTTGCAATCAATTCAAACTTCTTTCGACAAGCTCACTTAGTATCAACATCTAGGTAAGAGGCAACACGTATTTTAGAGAAATCAACAACACACTACCACAAGTCTAGTGCCACCACATATTCAAAGAAGACATGGTAGATAGGTAAACTAGCATTCAGTGGCAGTCATGAAGAAGAAGAGCTTAGCGTGGTCTAAGTAAGCAAGCACATTGATGACTTATCACGCCACTTCAAAGTCTGAAGGTCTCCTCCATCAAACAAAGCTCTCGAAAGCTGACAGAGCATATTTGGCTTGATGAGGTCTAGCATGTCGGCTATCTCTTCTTCATCAAACATCTATCTATGAACCACTTATGCTATAGGAGCCCCTGGTAATGCATACTATAACTGATGCTGCAGTGGAAGAGTTGCTCCACTGCAGACCTTGTTGTCGTGTGTGAAAGTGTGTCATGATGATTCACTATTGCAATTGCAGCTGTAGTTCCTATGACTTCATAGATCTCCCTCAGCGATACTTTTGCTTCATCATTGTTGATATGAGACTAAAATTCTAGGTTGTTTCTAGCAGGTACTCACAAGGCCTCTTCCACTCTTCCAAAAGAATCAAACTAGTAATCTTGTAGTAGAAGCACCTCCCCATTACGTCTGACAGCAATGGACTTCAACTATTGGTTCATACCTCACCTCGTTGCTCAAGAAAAAGAAGATCTTCTCTTTCAAGTTTGTTACAGATTGACCAAAATAGAAACATAGAAGCTCATGCAGATGCACATTTCTCATGGCACTATGGACCCAGTATTCCAAGGGGATTTTTAATGTAGTTGTATATTTGGGGTTGTCGTCCCTAATGCTAGCTAGCCGATTATACATCTTCGTGAAGAGGAAGCCCTTCCTTGGTCCATTCTTACGAGCTATATGAATCCACAGCAAAGGCTTCAAGTAAGGTTTGAAGTTCCTCAGCACCACAATAAGGTTTGCAACATCTGTGGGTGGTACATTGGTTAAAAATATTCCAAGAGCTTTTTTGTACCTTTGAGGAGTCCTAAATATGTAATTCCTTAATCAAACAAATGAAATTTTCTATTCAATGAAAAGCCTAACTATTTAGCCAAACCATCCAATCCAAAAGAGCACCAATCCAAGCCTGATGTGGTTAGCTAATTTTCTAAGCAACCTATTATCACTTAGAATGGTGGCTTATACTACCTCATGCATTGATGAAATATATGAAAAGAGGAACATGGGCGAACTCATGTTTTTGCCCACAGGCACTACAAAATTTACACAATTAGAAAAAGGCAACATTCGCAAGCATTGGTCTAAGGCATTAAATAAACCATCATGATGGAGGTATCAATAGAGCTATTAACTCATATCAGGTAAAAAAATAGAACATGCATACCCCAATCAAGCTAGGAATATACTAATCTCAACAAGGCAACATCACTTATGACATATTAAGACAACATCTCCCTATTTGCATAATACTACAACTAGAGCTTGGAAGCTATAGAGAGAGTGGTTCCTCCTTTGTGACATGAATGAGAGTGAGGGGGTAGGGGGTATTTATAGTGGTTTTATGTGGGCCCATGGTGACATCTTCATAGCCTTTGGATGAAACCGCCACTGAATCAAGGACCAAGGTCAAGCATTGATGTGGTTCTTTGCATGCCTCCATGCTGAAGGTAGATGGGTGAGAGTGGGTGGTCGGCCGACCCCTCCTATGACATGTGGGGCCTCCCACTTGGGTGTGGGGCCTCTTAGCTTCTTCCTTGAGGGGTATGGGCAAGTGGGACCATGTTGTCACGTTGGTTTCTTGCAAAGTGGGCCCTTCAATCCATGTGCTCTCATCTCTAGCCATTGAGAGAAAACACACTTTGTGATTCCAAGGGATGATATTGATCCTAGAGGTGTTTGGGAGGATTACCATGGCTTGAGAAGGGGTAGTGGGCCCATAGGGTGGTTGGCCAAACCACTATGTGGGCCCACAACCATCCAAAGTCCATCATTTATGTACTTACAAGCAAATAATGACATGCACATGTGGAACTAAGTGATTTGTACCAAAATCACTACTTATTTGCTTGTTATCTCCCAGAAATTATGCTTTGTTGATGATTTTGACTATGCAAATATATATGGTGAAAATACTGTAAAAAATATGCCAAGTGTAGAGGTAGAAGCACCTTAGTTGCCTAAACTAATCCCTTCTTTGCAACTAAAACATTAACATGGTAAACCATCATTCAATTGAGCAAAAACACCTCAAACCCCCCCCCCCACAACCTCACTTTTGCATCATAAAATAAAATAAAAGCCTCAAACACATCTTTGTTACTTACCGAAATGGTGTGGCCAAGCTCATTAACATATGGGGTACTACGCGAACTGAGCGTAGCTCAGCTGGTTGGGTTTCTTGTGGTGGAACTTGCCCACCCAGGTTCAAGTCCCTGACTTGACATAGGTGCTCATATTTTCCTGGATTTATTCCAAGATTTAATGGTGCTATTCTTTCAGTGGTAGGCGACATGCCTATCGATAGCGAGACATTTGTGGTGACTTCATCGATCTTGAGATTTGACAGTCCAATTCCGTTCTTTGGAGGTGCTCACAGGAGTGGGATAGCGAGGCGTTTGTGGTGACTTCATCGATCTCGAGATTTGACGGTCCAATTCAGTTCTTTGGAGGTGCTCATAGGAGTGGGTGTGCATGCGTACGTTCATAGAGGTGAGTGTGCGCTCGCGTATGTGAGCGTCTGCGTCTATAACTGGGTCTCGCAAAAAACATATGGAGTACTACCCTCACTACTACAAAAAAAACTTAACCGCGACCTTTCCAAAACCCTCTCGGAGGCGAGCAAGAAAAATAATCGCCTCGGTTATTGCCTCGTATTAACCGAGGCAGTCATTTTTAATTAACCAAGCTCCTAAAATCCATTAACCGAGGTGGGCAATGTAATATAACCGCATTGGTTAATACCTATTAACCGAGGCGGACATTATAACGCAACCGCCTCGGTAAATCAATTAACCGAGGTAGGCACGTTATAAGGCCCGCCTCCAAAAATAGTGGCCTAGTAAGCAACCCATCTCGGCCTGATATCAATCATCATATATAAATGGAGCTAGGGTTTCCTTCTCCTAGCCATCTCTCACTCACTCCCTCCAAACCTCGACGGCCCTCTGCATCGCCCCCTCCCCATCCCGTCGCCCGCTCCCGATACCCTCCCTCCCAATCCCGCCGCCCGTTCCCCTCCCCTCCTCCCACTGGTCCGGCGGCGCCCCTCCCCTCCCATCCTCCCTCTGGTCCGGTGGCGCCTCCTTCCCTCAGGTTGAGGCTTTAGCGGGCTCCTCCAAGGCAGCGCAAGCATGGATCCGGCCTTGGAGGTCTCCTCCAGGACGGGGCTCCTCCAAGGCGGAGCAGCACGGGCGGGCTCCTCCAGGATGGGGCTGGCAGATCCAGCCTTGGAGGTCGCGGATCCGGCCTTGGAGGTCGCGGATCCGGCGAGCTCGCTGCGGGCCAGCCTTCTCCGTGCGCGTGTGGCGGCGTGACTCTAAGCAGCGGCGCCCTCCTCCCCCATGCCCTCCACCACCACCTCTTCCATGACAACGCCCTTGGGCTCGCAGATCCGGCCTTGGGGGTCGTGGATCCGGTGGATCCGACGGGCCGGCGGCGCGACCCCGAGTGGTGGTGGCTTTGCGCGGATCAGGTGCGTGCGTGGCATGGCTCCAGATCCAGCGTCGGAGAGGGCGTAGGAGCGGTGGCGCCGCGGTGGCACCGCAGTAGGGCTAGAAACGGGCTCGCCGGTGGGCTCAGAAATGGGCTCACCGGTGGGCTCTGGGTTTTTTTGTTTTTTAATTCATTAACCGAGGCGGGCAGGGCAACTGCCTCGGTTAAGGTCACGATTAACCATAACCTTTGATCCAACCGCCTCGGTAAAGGCTTTTTGCCCGCCTCCGCAAAAAAATTCTATAGTAGTGCCTGTAACAAAGAAGTTCACTCAAAGACCATAAAAGTAGGGATGAAAATAGATCGGATATAGACGAATATCATTGATATTACATTTGTTTTCATATTTCTATCTGGATTCAGATTCGAATATGAATAGTGTCAACCATGTCAGATATGATATGATTGGATGTCGACATCATAAATATGCAATTTGAGTATTCAGATACGGATACAGTATCGGATGTTAAATATTCGCATACAAATATGAACAGATCTGAACCCCTCTAAACGGATTCGATTTCGAATACGGTTGAAAAATATCCGTACCGTTTTCATCCCTAATAAAAAGGTTAGGATCTACATGAATGAAATGACTGGACAACGGCTTCTTCACTTACATGGCGTCTTGTGCGTAGCAGCCGCCGCAACTCATCATGTTTAGTGCCAAGCTGACATCATTCCAGACCTATATATGTGACATGCTTCCCTCCTTGAGTCTTGACTTAGCAGTGTTTATTCCTAAATCCACTTCATTGTCACAGACTTATCGAGTATAGAATAGATCTGCTTCTCTTTCTTCTTACAAACAGGTATTTAGCATGACAAACAGTGACAAATCACATAATGTCTTAGCGTCATTGGTGGAATTATTGACATAAAGCCCCCATTTCTTCTTCTTCTTCACAAAGCACATAATTGTCTGCCTTGCCTCCAGAATTCCCAAGCAATTAAGAGATTCATATCCATCAAGGAAATAATTAATGATCACCACCTGTCCAAGGAATCACTCACTGGCCTTCCATGTTATTAGTCAAGGGGGCATCACAAAACTTCTGTTGCCACTGTACATGAACATATTGCCAGCTTGAAACCAACAGTTGTAACGCAACTTCTTATTATTCCAGAGATAGAGAGGACAACTGGTGGCCCAACAAATAATTTCTTGTAAGTGTGAAAGCAGCAACCTCATCTCTGATCGTAACTGTATCATACCTCCATTGTGCAAAACTAAAATAATCATTCATAAGTACCCAGCACGTAAAACTTGTAGCGGTACAACACCATCTGTTTGATTGCAGTTGAAAAGCCGAACTCTGGGTTGTATTTCTTCTTCACTACTCATGATAATGTTATTAACAGGCGGTGGCCAAGGTTCTAGTATAGATGGTGGTGGGCATAATTGCAGCATTGATGACCCAAAGTTGTTATTCTCCGTTATGACACACATATATGCATGACCTAGATCTTTACTTCGAAACAATTCAAACATGTGCTCCCTAGACTTAAATGTGTGATGTGCAGATTTCCTATTACTTGCATTGCCCCGGTTCTGCTCATGATCAGTCAACACCCAAGCCATAGACCACAACAGAGAATTAAATCGTGACAATTTCACAGTGAGTGAGCTCAAGAGTAGCATAGCTAAGACTGGATAGGAAGTCTCTATAGAGTGTTCAGCCAAGCAACAGATAGGCGAGAGGTTATTCGGCACCATGGACGCCTGAACGAACTGCTATTTCATACCGTGGGCAACTTAGGACCCAGGGACTTGGGCTGTCCACGAACCTTGTGGGCGAACTGTTGATTTTCACCCCGGATGCTTGGGCGAACTGCTGTTTCTGCCCCACGAGCACCGTTTGACCGTCGGGCTAGGGACTTGGCCTATTTTTCACCTGGATGGCATGGACACCTGGGCAAACAGGTGTTTTGGCACCATGGATGCCTGGGCGAACTGCTGCTTTTGCAGCACGGACAAACTAAGGACCTTGGGGCTTGGCCTGTCCATAGGCGTCAAGGCGAACTGCTGTTTTTTCAGCACGGACACATGGGCGAACAACGTTTTTTTGCCCCTCAAGTACCGTACGACCATCGGCACTGGGGCTTGGCCTATTCCTAGTTTGGATGGCACAAACATGTGGGCAAATTGGTGGCTTTGCACCAAAAAAGGGCAAACCGCTATTTTTGCCCCATGGACACCATAGGACAGCCGGCTTTCGTGGGGACTTGGCTTGTCCAAGGACCTCATGGACAAGATGTTGTCTTGTATAGAAGATTTGATGGTTGTTTAATCAAGTTGTTGGCTGAAATCTCGAGTTCATCCTTTTCTTTCTCCTGTTTTTCCTTTTTTTTGTGATTTTCGTGGTCATTTTTGGATGATTTTGGATCTGCTGGATTGGCTGTGTTGTAGCCTCGATTTTGGAGTGTTTTAGGGCTCTTGGAACTTGTTCA
The DNA here is from genome assembly GCA_022457205.1 of Saccharum spontaneum. NCBI lineage: Eukaryota > Viridiplantae > Streptophyta > Magnoliopsida > Poales > Poaceae > Saccharum > Saccharum spontaneum. The sequence continues at coordinate 10,835,822 of CM039597.1, read as the reverse complement.
AACCATGGCTTGAAGCCCAGCTCTCATCTCAGAAGTTTTCCTTCCCAAAACTTTCATTTTCAAGCCTCTTTTGGTGATTTTCTTGGAGATCTTTGAGCTGAAGGTTTGGGTTGTTCGTGGTTGATCTTTAGGTTCTATGACCCCTTGGGAACTTATCTAGCCACTAGTTTTAACTGATTTCTCATGAGCACCTAGAAATCATCATTTGAGAATTGTTGTCTAAACCCCAATTTGATAGGGGAATTTTGAAACTCTTCTTCAAGTTTTGGTCTTTTTTAGTTGATCTCTTGGGGATAGATTCTAAATGGGTTAGCCAGGGTGTGCCAAGTTTCAGAACTTCTAGCGCCCGTTAGGCCAAGTTATTGCAAAGAATTTTAATTGGCTCTCATTCATCCTTCAACGTGAGAGTGAGATTATACTGGTCAAATGTCATCAGATGACAGTAGTAATCGTGTAAATGCATCAGCTACGCAGCTAGCACCGCCAGCTGATTCTGAATTTTCTGATTCCTGCTTGGCTGCTTCTACATGGCAAGGCAGGCATGTACGAACTACGAAGCAGCCGCTCGTTGCAGTCTGAAAGCGCGCGCTCCACGTCTCTTTCGTGGTTGCCCTGCCAGGTGCCCGTCATGCAAAAAAAAAATGCTATCTCAAACATTTACATATACTGTATATATCTCTCTCTCTCTCTCTATATATATATATTATAAAAATATATTCTACTGGTATCTAATGTTATCCGTATATATTACTAGTTATTAAATTTCTTTAAAAAAATATTAAAAAAACGAGATGCACAAGCGCAGGCGAGACAACGTACTAGTAGTTGCATTGCGGTTCGTGTGAGCTTTCGTGGGCCGTCCAGAGATGCAACGACTGCCGATGCATGCTATAATCTCCTTTGACAAAATCTGGAAGATTTGACAATGTCATTGTCCAAAATCTGGTAGCAGTACTAGTAGAAGGCCACGAAGAAACTGGGCCAGCTGTGGCTGTAGTACCTGCAGGACAAGGAGAATCTTCACATTCAGTCAGCGCAGGGACTGATGAGAGCCTTGCAGGGAAAACGAGCAGCCACGAAAGGGGTTTTTGATACTAATTAAAAATTAATTACATAACTCGTCTGGAACCGTAAGACGAAACGAACTTATTAAGCCTAATTAAACCGTCATTAGCACATGTGTGTTACTGTAGCACTTAAGGCTAATTATGGACTAATTAGGCTTAAAAGATTTGTCTCGTGGTTTCTAACTAAACTGTGCAATTAGTTTTTTTCGTCTATATTTAATACTTCATGCATATGTCCAAACATTCGATATGATGAGGTGAAAAATTTTTAGATGGCACCCTGTGGTCGCTCCAAACGGTGTCGAATTCTGTCACTTTGTCACTGCTGATGGCTGGCGCCCTTGGTCGGTGGTCGCTCCAAACGGCAAACGGAAACGGGCAAACGGCTGCTGCACCCCAGGCGGCAGTACTAGCTCCTCGATTTGAAATTTTCTTTTGTAGTAATAAACTCATTTACCTGACGTTAATCTCAAGGCTGTTCATCGCTAACACCAAAACCCAACTGCCCATCTGAATACGCTCACTGCCCGTCCCTCTGTTTACAGACTGCTCTTTGTGCATAGCCTGGCCCACAGACCACTTGTGAACTTGCCGAGTTGCAGTCTTGCAGCTGGTGCAACAAGCCACGAGAGCCATGTCAGGTTGCTGCGTCATGGGTCCTTCGTCCTCCCCTAACACTATATATTTGATAGTCATGGGTCAAATTAGAGTTTAAGTTTTGCTTAGATTAATATGTCTTCGAACAATGTGGCTGTACATCGGTTTGTGGAACCCTAGCTAGTGAGCTTAATCATAAATGAACAATATTTTCAGATTATGTCTTTCTTCTTGCTTGTCTTCTTGATTCACATGCAGTAATTAGTTAGCTTTCAAGGCAAGGTCAATTGATAACCAAAGGTTCAAGCCTTTGTGATCGGAAGTCGGATCGTGTATGTCAAGTTTCCACCAAATCTAGAGTAATCTTTGACCTCACAAAAGATCAAACTCTGTTCTCGCCAAGTAATTTACCGTCAGGTTCACCCTTTACCCTAGTTTAGTTTTGTTTGGCTTCATCCCACAGTTCACAAAAATCAACAATTTTTTCTCCTGCCCTAAAACCACACCATAGCTTTTCAGAGTCCACGTAATTTGTATCCTAGGTCAAGTCTGGTGGTAGGTAGTTTGTTTCTTAGTTCAGTTTGTGTGATCCTTCCGTTGCATCCTATACACCCATTGCAAGCCACCATCCCCATCCTGCATCTAGCAAGAATATTTCCCTTGGGAGCAGATCCATCCCACTCGCCTCTAAACCAAACACTAGAAAAAAAAGGAGATAATGTGTCCTACATCCAATGTTTTTCTAAACGCTAAACGGTAAACAGTCGGTCACCTACCGTTTAGTCATTATTCGGGCTAAACAGTCCATTAAACGGGCTAAACGGCCAATTAAACGGGCTAAACGGATGATTAAATGAAAACGGCATACCACTGTGTAGCGTTTACACGGTGTTTAAACGGGCTAAACGGCCGTTTAGGCGAACAGTGCCTACATCTTGTGATCCTTGAACTAAACACATACTAAAGTATCCAACAGATTGGTGTGCGCAAGTAATAATACTATAACAAAGCAGGCAACATGTATTCTTTTCTATATGCTAAGATGATTAAGGTACTCTTCCTGAGCTAATTTATCAAGGACGTAATATAAGTGATCTCATAGAGTAGCTCTTATAATCTTAAACTATAATAAAGGGATCGAAACCTACACATTTTTCTTATCCATAATCCATGATCTATAATCCTAGCCACTAGCCAGAACCGAGATTCCTACAGTCCCTAACAAATCCTACGAGGTCCTTTGTATTTAATAACTTTGTTTGGGAAGGATGTGTAGTTCAAATCTGCATGCATCATCGATCTAAAAGGCTTCTAGAAGATTTATTCTTGCAAACCAGACTTCTAGAAGTGGTCCATGATTTGTGATATGTGAATTAGTTTTATAGTCAACTAACTAGTCTACCCAACTAATTCAAGCTAATATTTAGTCCTAGTTAATAACTAGCCTTTGCTAATGTGAATTCTAAGTGCGGTCAAGGTCAAATTAATTTATGTTCGATTAAATCTGTAGAAAATATTGTTTACATGTATGACTCTTAAATAAGTATAATATAAAATCATAGTATTCCATAACAAATTTAATGATACAACTTTAAATCGTTTGTCTTTTGCTATTTTAGAATTGGGTACTTTTTAGAACAAACAGTGTAATCCAACCATATGTACCTTCTTACAAACATGCATAGAAAATGATTACTGTGATCCAATTGCACTATTTACCACGATAAATCAACTATACTTCCTTAGAGCATCTCCCAGGAGTTTGGTATAATTTAGTTGCTAAACTAATCAATTTAGCAAGTTAATAAAAGAAATAGCAAGAGCATCTCCAAGAGATATGCTATCTTGGTCATCTAGGCTATATTTGGTATTTTTCATCAAAAATTGATGTCCAACAGATGTGCTATCTTGTTTGCTAAAATACCAACCTGGTCATCCCGTGCTTCTCGCCGAGTAAAAATAGCACGCCGTGAAGGCTTGCTATTTGCATGGTGGTGTGCAAAGCAAATGACGGGAGTACACGAAATGGGGAAGCGAATAAATCTTAGCTTGACATGTCAACGCTAAAAAATAAATAATGAGAAATTTAGAAAGGTTGTTATATTACTCTACTCTTTTAGAGGATGTTCTATTTTAGAGAATGGCTAAATCATGGATTTTAGACTCTTATTTTACACAATCTCTTGGAGTTGCTCTTTATATTTTGTCCTTCTCCAACAGTTTTCTATTTTAACTTTCTAAAATCTAAAGTAGGGTCCAGGTTTGATTTATTTTCGGATAGGCTCGTGTTTAGATTCCCAAATTCACTCCCAAATTCAACTATGCAAAAAGAAGATTCCCCATCACATCAAAATACCGGTAGATGTATAGAGTACTAAATGTAGATAAAATTAAAAACTAATTGCACAGTTTTATTGTACTTTGCGAGACGAACATTTTGAGCCTAATTAATCAATATTTTGACAATTATTACCAAATAAAAACAAAATTGCTACAGTGCAACACAGTAGCGCTACAGTGATTCGGGGATGCCAGAATCCGGTATCTAAACAAGGCCTCGGTTTGGAGCTAATCCGTGCACACTGCCGCCACCTTTTGTCCCTCTGTGTGTGAGTGCTCTGTCGGGCGCCGGCTATCATCACCTGGCACCGTTTAGATGCCAAAAATTTTGGCAAAACGCTACTGTAGCGTTTTCGTTGTTATTTGGCAAATATTGTCTAATCATGGTCTAATTAGGTTTAAAAGATTCGTCTCGTCCATTTCGTCTAAACTGTATAATTAGTTTTATTTTTTATCTAAATTTAATGCTTCATGCATGTGTCCAAAGATTCGATGTGACGGGGAATCTGAAAATTTTTGCAAAAATTCTTGGAACTAAACAGCCCCCCTGGGCACCTTGCCATGCATCTTGTTGTTGCTCCATGCCACCGTCAGGCACACAGCCGTGAAAACAAGGCTGCAAGGGCGGAGGATAGGTACGTGCTAGTGGCGTTGGAGCGGAAGGGCAGCGGCGGTCCACCGAGGAGAGACAGGGAGTTGTTTAGACTTTGGAAATCTATGAGTTAAGGAGAATATTTGACAACTTCTTATTTTTAAGGGACTTTTTTACCAAACTGTTGAATGAGACTTTTTTCTTTTTTTCTAAAAATTAAGATAGGAAGTTGTTTTACCAACTCCTGGAGATGCTCTATGTTTGCAAATAATTGACAATTTGAGTTATCTTTGTAACGTGTTCTGTCAAATAATCTCCCTCGCAAACGTACGACCAAATGATTATTCTGAAGCACTTTAATTAAAATAAAATGTGGTGACAAGTAGTATCTAAATAAATAAATAATATTGAAATATCAGTAATCAAGTCTAAACTGCAATTCCGAGGTTCTCTGGCAAGTAGAAATCCTCTAAACAAACAGAAATTCCGAGGTTGTCTGACAAGCCTTGTGGTTCTAGAAACTCTGGAGAGTACCGTAGGCTCGCAGCGTAGCAATTATAAAAGATTATCTCCTGTTCGGCTGAGCTTATCAGCACGGCTTATCAGCAGTGGAATAGTATTTTTCTCTCACAGCAAATCAGCCACAGCCGGCTTATAAGCCAAAAAACAGCCTGCCGAACAGGGCCTATACAAAACGAAGTATGGACTACTTGCATACTCCCTCCGTTCTAAATTATAAGTTATTTTAACTTTTCCGGAGAGTCAAAGACTCTTAAGTTTGACCAATATTATAGAGAGAATTATAAAAATTTATGACATCAAATACACGCGCAATTCTACACCCTAGGTGAGCTGTCATATTGAACAAAATTCCGTATTGTTCAGTACTCGCGTTTCAGTATTATTCAGTATTTTCGAGGTAGTGGGCGTACTGCTGACTGATACTGAACATGGTTCAGTAGTACTCAGATTTTTTCAGGTCAGTTTTGACTTGTGGTATAGAATAATATTCTACACAAATATGTATACTATGAAATATAATTAATAAATAATTTAATAATACTCTGTTGGTATTATAAATATTATTATTTTATATTATATAAATTTGATCAAACTCAAGATACTTTGAAAGTTGAGTATTTTGTATCGCGAAGAAGCTTCTATGCTTTTTGCTGGCTTGCATTTGTCATGCATACCGATGGAGTCCCTTTTTAATGATGATGACGACGATGATACTCTGATTCTCTTTTGCTTGATTCTTCACCATGCGTGTAGAAAGTTTGGCCTTTGCGTGTCTGTTCTCTTCTTTTATTGGGGCGGCTGCATGCTAAAGGCCAAAAGATGACCGACCCGTTGACGGCCATATCAAACAGTCAAACCGGCCAGCTAGCTGGGTAGGAAGGAAGGAGGGATTTGCTTTGTTTGAATCGCCAGTGGAATAGGATTATTCACTTTACTTTTTCAAATCAGACTTCCTGCTGTGTGCTGCTGTCATGTCTTACGCACTCATGCATAAGGCCTACCCCAGAAGTTAGAATTTTTTCACTCTCTTTTCATCACATTAATTTTTAGATACATGCATGGAGTAATAAATGTAGATAAAAAAATAACTAATTGCACAGTTTGATTGTAAATCACGAGATGAATCTCCAGAAGTTAGAATTTTTTCACTCTCTTTTCATCACATTAATTTTTAGATACATGCATGGAGTAATAAATGTAGATAAAAAAATAACTAATTGCACAGTTTGATTGTAAATCACGAGATGAATCTTTTGAGCCTAGTTAGTCCATGATTGAACAATAATTGTTAAATACAAACGAAATGCTACAGTTCCAAATTTTCCTAACTTTTTCAATCTAAACCAGGGCCAAGTATGCTAGTAGCCATATCTTTCCCGACTCCAAATTCCAAACTACTAGTACTGTATCAGATTAACAATCGCAGCTTGTGGTTGAAGAGGATACGGACGGAAAGTTCAGTGTCAGCGAGTGTTCAAATCATGAGAAACTGAGTTGCAGAGCGACCGACTGAGGGGCTGTTTAGTTCCCGAAAAATTTTGGAAAACGCTACTGTAGCAATTTTGTTGTTATTTGACAAATATTATCCAATCATGGACTAACTAGGCTTAAAAGATTCGTCTCGTCCATTTCGTCTAAACTGTGTAATTAGTTTTATTTTTTATCTATATTTAATGCTTCATACATACATCCAAAGATTCGATGTGACGGGAAATCTACTGTTCTTTTGCAAAATTTTTGGCAACCAAACGCTGCCTGAGCCAGCAAGAGGTGAATCCGTGACTGTGACCACCCAAAAGTCAAATGTACTCCTAGGTAACAAAGCTTTCACTTTCAGGTTTCAGGAACAAGTCAATGGATCGGCACAGTCATTTCTATATGTGTTCCTTCAGGCACAACTGAAATACAAGAATAAGCAGCCTGTTCGTTTCGCTGGTTCATTGTGGCTGAAAGTACTGTTCGCTGGTTTGTTGTGAGAGAAAAACACTGCTGGATGACTGCTGATTCCGCTGAATAGCTCAAACGAACAGGGTGAAGAGGAGAGGGAGATGTGATGATGTGAGAGTGAGATTGTACGTATGGTCAAATGGAATTACAACAGTGGTAGTGCAGTCGATGAGTAATGCATTATGGTACACGAGTTTGAAGCAGGCAATAACAAGCTAGCACCACGAACTTGCAGGGCATGCAGCCGTGCAGGCAGGCGTAAATTAGCGGTCGCTCCTTGCAGTCTGAAGGCGCGCTCTCTCCACGTCTATTAAATTTTGTGGTTACCCTGCCAGTGCCAGGTGCCCGTCATTCTTGTTTAGAAAAGCATTTTCCAAAAACAAGATGTACAGGACAAGCATAAGGCGACCACGTACTATTCGCATTGCGGAAATGCTACGTGCAAGGTGTACGTCTGTCCGGACGCCTCTTCGACCTCTGATTTACGCCCGCTCGTTTTTTATTCCTGTATTCGCGTTCATCTCTTCCGTTGCGCCGGTTCGATAAGGAAAGGAGAAGGAGACGAGAGACTTGCTCTGCTCTGCTCCGCGCGTCGACGCCCACCCCGTCTGCTCCTGCTCCGTCAGTCGCCCCACTGCTCCTGCTCTGCGGCCTGCTCCGCCGTCAGCGGTCACCCTGTGCTGCTTCTTCTCCTGCTCCACCGCGCTGCCCCACTTCTTCATGATGCTGCTTCTGCTCTGTGGCCCGCTTCGCCTGATGGCATGGGCACCGCCGCGCCCACGCGTGGCGGCCGCTCCCTCGGCCACCAGCTAGCCACTGAGGCCGCCGCGTAAGGTGAAGCGTCGGGCCCTAGCGTGGAAGCCCTCTGGCCTCGCCTCCTGCTACGACTGCGGCGCCTCAATGCAAATGGCGGAGGAGGCCGCACCGCGATACGATGCATGTTGCAAGCATATATTTCAAATGTTTTAAATGTATGTTGCAAGTGTTTCATACACGTATGTTTTAAGTGTATGTTCCAAATATTTTATCAGTTTCAGATGTATGTTGCAGTGTTTCATTTGAATGTTGCAAAACTAGATCGGGATGTTGCATATATATATGCAAGTGTTTCAGGTATTTTTCATACGTATGTTGCAAGTGTTTCATCTTAATGTTTGCATATATTTGCAATGGTTGTACATGTGTTTTCAAGTTTTTTCTGATGTTTTGCAAGTGTTTTAGACGTATGTCGCAAATGTTTCTGCTATTTCGAACGTATGTTGCAAGTATTTCAACTGGATGTGCAAAAGTAGATCGGGTGTTACACACATGTTGCAATGCACACGAGAAGCGAAGGGGGTGTGAGCGATCCCTATGCGCGGTCAGCCGGTGCGGATGTTGTCCGGGTGATGTGGGCCTCACATGGGCGCGCGAAAATGGCCTGAGCGTGAAAAACGAAGTGCAGCGTGGGCGTCCGTCTAGACACTAGCATTGTCGTTCGCATTGCAGTTGCTGTGAGCTTTCGTGGGCCAAGTACACGGATGCGAGGAATGCCCATACATACTACAATAATAATCTCCTTTGACAAAATCTGGAAGATTTAATTCTTTCAAAAGATCTGGAAGATTTGACAATGTCATTGTCCAAAATCTGGTACTCCAGGCTGAGACCACGAAGACACTCGGGTCTTGTTTAGATGCCTTTTAAATTCTAAATTTTTACTTTTCGTCCCATCACATCGAATTTTTGGACACATGTATGGAACATTAAATATAGATAAAAAAAATAACTAATTACATAATTTAATTATAAATCACGAGACGAATCTTTTATGTCAAATTAGTTCATGATTGAACACTAATTGCCAAATACAAATAAAAGTGGTACGGTAGCCCAATTCTAATTTTTTTTCATCTAAATCAGGCCTCGGTCAGCTATGGCTGTGGCTGTGGCTGTCAAGGTGTACCTGCTGGAGACGGACGATCTTCACATGTTCATGTTGCCCTTGGCCTTGTTTAGATACCCAAATTTATCCTCAAATTCTACTATGCAAAAAGAAAATTCTCCATCACATCAAAATGTCGGCACATATATGGAGTACTAAATGTAGATGAAATCAAAAACTAATTGCACAGTTTTGTTCTACTTTACGAGACGAATATTTTAAGCCTAATTAATCAATGTTTAGACAATTATTAACAAATAAAAACAAAATTGCTACAGTGTGACGCGACATTTACTATGCAAAATTTGCCTCCTAAATTTGGTATCTAAACATGGCCCTTGTTCAGTTCCTGAATCGGGAGTGCCCGATTTAGAACAGTTTGCTACAGTGCGCATTAAATGCGCACTGTAGCAATTTGTTTGTATTTGGTAAAAATTGTCCAAATTTTGATTAATTAGGCTTAAAATGTTCATCTCGCAAAGTACAATAAAACTGTATAATTAGTTTTAAATTTCATCTACATTTAATACTCCATGCATGTGCCGGTATTTTGATGTGATGGGAATCTTCTTTTTACATAGTGGAATTTAAGGGTTGAATTTGGAAACTAAACAAGGACGTTCAGTCAGTGCAGCCAGGGACTGAGACATTGCAGTGCAGGGGAAGCGACCGCGGCCGTAGCAGGTAGTAGCGGCTCCTGGCTGAACAGAAACATGTGAAGAGGCAGCAGTATCACAATCACTACAGTCCAAGGTGGTCAAAAGTGCCCTGAAACCACGGCTAATTCAGTGTCAGTGCTGGCTGGCTGGCGCCTACGGTCGCTCCAAACGGCGAACGGAAACGGCTGCTGCACGCCACCCCCAGCAGGCCCACTAGGCGGCAGTACTACTACTAGTAGCAGCTCACCGATTTGAATTTTTCTTTTGTAATTAGATAAGATAATTAAAAGTCTGTCGTTAATCTCAAGGCAGTTCATTCAGCGCTAACACCAAACCCCAGCTACCCCTCTGACTCTTCTTCCGTGCGTACTCCCTCCAGGTTGGTAAAAGAAGTCGTTTTAGACAATGACACGGTCTCCAAAGCATAACTTTGACTTCATTTTTCTATAAAAATATTTATTTAAAAGTGATATATGTATACTTTTATGAAAGTATATTTCAAGACAAATCTATTCATATTGTTTTCACATTTCCAAACTCAACGACTTAAAAGTTATTCATGATTTATATTCCCAATGTTTGACTCAAACCTTGTCTAAAACGACTTCTTTTACCAACATGGAGGGAGTACGTACGTACGCCTGGCCCACAGGCCACTTTGTGAACTTGCTGGGTCGCAGCAGTCCACATTCCACAAGCCGCAAGAGTCAAGAGCTAGCTAGAAATCTAGAATGATAATACTCGGCCTTGTTTAAATGCACCTCAAAAGTTAGAATTTTTTCACTTTCTCTCCATCACATCAATCTTTGGACCCATGCATAAAGTAGTAAAATATAGGTAAAAAAATAACTAATTACACAGTTTAGTTAGAAATCACGAGATGAATCTTTTGAGCCTAGTTGGTCCATAATTGGACAATATTTGCCAAATAAAACGAAAATGGTACTATTCATCAGGTTTAAAAAATTTGCAATCTAAAGGTGGCCCTAGTGCTCTGCTTTTTCTTTACCAATTCCTTGCAAGGTGGAGATCTACGATGATCTACCCTAATAGTAGTAGTAGTAAATAGGCTTACTCGTTGCATATATACTACTTTTGTACGTAGTGGACGGATCGGATCCTACTACCAGGATCAACCATCCAATGCAAGTGCGCGCACGTAGTGTAGTGTGCTCTCGCTAATTCTTCGAGAAAACGCCATGTTCTAGTCTAGCTAGTCCACCATCTGTAGTGGCACCATGTACGCCCTCACCGCCTCCCTGGGGACCAAGCATAAGTGACCTTCGAACGACCCTAGTGTGGTAACGATGGCCAAAGACAAAGGGAATGGAACGCGTCAAAAAAGTTTTGGTTCATAGTTTCCTATGGAAGACATACAGACATGCCGTACATTTTCCGTCACGGCATGGATGGAGCCGATCACTATCGCCATTGCCCCGGGATGAGCCAACATTTGGCAAGCATCTAAATCGAAATATAGATCCATCAAAGTAAAACATACTCCTTCCACTTCAATTTATAGTTCGTTTTAAGTTTTTAGATACACAACTTTTTATTAGGTATCTATACACAACTTTATATATATATAAGTGCATATAGCAAAAGCCAAAACGACCCATAATTTAGCATTGAGGATGGTATTATAAAAGTTCAACTAAAGCTAGCTAGACTTATTATATATGGCAAATCTCTTGTCGTTCTTTCGAACAAAAAAAAAGATAGCTAGGTTTAATAACACACTTTTTGGCATTTCTTTTTAAAATGAAATTATATTCTCAAGATAAATTGAGAGAGAGAGAGAGAAGATGGCAACAATCTTTGATATATACTTTATAGAGAGAGAAAATGAAATTATGTCCTCAAAGAGTTTAGCAATGGTTTTTTATATGGAATTCTCAATTGAATCGTAAATCAACATTAGCCTTCGAGATATATACTTTATAGCAAATAACGAGGCTTTATTTTTCTTTCGTATGTGTTCTCGCAAACTCTTCGAGATAATGCTTCATCCATTGGGGGCCATTGGCCTATAGTCACCAATATCTAAACGAAAACAAAACCATATTTGGTTTGAGCAGATAATTAACATCAAGGTTTAACCAACGTTAGTTACACATGACTCAACCATGGAATACTTTGCCACCAAATCCCAGATACCAGTCAATATGCATGTGCGTTGCAACAAACGAAACATACTACTTGCATCATCTGTTCTAATACAACTTGGAATCAGACTATGTATCTTGATTGGACATGCGCTTTGACGCTATTCTAACTCCTAGGTTGTGAGTTTAAGTCATGAATAGGACAGTAAACTAAAGAAGAATTTTTATCTCTAAGTCATCACATACTACTAAGCACTAGGACTTTTATTCTGGAGGAGTGGAGGATCGGATGGACAGAAGAGAGCATGATGGATCGAGAGACGAAGGATGAAATTTTCGAGTCATGACGTACATAGGTAGGCTTAGGATAAGTGTGGTGTGACGCAAGCAAATGTTTTGTGGCTCCAAACTATAAGTGAGAAGGACTAGAGTGATGAACAATTTGGAGTGAGAGACGACGACCAAGGTAAGAGCAAGAATGGTCACGGAAATTGGTTTCATGTAATTGCGCTAGGTGTTTTTCGGTTTTTCATTTCTCTTCCTTTGCTCATTACTGTGTAGCAAGCCGTGGCTTACGTTCTGTATTTGTTTGCTACTCTCTTAATGAAATACAGGTTCATTTGAGTGCGGTCGCGAAAAAAAGAATGGTAACGGACAAAAAATGGAGGACAAATTTTGTCTCTTTAATATCAGATATAGATAGACGCAAATAAAGATAACTAATAGATAGATATAGATATAAGATGTACCCCTTTTGTCCCAAATAGGTGATGTTTTTTACTTTTAGACATCTTGTTTGACTGTTCGTCTTATTCAAAATTTTTGTATAAATATCATGTATTTTGTTATAACTTATTTATCATTAGAGATACTTTAATAATGATTTATTCATTTTATTATTTACACAAAAAATTGAATAAGACAAATAGTTAAACATGATATCCAAAAGTTAAAAACATTATTTAAACATGATATCCAAAAGTTAAAAACGTTATTTATTTTGGAACGAATGGAGTAGAATAGATAACGTGGACATAAACCATGGTCCACGTTATCTATTCTATCCAATGGCTTTGCAATATATGGAGTACAAACCTATTCACTGCACAGCAAGGTCAAAGGTGAGAATTGAGCGTCCGCGCCATTTTTTATTTGTTTTTCCTGGGGGAAAAAAGGTTGGAGCCCATTGTAGGAGTACTCGTTTATAGACCAGGCCCACGGAACGGAACAGAACAAGGAGAAAAATTGGCAGCCGCCCCGCCCCAATCACATCAATCTCAATTCTCAACGAGTCAGCCAAAGAACTCCTTAAAACCCCCACGCGCACGCCGGAGACGGACCGATTTCCTCTCTTTCCAATCTCGTGTCCGCCTCTCTCTCTCGTTCACTTTTCCCTTGCTCTCATGGCCGCCTCGCGCGTCGGCGACCCGGCGGAGTCCAAGCGCCTGCGCATCGGCGACGAGATCGCGTGGTCCGAGTTCAGCGGCGTGTACGACCGCGACGACTCCCTCAAGGAGAACACCAACCCCAAGTGCCTCCTCAAGAACCACCCCGGCGCCGGCGGCCACGCAAACAACGCCTCCTCGCAGCGGTTCTCGGGCAACCTCAAGCCGACGGCGGCGCCCATCATCGGCCTCTCGGGGAAGCTCGGCCAGGGCGGCGGGCGGGGGCGGCACCACCCGCCGGCCATGTTCCCCAAGAAGGCCAAGACGGGGGCCGGCGGGCGCGCGCCCAGGGCCGCCGTCCCGGAGCCCGGCTCCCCCAAGGTGTCCTGCATCGGGAAGGTCCTCTCCGACCGCGAGCGCGCGGCGCGCCTCCGCCGCCCGCCGAGGCCGCGCGGGGGTAACGGCGGGGGCGGGTGCTGCGGCGGGTTCGCGTTCTTGATGCGGCGGAACAGGTCCAGGAACAGCGTCGAGTGCGTCGACCAGTCCCCGCCGCCGCTGCCGCCCCTGGCCGAGTCGGCCGCCAGGCGGAGGGAGACGAAGGAGGTGGAAGCGGCGGCGCCGGCGCCGGGGCTGGGTGGCATGCGGCGGTTCGCGTCCGGGAGGCGGGCGGCGGAGTGGGCGGCGGAGATGGACGGCGGCGACGGACGCGTGGCGTCATCTGGGCCGTTGTAGCGCGTGCAGGTGCTGGTACAGGTAGGCAGGCCGGCGGCCCGTGTAGGCTGGGTTGTTGGGGCGTGGCTTTCGGTTTGGTTGTTGCTGTGATTTTGTATAGTTGAGCTGCCTGTGTATAGTTTTTCTTGAAATTAGAAATTGAGATTTGGCTTTGGCAAGCTTTGGTTGCTCTGTTTCTATTTTCTGTGTGTTGGAATGGCACCCCTTTTAATCGGATAGCATACTTGTCCAGACTACAATTAAGAACCAGCAATCCTCGCAAAAAAAGGGGCTAAAATAACACCTTAGGCCCTGTTCATCTGATTTATAATCCGTTTTATTCAGCTTGTTTTTTTAGCCGGAACCATATTTTTCTCTAAAAAAAAATCAGCCAACAGTATTTTTCAGCCGACTTATAATTCCAGCCGAACGAATTGGAACTTGAGTGGTCTGACCTATTTGAACACTTAAGCAATTTGAGAGAACAAATTACACAAATGAGACAAATAACAAAATTCGTGTGATTCAAGCATAATGGTCACACGAGTAATCAGACACTACAAAACACACAAATAAAACTGTGAAAAAATTGAGTGAAACTAACTATGATTTCACTCCGATTATCCAACACCACCATGTACCATCAAAGCACCACCATTAATTGGAGCCTAATGGTCACCAAAACAATCATAAAAAACAAAACAAACAAAAATAACTAAAAAACAAAATTCTTAGGCCATTGTAAGAACCAAGAAAACAAATATAATGAAAAAAATACAAAAATAAAAAATTGTCTATGGAATGCAAAAACCAAAAACTTTCTGAGGCCATTAGATGAACCAAACAAATCAAATAGAAGCCAAAAAACAATAACTAAAAGCTAAAAATTCCTATGAATTGCAAAAAAAATTGAGGCCATTGTTGCAGAATAACATGCCAAAAGAAAGCATAGCAAAGATAGTTCATTTAAAAATACTTGCCAAATATAGCTTGTTTTTAAACAAAGCTAGTAACATAAATGATACCTATGAGTTACACCTGATCAACAACTGTAAGTGCAATTGAAATCTACTATAACTACAAAATTAATTCATAGTAACAAGATATTAAAACCAAAGTTACCTACAACCAAGAAGCCAATATTTAGGAGTACAGCAGTATCACATATAACTAAAAACAAAATTCTCAGGCATTTGCAAGAACCAAGAAAATGAACAAATTACAGAAAACAAAAAAAATTCTATGGAATGCAAAAATCAAAAAGTTTCTAAGGCCATTGGATGAACAAACAAATCAAAGAAAATGAAGAAATTACAGAAAAAAATTTCTATGAAATGCGAAAACAAAATTTTTTTGAGGCCATTAGATGACCAAACAAATCAAATAGAAGCAAAATACAAAATCAAAAAGTAGAAAATTTCCATGAATTGCAAAATCACAAATATTTTTGAGGGGATTGATGCAGAAAAACATACCAAAAAGACAAAAAAAATTACAACATAACAAAGACAGTACAATAAAAATACTTGCCAAGGCTAGCTAACTTTTTACAAAAAATACTAGTTACAACAGTTATACCTATGAATTACACCTGATAAAAAACTGTAAGTGCAATTGAACCCACTGTAACAGGCAATTTGAGGATGGTCCGCCGGCCGAGGTGGTGGCACCGGGAGGATCGTCCGCCGTCCGGCAAGGCCACCCACCTGCAGGAGAAAAGTGCGTTAAAGGTTGTTAATAAGACTACCTGCACGGATGCTCTAAAGTTTTAGAGTATGAATATAGAGTAAAAATTATTGTACTGTGTACTTTAAAACGATACTTTATCCTTTCTCTCACTCTATATTTAGAGTAGTACAATGTTTACTCTACAGTGGACAGTGGCGGGCCTCACTAGCTAAACAAAGAAAAAAAATACTATAACTCACAAACCAAAAATTCAAATTAAATTTCGATTGCACCATTAAATTCGTCTCAATAAATCTTTTAAAACTAAATCACACATTGATATATTTAGATAAAGTGATAAGTGGGTCCTACAGTGGATAGAGTGAATAAAGGATGATATAAAGGATGGACGGGTATGGGATAATTAAGTATAAATGAGAGAATCTTGTTGACCAGAACGTATAGAGGATGAATATAGAAATCCATGAGTACGAATAGCCTAATTCAGATGCTGGTATAGTAGTAGTATTCCTGCAGGAGAACAAACAACGTGGACCACAGATCACTACTCCACTGGAGTAGACTAGACTAGACTAGAGCCAGCCCGGAAGGCAAAAAAAAATCCAGCGAACGGCAGGCGTCGAAACACAACACAGGACCACGTGAAGAACGGCGCAGATAACTCAGGGTCAGATCCGACGGCCAAAAAAACCGTCACACGTAGAGGAACAAATCACACGGGCAACCCATAGCTTTTTTTTTTTAGTTTTTTCTCGATAATGATACGTCCTGAGCGTCCGAACGGATGTACGCTCTATTCCGAAATACGCAAGTCGTCTGAGTGTCGCTGCTGCCGCCCTCGCCTATCCTCTGCGTCGTCGCGCTCGCGCCCAGCTTGCCCTCTGCATGCCATGGTCGAGCTCCATGTGGCGTTGCCTTTCGTGTGTGACGAGATTCGCGTTGCCGGCGAGCTCCATGCCACCGGCGAGCTCCACGCACCTCCGACCAGCTCTACGTGCCGACGAGCATCTGTTCGCCCAAGCAGGAGGAGATGTCATTATGAAAAGCCTATGTTGCAAGCCTATGTTTCGAATGTTGCAAGTGTTTCGAGTGCATGTTGCAAGTGCTGCAGGCGCATGTTGTAGGTGCACCTCCAATGAGCTCTACGTGCCGACGAGCCTTCGTTCGCCCAAGCAGAAGGAGATGTTATGAAAAATATATGTTGCAAGTCTATGTTTCGAATGTTTAAAGTGTTTTGAGTGCATGTTGCAGGTGCTTCAGGCGCATGTTGCAGGGTGTTGTGTTGCCAGGAGTATAGCTCTGAAAGCATATGTTTCAATTATTTTAAGTGTTTCGAATGCATGTTGTAGGTGTTGTGCTTACGGATGTTGTAACAATGATATTATACATGTTTCAACAGTAATCTGAGCATGTTTGGTAGTACATTGCCGATGTTGCAGCAATGATATTGTACATGTCTAAATAGTAATCCGAGCATGTTTCATTCATTGATGTAGCAGTGGGCCCCAAGGGCGTCCCTACGGAAGCCAACATCGTCTGCGCGCGGCCACTGCCGCCCTCCCCCTCCCGTTCTCTGTGCCATCGCCGCATCCCATCCTGCCCGCTGCGTGTCGTCGCCCATCTCCATGCAACGCCACCTTCTCCACGCTGCAGAGCTCCGCATCGCCGACAAGCTCCACTTTGCCGCTGAAATCCGCGCCAGGACGCTTTGTCCTAAAACACGCGTGCTCCTATCATCTGCGCACTGTTGCTGCGTGCCCCCACCCATCCTCTGCGACGTCGCCAACCCTAAGGGAAACTAGAGCAGCCTTGGGGTGTCCGGGCGTCTGGGCGCTAGTTATTTTTTTTAATCGGATAGCATATTTGTCGAGAGGCCACAAGAAGAAACAATCTTACCATAGGATACGTTTTGTTGGTGGTAATTGATTGAAGGAGTCCTAATGGCTTTATCTGCCAAAGAAAAGCTAAAGTGGGAGCGTGTATTAGGGCTTGACTAGGCATGTACACAAAGCGGACTTTAGTAACAACGTGCCTTAGGGCTTGACCAAGGTAAGCATATGTACATAATGAACTTTTTAGTCACGACCACGATGAATTTGTTGCATTCTATTGTTAAAATTGGCATAGACACAAATAGAGAGTGGTTAATAATCTCACAAAAAAAAGGAAGGTAGACTTCGATTCCTAGCTCTTGCTTGTTGTCTTGTGAGTCTTGGACACATTGTAGGTTGCTCTGGAAAAGCTAAAAGGTGTATTCCATCTAGACAAGGAAGGTGTGAGCCATCCATTCTTCCATCGCAAGCAATGTTAACACTATGTGTGTGAACAACTAGTTCAGTATTTCAGCCTTTCTGCCTCTCTGAGTCAGAAGGGTTCTACTTTTCCACCATAGCACTCCATCTAGTAATGGTTACCAGTACTACACAAATGATTTTAGTAGGCAATGCCCAAATATTAACTGAGGCAGGCACAAAATCCAACCGCCTCATAAAATCCTAGGCTATTAACGAAGGCGGACATTTTTATTTACCAAGGCGATCATATTTGCCCGCCTCGTAAAAATTAATTTACGGAGGCAGTCAAAATCCAACCACCTCCTAAAATTGATTTACGAAGGCGGACGCCTTAAGACCACCGCCTCCAAAAGTAGCCTATTTTCGGAGGTGGTTGTCTTAAGCTGCCCGCCTTTATAAATCTATTTTCGGAGGTGGGCACGCTATAAAGCCCTCCTCTGAAAAAGGCCGAGGCCCAACAAGCCTAGGCATGGCCCGATAGCCGTCTTCATATAAATAGAGGAAGTTAGGGTTTCTTCCTTCAGTCACTCTCTCTTCCTTTCCCTCTCCCTCAGCCGAGCGCGGTGCTCTCCCTCCGACTCCTTCGCGCCCCTCCCTCCCCCACGCCCTGTCTTCCTCAACGCCTCCATCACCTCTCCCTCTCCCCCATGGCAGCACCCACCCTACATCCACCCCCGTGGCGGCTCTTCCCTCTCCCCCACAACTGGCGCAGGCCACCCTCTCCTCTCCATCTCCCCCACGGAGCTCAACTGGCAGCGCATCCTTCTCCCTCGAGCTCGTCCGGCACACGGGGAGGCCGGATCCAGCCCCAGCGCGGGGGGATCTAGTGGTGGCGGGCTCCACCACGACGGACTCGCCCCCGGCGCTAGTGGATCTGGCCTTGGCACGGGCGGATCTGGCACCGACGTATTTGACCCCGGCGCGGGTGCATCCGGCGGCGGTGGGCTCCACCACTACGTACAGAGGCAGCGACGGGGCGCATAGCGGCGGTGGAGGTGCGTGCACTGCGGTGGAAGGTGGCGGTACGCGTGGCGTGGACAGCAGCGCACCCGCGGCGAGGAAGGCGGCGGTGGATCCAGGCGGTTGGCGGTCAGATCTAGTACAGGGCAGCCAGATCTGGCTCAAAGCGCGGCAAAGCAGACATGATGGCGGTGAAAGCATCTAGGCCCCGAGAGTTGATTTCGGCAATTGATGATAACGCAACATTACCATGACTAACGAGTGTTTTGCAAAAACTTTGGTAAGTTAGGTTATGGGAATGGTGACTGTTTTGGGCACTATGATTTTCATGCCCCTTGATGGAAATCGTTTCAGTTTTCAAAGGATTAACGTCAAGATTAAGGACGGTTAGTTCCGGACGTCGAGGAGTTGAGTTTCGTTCGGAATAGTCGTTTGGATCTTCGTTTTTCTCCTTTGGCCGTACTATAAAAGGGGCATGAGCGAGTAGCTTGATCTAGGTGAAACAATCTTACCATAGGATACGTTTTGTTGGTGGTAATTGATTGAAGGAGTCCTAATGGCTTTATCTGCCAAAGAAAAGCTAAAGTGGGAGCGTGTATTAGGGCTTGACTAGGCATGTACACAAAGCGGACTTTAGTAACAACGTGCCTTAGGGCTTGACCAAGGTAAGCATATGTACATAATGAACTTTTTAGTCACGACCACGATGAATTTGTTGCATTCTATTGTTAAAATTGGCATAGACACAAATAGAGAGTGGTTAATAATCTCACAAAAAAAAGGAAGGTAGACTTCGATTCCTAGCTCTTGCTTGTTGTCTTGTGAGTCTTGGACACATTGTAGGTTGCTCTGGAAAAGCTAAAAGGTGTATTCCATCTAGACAAGGAAGGTGTGAGCCATCCATTCTTCCATCGCAAGCAATGTTAACACTATGTGTGTGAACAACTAGTTCAGTATTTCAGCCTTTCTGCCTCTCTGAGTCAGAAGGGTTCTACTTTTCCACCATAGCACTCCATCTAGTAATGGTTACCAGTACTACACAAATGATTTTAGTAGGCAATGCCCAAATATTAACTGAGGCAGGCACAAAATCCAACCACCTCATAAAATCCTAGGCTATTAACGAAGGCGGACATTTTTATTTACCAAGGCGATCATATTTGCCCGCCTCGTAAAAATTAATTTACGGAGGCAGTCAAAATCCAACCACCTCCTAAAATTGATTTACGAAGGCGGACGCCTTAAGACCACCGCCTCCAAAAGTAGCCTATTTTCGGAGGTAGTTGTCTTAAGCTGCCCGCCTTTATAAATCTATTTTCGGAGGTGGGCACGCTATAAAGCCCTCCTCTGAAAAAGGCCGAGGCCCAACAAGCCTAGGCGTGGCCCGATAGCCGTCTTCATATAAATAGAGGAAGTTAGGGTTTCTTCCTTCAGTCACTCTCTCTTCCTTTCCCTCTCCCTCAGCCGAGCGCGGTGCTCTCCCTCCGACTCCTTCGCGCCCCTCCCTCCCCCACGCCCTGTCTTCCTCAACGCCTCCATCACCTCTCCCTCTCCCCCATGGCAGCACCCACCCTACATCCACCCCCGTGGCGGCTCTTCCCTCTCCCCCACAACTGGCGCAGGCCACCCTCTCCTCTCCATCTCCCCCACGGAGCTCAACTGGCAGCGCATCCTTCTCCCTCGAGCTCGTCCGGCACACGGGGAGGCCGGATCCAGCCCCAGCGCGGGGGATCTAGTGGTGGCGGGCTCCACCACGACGGACTCGCCCCCGGCGCTAGTGGATCTGGCCTTGGCACGGGCGGATCTGGCACCGACGTATTTGACCCCGGCGCGGGTGCATCCGGCGGCGGTGGGCTCCACCACTACGTACAGAGGCAGCGACGGGGCGCATAGCGGCGGTGGAGGTGCGTGCACTGCGGTGGAAGGTGGCGGTACGCGTGGCGTGGACAGCAGCGCACCCGCGGCGAGGAAGGCGGCGGTGGATCCAGGCGGTTGGCGGTCAGATCTAGTACAGGGCAGCCAGATCTGGCTCAAAGCGCGGCAAAGCAGACATGATGGCGGTGAAAGCATCTAGGCCCCGAGAGTTGATTTCGGCAATTGATGATAACGCAACATTACCATGACTAACGAGTGTTTTGCAAAAACTTTGGTAAGTTAGGTTATGGGAATGGTGACTGTTTTGGGCACTATGATTTTCATGCCCCTTGATGGAAATCGTTTCAGTTTTCAAAGGATTAACGTCAAGATTAAGGACGGTTAGTTCCGGACGTCGAGGAGTTGAGTTTCATTCGGAATAGTCGTTTGGATCTTCGTTTTTCTCCTTTGGCCGTACTATAAAAGGGGCATGAGCGAGTAGCTTGATCTAGGTGAGTCTTTTGCTTAGGTGTGGTGCACACTTGTCAAACTTAGCACTAGGAAGCTCAGGTTAAGCCCAAAGTTCAGTTGGAAGAAACTCGGTTCAAGTTGCGTCGTGATTCGAAGTCGTTTGAGCCATTTATCCTTGATCGGACGCGGTCTCTGCTTTGACCAGACACGTTCGGTCAGTACTGGCAGTCACCGCTGTTTCAATTCGATCGACTGGATGCGGTCCTCCCATGGACCGGACGCGGTGATCGGGTTGACCAGAGTCAGAGAGGGTAAATGATCTGATCGGACGCAACTGGGAAATCGATCGGACGCGTCTACAGTGCGTCCGGTCCAGTTCCAGAGAGGTACTTTGTTGACCAGACGCGTCCGGTCATCACCGATCGGACTCGACCGTGCATCCGGTCAAAGTACAGTAAGGTTCTTGCGCGACCGGACGCGTCCGGTCACTCCTGATCGGACTCGTTGTGCGTCCGGTCACTCAGCACCGTTCGGTTTCAATTCGACCGTTGCCACCGACCGAACACGTCTGGTCACTTCGACCGGTGCGTCCGGTCAGTACGTAAAATGGTGAGTTAGCACATAACGGTTGGAATTGACTGTGGGGAGTATAAATACATCCCCTACACCTCTTTTTGAGGTCTCTTGCTCATTTGTTCAGCTGAGAAACACCTTTCAATTGCAAGGAAGTGCAAGAGCTCTAGTGAGGGTTGAGATTTGAGAATCCAAGTTTGAGATCCCTCATTAGTGACTAGGGAGTACCAACTGTGCATCCACCTTCTCATTAGGCTTGTTGTGGTCAAGTGAGAGTTCTTGCTTGTTACTCTTGGTGATCGCCATCACCTAGATGGCTTGGTAGTGATTGGGAGTTTGGTGATCATCCGACGGAGCTTGTGGATGACCCAACTCATCTTGTGAGCGGTTGTGGGCGATTCACCGCGACGGAGTGTCAAAGAATCAGCTCGTAGAGAGCACTTGATCCTCGCGTGGATCAAGGGGGAGCTACACCCTTGCGCGGGTGCTCCAACGAGGACTAGTGGGGAGTGGCGACTCTCTGATACCTCGGGAAAACATGGCCGTGTTCTTAACCCTTGACTTTTAAGCAATTTACTTTCTCGTATTATTTTTGTTGCTTGATTTACTTTCCTAGAATTGCCATGCTAGACTAGGATTGGAACTTAGGGTGCAAAATTTTTACCGATAGAATCACTAGGAACACTTGTAGGCACTAGGGGTGAATTATGGCTTAGTAGGATTTAATTCCCGCAATAATTTCTAGAAAATCCCAATTCACCCCCCTCTTAGGCATCTTGATCCTTTCAGGCGGCGGGCTCAGAGTGTGATCGGATGGGCTCTTCTTTTTTTAATTTTTTTAATTGATTAACTGAGGCGGGCAAAGCAACCGGTTAATCAGTATTAACCATGGCCTTTGATTGGAGGCGGTTACTTTGCCCGCCTCTGTAAATCATTTTTGACTGCCTCCAAAAAGATTTCTGTAGTAGTGTTCGTTATTTTGTTAGACCAAGCGCTTGGTGCTCCTATAGACCACTTTGACACTTTGCGAAGACACTAGTTGAGTCTATTGGACATTCAATGAAGATATGGAGCTTGGGACTACCATACACGTTGGAGCAATTGGGTGCTCTTAGATCTAGAGTGGTTTCGTCTCTGTGGATCTTCTTTTGATACCTCTCGTGCAACGTCTTGTCTATGAAGAAAAGGCGTATGGGGAAGGGTTTCTCCTAGAAAGAGGGTTTCTCCCAAAGAAGCTTGAAGGAAGAACATAGGACGAAGGACTGGACATGGCGTACCTTTATTGGACTACAAGAGCACATATGGAGGAATCTATCCACTGCTGCTTAACGTCTTGGGGTTTGGTGGTCTGACAATTAATGATTATCTGTTGTGCATTAGCGACCACATGTCCACTCTTTCGATATTGGGGTTTGGTGGTATCTTCTTCTCTCTGGCGACAATGGGGGTGTAGGTGGCTTTGGTGTTTACATGGTGAGATCAGTGAGGTGGTGGCATCGATTTCTCTTTGGAACAACATCCTCCAGGCGCTTTTGCACCTTAACGTGTCACCAACGACATAGTCAGGCAGAAGTTATGTGGATCTGGAGTTTCAGTTTTTGCTAGCATATTCATAGGATTCTAGAGTTGTTCCGTGCCAAGAGAAGTAACAATTTCTCTCTTCTCCCTTCAATTTATGCAACTGGTTTTAGGAGCTTCTACCATCTGTTGTGGCCGTACTAGAAATCTAGCATTCGTTATTTTGGGGTGGAACCCCAGCCAATTCTCTTCTAATAGTCTCAAGATCTTGTTATGAGCGGCGAGTAGCTTCTGCGGTCATCAATGGTAGGGAAAATTTGTATGTACTACCTCTACAGTATGTTTTCCAATCTCCAGCAAGGAGCATTTTTTTAGGAGGAAGATGATCTCTAAGGGCCTCGTTGTACTTTTATTTTTTTATTGGTCATTGTTTGTCAAAGTATATCTTGTTTTACTTAACATATATCAGATTTGAGATACTTTTTAGTGTCTGGTCTCCTTTTTGTAGAAAATAAATAAATATTCAAATTAAACGGCTCATGCACACAAGCACTTGAGTTGCACGCAACCACTTGCATTGGTCATGTACATCTCCATGGACGTACCATGGGTAGCGTTTCATCATGCAAACTGAGATGTAGACTAGACATAATACATTGATGTGTTACAAATGAAATTAAATCAAACCTATTCAGCACTACTGTCACAAATATTACACCGCCAATATATAGGCAATGAGCAACCGTGTGCATATATATCTATTTACTTTACTTCACATGAACGATAGATAGATCATGTTTGCCCGCCTCGTAAAATTAATTTACAAAGGCGGTCAAAATCCAACCGCCTTCTAAAATTGATTTATGGAGGCGGGCACCTTAAGACCACCGCCTCCATAAATCCATTTTCGGAGGCGGTTGTCTAAAGCTGCCCGCCTCCATAAATTTATTTTCGGAGGCTAGCACGCTATAAAGCCCGCCTCCGAAAAAGGCCGAGGCCCAACAGGCCCAGGCGCGGCCCGATAGCCGTCTTCATATAAATAGAGGAAGTTAGGGTTTCTTCCTTCATTCACTCTCTTTTCCTTTCCCTCTCCCTCAGCCGAGAGCGGCGCTCTCCCTCTGACTCCTTCGCGCCCCTCCCCCGCTCCCTGTCTCCCTCAGCGCCTCCATCACCTCCCCCTCTCCCCCATGGCAGCACCCACCAGACATCCACCCCTACGACGGCTCTTCCCTCTCCCCCACAGCTGGCGTAGGCCGCCCTCTCCTCTCCATCTCCCCCGCGGAGCTCGACTGGTGGCACATCCTTCTCCATCGAGCTTGTCCGACGCACGGGGAGGCCGGATCCAGCCCCGACACAGGCGGATCTGGCGGTCGCGGGTTCCATTTCGGCGGATCTAGCCCCGGCGCGGGCGGATCTAGTGGTAGCGGGCTCCACCACGGCGGATCCAGCCCCGGCGCCAGCGGATCTGGCCTTGGCATGGGCGGATCTAGCACCGGCATATCTGACCCCGGCGCGGGTGCATCCGGTGGCGGCGGGCTCCACCACGGCGTGCAGAGGCGGCGGCGGGGCGTATGGTGGCGGTGGAGGTGCGCACACCGCGGTGGAAGGTGGCAGGACGCGTTGCATGGACAGCAGCGCGCCCGCGGCGAGGAAGGCAGCGGCAGATCCAGGCTGCTGGCGGTCAGATCTGGTACAGGGCAGCCAGATTTGGCTCGAAGCGCAGCAGAGTGGACACAACGATGCTGGGCTCGGAGCACGGCCAGATGGGCTCGACGCCAGGCCTTGGATGGGCTCGCGTCTGGGCTCTTCTTTTTTAATTTTTTTAATTGATTAACCGAGGCGGGCAAAGCAACCGCCTCGGTTAATCAGTATTAACCATGACCTTTGATTGGAGAAGGTTGCTTTGCCCGCCTCTGTAAATCATTTTTTACCGCCTCCAAAAAGATTTCTATAGTAGTGTTCGTTATTTTGTTAGACCAAGCGCTTGGTGCTCCTATAGACCACTTTGACACTTTGCGAAGACACTAGTTGAGTCTATTGGACATTCAGTGAAGATATGGAGCTTGGGACTACCATACACGTTGGAGCTGACAACCAACAAAAAAAATGTTATAACTCGTAAATCAAAGAACCAAATTAAATTCCGATTGTACCATTAAATTTGTTTCAATAAATACTTCAAAACAAGATGTCACATGGATATATTTAGATAAAGTGACAAGTGGACCCCACAGTGGATAGAGGATGATATAGATGATGGATGGATGCGGGAGAATTAAATATAGAGGAGAGAATCTTTATGATTAGGATGTATAGAGGATGAATATAAAGGTCCATAAGTGCGGATAGTCTTAGGAGCTTCTACCATCTGTTGTGGCCGTAATAGAAATTTAGCATTCGTTATATGGGGTGGAACCCCAGCCAATTCTCTTCTAATAGTCTCAAGATCTTGTTATGAGCGGCGAGTGGCTTCTGCGGTCATCAAAGGTAGGGAAAATTTGTATGTACTACCTCTACAGTGTGTTTTTCAATCTCCAGCAAGGAGCATTTTTTGAGGAAGATGATCTCAAAGGGCCTCTTTGTACTTTTATTTTTTTATTGGTCATTGTTTGTCAAAGTATATCTTGTTTTGCTTAACATATATCAGATTTGAGATACTTTTTAGTGTCTGATCTCCTTTTTGTAGAAAATAAATAAATATTCAAATTAAACGGCTCATGCACACAAGCACTTGAGTTGCACGCAACCACTTGCATTGGTCATGTACATCTCCATGGACGTACCATGGGTAGCGTTTCATCATGCAAACTGAGAGGTAGACTAGACATAACACACTGATGTGTTACAAATGAAATTAAATCAAACCTATTCAGCACTACTGTCATAAATATTACACCGCCAATATATAGGCAATGAGCAACCGTGCACATATATATCTATTTACTTTACTTCACATGAACGATAGATAGATCTCTAGTACATTACATCTGGAAGGAGATGGTGCTGTTGGATGGGTTGTAGAACTGGACTTTCCTGCCGTTGAGCGGCTGCGTGGGGCGGTTGTCGCTCCCGGGCAGCGGCGCCTTGAGCAGCTCCAGCTGCTCCTTGCTGATCTGCCTCACCTTCCCCAGGACGCTCCAGACGACGTTCTCGGTGCAGGGCGGCACGGTGAGGGAGCCCGTGTACCGGAAGTAGCTGCCGGTGCGCTTCTGCAGCGAGCGCAGGTGGATCAGCCCCACCTCCACGTGCGACTCCTCCTCGCCGAAGCTGCACCGGTCGTTGGCCATCTCGCCCAGCTGCCGCTTCAGCTGCATATGCATCAATGTTCGTGTTCGTCATCCATGGAGGTGCAATTCATGTGTGTGTGTGTGTGTGTGTGTGTGTGTCCTAGGCTCCTAGCTACCTGGTAGTAGAAGGAGTCGGGGGCGCCGAGCTGGTAGAGGATCCCGATGACGGCGACCGCGCCGTCGGTGCTCTTGTGGACGAGGTGGAGCTCCAGGGGGAACCTCTGGCCGTTGATGGTGTGGTCGGACGGCGAGTGCCAGTGCATCTTGTCGAAGTTGTACACCTTGCCGTTCACTGTTATCGTCCCAACTTTGCCCCCGAACGCCAGCTGCATGCGTATATGCATTCATGAATCCGGCAAGCTGGCAAGGATCATCCATCGATCAAATCCAAACCATGCATCCATCAGAGAACATACCGTGATGTCGTGGCCGTCGTTGATGAGGGTGGCGCTGACGGCGCCGTAGGTGCGGTTGAGGGAGTCGAGGTTGGCGTTAGGGATGGCCTGCTTGGTGACGATGTCGATCGGGGACTGCTGCTTCCCCTGCCCGCACGCCTTGTACGCCGGGCTCAGCTTCCCCCAGTTCTGCGGCCCGTCGGAGCTCCCCTCCGTGTAGCTGAACAACGTCGCGCCGCCATCTGCCGTCGTTCATGCCACCATGCATTATATTCATGCCGGTGTCAGTGCAATGCAGTTGTACTCCGGCCGGCCGGCGACGCATATGCATATGCACTTGTACGTACCCGAGAGAGCGACGGCGAGGGAGGACGCGGCGACGAGGAGGCCGATGACCGCACGCGAGGACACCATTGCTTGCCGGCACCCACGGATGAGCTAGCACTGATAGATGATGTGTGTCCGTTTTCGAAACCTGCTGCTAGCTTCTTTCAAGGAGGACAGAGACGACCGGGCGGCCTGGATTTCCGTGCGTATATATATGGTTAATTAATGTACAGGCGAGGTGGGCGGATTTGCATCGCAGCGGAAAAGAGGCGAGTTCGAGCGGACAGGAGTCGCTACTCGCTAGAGAGGCACCGTTTTCCGCGGCGGAAAACTCCTTGAAGCATGCCAATTTTAGCTCTATTTTTTTTTATGAGAAGTACAGAACGAGGAAGAAGAGTGCAGCATGGGAACCGAAACAGTTTCCCATCGAAGGCCCAAACAGCCACGATATGATAGGCCCACCTAGCTCTGTGCACGGCCCAAAGTAGAAGAATTCATGTGGTCAGTAGGCAAGGGCAGGTTTTCACCTGCCACGAGATCTTGGGCTTCCACCTTCCAGGGACTTCAAGGGCGTGCTTGGTTCTTTGTGCACCTTGCCTCGCCTCGCGCTCGCCTCGTGTTAGCGCTAGCATCTAGAAGCTTGCCAGCCGAGGAGAGCCATTTTGGCTTTCTTGAGGCAGCAAGGTTAGGTTTGTCTGTACAGGTCCCAAGGAAAGCTAGCTAGCTTCACATCCAAACACATTACTCCTCTGCAATCCTGACTTAGCAGGGTAGAATACTAAGAATAGTGTTCAGCAAACAAACCAAACACGCCTCCAGATTGTTCAGGTCAGGTTCCTGTGTGCCGCTACGACCGTCCGCATCTTCATCCACATCAAAGGGTACATCGTTAGGGTTGGTTTTTAGGGGTGGAGACAATGTGGTGGATGCTGGCGAAGGAGGACACCCATGGCGGCAACAATTGGCCTAGTGGCGAGTCCCTAGCACAGGTTTAAGTTTTTTGTTAAACTGGTTGGTAAACTTGGTCTCGAGTTCAAATCCTCACTACCACAAACTCGCTACCACAATTTAATAATAAAACTATCTGTTACTCATTGCTCTTTCACTAGGCATAAAGGGATCCTCCTTGTGAGAGTAGAGTTGAAGTATACCTGAGATGTCCATCTTTTTTTTTCTCCATTAGCTTTGAGCTTTTGGATTGAATTGATGGATGCATGTAACTCAATAATTTAGACGAAAAAGGTTGTGTTTCGAGCAAAATGAGCACGTACGTGGTACCTATTATAGATGGAATGAATCATATATATGTGTTGGATGGAAACGGGAACTATTCAAAAGAATGGCATACGATAAGTTGTTGCGCACAGTAGATTCCTTTTACTGCCACTAGCTATAGAACTAGAAGGTGCAGTGTCTTATGATACATCATACATCTCCCGTGGACCAGCAGAATACCAAATTGTTTTTTTATTTAGGGACCGAAAGGTTTGAAACCCGGCCTGCCTGAAAACGAACAAAGCATACGAGTTCAAGCAGGGCATGGAACGATAATATATATGGATCCAAACAGAACGCGCCATATTGTGTAGGTAAAAAGTCCTTATCCAGAAGGAAAAACTGAGTAATCACGCGTGCTAAGAACACGACGACAACGACGACGATGTTCACGCATTTGAGATTCCCCTAGATAGCTAACCCCATCTATCGATCCATCCCTTTTGCTCGTTGATGAAAGAGTAACTAATTATTGAGTCCTGCATGGCTACCGTACCTAAGCCACCACTCTCTCAACATGGCTCAAAAACGTGAAATATTCATCCGTAACAAAGTATATATGCCTTCTGTGAGAGCAAAGGGGCAACACTTCAATCGGTAGGTAGAGCAAAGGAGAGGAGAGGAGGCTGAGTTTGACACTAACCAAACAAACCCTAAGTATCTTGGATCAGCTCAACACCCATGCCATTGCAGCTTTGGGCACTGTTGCAGCGACTTGAGGACCAGCAGAAACTGCAAATTTTGGCTTGCCGATCGAAACTAAAAATTACACAGTACAATGTAAACGCCCACAACACGCACGCACACTCACCCCTATGAACACACGTACGCAAACCTTACCTCTGTTAGCATCTTTGAAGGACTGAGCCAGCAGATCTTGAAATTCACGAAGTTACCACAGGCGTCTCACCGTCGACAGAGACATCACCCATCACTGAAAGCATAGCCGTTAAATTCAGAAAAATGCAAGCATCCATGCCAAGTCGAGAACTTGAACCGGGTGGATGGATTTCACCATGAGAAACCCAACTGATCTATGATCAGTTCGCTATAGCTATTTTTATTTTTATTTTTTTGCCTCCCATGAATGACCATTGTTTTCAAAATTGTTCAGTAATGTCAAACTCTCTTCGTCATAATGCTTCTGGAGCTATTGTGAGTGAGTTTATAGCTGCAGCTACCTTTTTATAATAGTTTTATACCGGTGTCCGTCTTTGATTGAAGTTGAAGCCGAAACTGTCTGTATTGACATTTGACAGGCAAGAATGGGCCATTTGGGCAGTTGGGCCAAGACTGATGAACCCATGCAGATAAGCACAGTCCACAGTCCACACTCTACAGTGGTCGTCGTGTCAACGCACGCGCGCGTGCGCCTGCACGAGATATGCCGGTGGCCGCCTAGATCGAGCCGCAGCCACAGGCAGTAGTCAGGCACAGGCGAGCGGCCGCCGTATGGGCGCGAGCGCGTACGTCCTCCGGCCTCCGGCGTCGGTGTCGACGGCGACGTCCACGAGCCACGGTGGTCTTTGCGGCGGTGCCGCCCCACTAGCGCGGCGGCACGCCCACTCGTGAGCCGCCACGCACGCACGCCGGCTCGATCGCTCACCCGGCCGGCCCCACTAGTGGTAGTAGTAAAATTGTCTCCATGCGTGTGAAGAATCAAAACCAAGAACGAAGGGGTCTGCGAGATCCAGACAGAACTCGTCTAAAAAAGCGTTCAACGGGCAGGGAAGAATACGAGAGAGCCGTCATCAGTGGTTGCAACGTCTATACTACACTAGCTAGCTAGTCTATTGCATACTATGCTTTTAGCTAGCACGCTTCATCACTACTAATAAGTCTCCTTTGCGTTTTGCCCAACCATGCATTAGCTAGTGGCTTCCTTTAATTTGCAGGGCGAAAAGTTATATTACCGCAATATATTTTTTAGAAAATACTTATAATTTTTTTTGCCTCCGCAATCGCAGACAGTCAAGTTTTTACAATTTATTTATCTAATGAGCTGAAAAAAGAGAGAATGGATACAAAATAAAAAAATCATAAAATCATAAGACAAGTCTATGATTGCTTAGCTTCTCCATACCATTAGCAATTGATCGAAATATCATTCTGTATGAACTCCAATAATTGCCAAATTTACCCCAATTAACTCCCTGTGCCGACCTACAACAACATATTTGTCGGTGTTCGGACCCGAGGGGGTCCTAGACCAACGAGTAAATGCTGCGTGTCCCTTTCCTGGATGGTGATGCAAGGAGAACACACAGGGATTTATCCTGGTTCGGGCAAGAGAAGGCCCTACGTCCAGCGGGGGAGAGGAGATGTTGTATTTCCTTGCACCGAGGTGCTTGCGTAGGGGTTATAAGCTTGCGAGAGAGGGTGATGAGCCCAGGTCTCAAAAGAGGAAAGAGAAATACAAGATAATTGCTTGAGATGTTGATCGATATCTGGTGCTTGGCTTGTTCTCCGTCGTCTCTCCAGAGCCCTGCCCTACCCTTTTATAGGACGAGAGGAGGCCAGGACGACGGAAGCCCTGAGATGATGTTTTGTCGATCCCTGTTGAGGTGGCTGTAGCGACGTGTCCTAGAAATGGAGGGCTATCCCTGAACACCATGATGACGTAGGGGACGAGACGCTGAAATGACCTGGAGCACCGTGCCACGCCGTCCTCCCTTCCCTGTTGAGCCGCGCTGGGGGTCGAGGCCGGGTCGAGGGCGAACGGATAAGTCCGAATCCCTGGAATCGCGGTGTACGGATTCTGTCGTATTCTCCCTCGAGGGTAACTAGTGACGTACAGTGTGCGGTAAGGTGGATACAGTGACGTTTTTCACCTCCCATCACGGAATGGGTGGTGAAACAGTGAGAACTGACACTGGTATTGTTCCCACGTCGACCACGCGCGCAGCCATGCCGGTAGGTGGTAGTAGGTAATTGCATTAAATGCTAAGGCTTTTGTCTTGGGGTAGGTAAAGAGAGGGGGTCGAGTGCCTCGACCCGGGCTCACGCGAGTCGGAGTGCTCCCTGTGGGCGATCGAGCCTCGTGCGGGTCGGAGCGCGGTCGAGGGCTCCCGTCGAGGGGGCCTCGTACGAGTCGGAGACGGGATGCGGTCGAGGCATTCCGTCGAGCCAGCCTCGTACGAGGCGGACCTGTCGCGCGTTCTGAAGTAGACTGTGGCTTAGTCGTTTTAGTTTTTATTACCGTTAAATATGGGTACCCCTATACTATTGGTACCGACAGTAGCCCCCGAGCCTCTAGGTGAGTGTATATTCACTCTCCTAGAGGCTTTTTGCCGATGATCTGGAGATGAACTGGAGTCATAGCGCCGTGTGTTTTTCTAGTAGGGGCGTGCGAGCGCCCTTAGGACTTCTCCGGTGGGGACGCGAGAGCGCACCCGCCGGGTGTAGCCCCCGAGGCCTCGGTGGAGTATTGAGAAAGTCTCCTCCGAGGTCTTATTCGTGGTTTACCAAGGAGTAGTTGATGCGGCCGAGCCCCCGAGCCTCGCGCGCACGAGGTCGATCGGAGTCCCTGCCATCTTTCGTTGTCCGGCCCTCACGCTCTTCCTTCGGAGAGGAGGAGGAGGGGTGGGGAACGTCGTACTACCCCGTTCGGGCGAGTCCGGCGATCTCCGATGAGCTGCTAGCGGGGAGATTCGAGTGAGAGTCCGTGCTCCAGTCGTTAGGAGTCGGCTTGTGGCCCGGAGGCGCTCTTCAAAGATGCCAAGGAGTGGTCGTGCGGATGTCGGTTCCCTGCGACAGGATCCGAGGGCTCGATGCCTCCCTCGAGGGGATTCCTGCTTCGACCTCGTCCTTTGGCCTCGAATACGTCTTGGGGTGCCTCGAGAGCGTGGCTCGAGCCCTGGCCATGTACGGGCGCAACCCTGGTCGTCCCTTGCTCTGTTGCTCGAGGGCAGCTGTCGAACCCAGGTCGAGGGCCAGCTTCCGTCCCCTCGAGGCTTAAAGTGGGCTCGGAGCCCGTTATGGGAATCTAGGAATATCCGTCCGTGGATCTCGCCCCGCCCGTTAGCCTGGCGCGCCTTTTTAGGGCGAGATCGGCGCGGTAGTGGGCGACGTGGCGTTCGGTTACAGCGTGGGGGACGGCCACGTGCCTTGCTCCTGTAAGACGTGAGGGACGGTTAGGTGAGCGCATTTATTGCGGGAAACTGTTCCTACCTTTTCGCGCGGCCGTTAGACTTCTTCCCGGCCTATAAAAGCGAGACCCGGGGGCCTGTGTTCCCCTCCGGTTCTCCGCGCTCTTGCCATCCTTAGCCTCAGGAAACCCTAGCCTTCTTACACCTTCCGCCCACACTGCCGTCGCCGCCGCCTTCCCCTCCGCTCATCCCCCTCACGACAGCGCCAATGGCCGGAAAGAGCCAAATCCTCCCCGCCGAGGACTGGGCCACTTCCTCGGTGACGGAGAGGAGGCTGGAGGAGCTGGTCGAAGATGGGTTGCTGCGGCCGAGGACGAACCGGTCACGGCCGGAGTGGATAGCGCCGCCGCCGGCCCACCGGGAGCCGGCGCCCCCGGAAGGATACGTGGTGAGCTTCGTATGCTTCCACGAGCGGGGGTTCGGCATCCCTTCGTCGGTCTTCATGCGAGCGCTCCTCCACTACTACCGGGTGGAGCTCCATCACCTTGCCCCCAACGCCGTCGCGCAGGCCGCCATCTTCGCGGCGGTCTGTGAGGGGTACCTCGGGGTGGAGCCGCAGTGGAACCTGTGGCTTCACCTCTTCAAGGGCGAGCTCTTCGCGAGGAGAGCGGGGGAGAAGGGAGTTCTCTATGCGGCGCGGGTAGGGAGCTGCGTCCTGCAGTTGAGGTCGAGCCGGGCGGACCAGTACATCCCGGCTCGCCTCATCTCCTCGAACAGCGGGTGGCACGAGGGCTGGTTCTACCTCCGCAACGACGACAACCAGTTGCCGAAGTACATCGGCCGCGTGCTGACCGCCCGGGAGGACCGCTGGATATACGGAGTGCCGGATGCCGAGAAGCCGCGTCTGGACCCGTTGCTGGCGGCGTTGCAGCAGCTTCGTGCTCGAGGCTTGACGGCGGCGGCGGTAGCGACGGCGTTCCATCACCGCCGGGTGATGCCGCTATGCCGGCGTCGCCTGCGCCTTGACCAGATGACTCCGGAGGCGTCTCTGGAGGGGAGCCGGATGTCTCATGAGGCCCTCACCCTCGAGGAGGGACTTCATCGAGCCCGCCGGATGGTGGGGACCTTCAAGGCGGAGGAAGCTGACTGGCTCCCCATGAGGCCCACTGAGGGGTTCGAGCCCGTGGTAAGTTCCTTGAGTTGGTACGCTTGTTTTGGTTTCGTTCGTTTCTCGGACCCCCTTAACCCGGTCGACGCCTGTGTGCATGACTTGTCGGCGTTGCGGGAGACGCGACCGCCGGTTCCGGAGGACCAGCCTGCCTGGGACGTTCGACGGCAGCACGCCTCGAAGCAGAAGGAGGTCAAGGAGTCGACCAAGAAGCGGGCGGCCCGCAAGGCCAAGGAGGCGGAGGCGCGGAAGAAACGCCGGCGCCAGCAGGCCCTCGACGGGCTTCCTTTGGAGCCGTCGCCCTCCGAGACCATGTCGGGGGGGGACGACGACAACAGCGGCGAGGATGATGACGCCTTGTCGCGGTACGAGGCCGCGACCGGGCTGGGGAGCCTCCCAGACATCCGCCCCCTGCTGGAGCCCATCGCGGGGTCATCTTCCTCGATCATCGTGGTCGAGGAGGTTGAGGAGGACGACGGGGAAGAGGAGAAGAAGAAGAAGAAGAAGGAAGAGAAGAAGGAGGCGGGCCCCTCGACGGGAGGGGCTGCCTTGCCCCGGACCCAGCAAGTGGGGTCAACGGGGGCGCCCGCCCCAGCCCAGGCCCCGCAAGCCCGGGAGGGGACCGGGGCGGTGGCGCCGACATCGTCGTCGGCGGCGCCGCTGTCAGGCGTGAGGACCCGAGGCCAGCTGGCCTCGGAAGCGCAGAAAACGCGCAGTGGTGCGCCGGTGAGGGCCCCACGGAGCGCCCGGTCTGCGGGTGGGGCTGCCGCGAGGCCGCCGCCTGCCGCCTCGGGCGGCTTGGACCGTGGGGGGTCGAGGCCTCTGGTGCCGATTTCCGGGTGAGTTTTCGAACCAAGGGGATTTGTCTTTTTTCAAATTCGTCGGCCGACCTCATTTTTTATTTTACAGGCTGAAGCGGAAAGCGGAGCACATGGGGCCCACCCCCGTGAAGTCCCTTCGAGCCAGCGCCGCCGTCCTCAACCGGTCGGCGGAGCAGGACGCGGCCTGGGTCCGCGAGGACGAGGCCGCGAAGGAGCGCCGTCGGCAGCAGGAGGCTGCAGGCGCTTCGACGGTCGCCGGCCCTGACCCTGCCGCGGCGAGGTCAGACCCGGCGAGGGTAGCGGTGCCGGGCCCGGTCGAGGCGGAGCCCGGGGCGCCGCCCTCGGCCGAGGCCACCGTTGAGGCGGCCGTGGAGAGGGCGGGTGCCGATGCGACCGCGGAGGGGGCTGCACCGGCGCCGGAGCAGGAGGTGGCGCCGGCGAGGGGGCCGCAGCCACAGCAAGACCTGCCGGCGCGGCCGGTGGGCACGGCGGAGGGCGAGGCCGTCGAGCCTTCTGCCGGAGCCCCGGAAGAAGCGGCGCCGGAGGTCGAGGTGCCGGTTGCGGGGGCACCGTTGGCCGGAGCGCCGGTTTCCGAGCCGCCAACGGGCGAGGTACCGGCCCCGGGGGCGTCGACGGCGGAGGCGCCAGCTCCAGAAGTACTGGTTGCCGAGGGGCCGGTCACCGCCGAGGGGCGGGTGCCCGTGGTCATTGCCCTCGACGACGCCCCCTAGACAGGGGAAAACAAATAATGGGGGCCGAGGGGGGCGAGGGCAACGAGGCCGGCCCTTCGACCGGGCCGGGAGGCGCCCCGGCCGCGTCGTCATCGTCGTGGCCTGACTTCGCCGCGCTGGCGATAGCGCGGGCTGAGGAGGAGATCCCGAGGTGGGGGGCGCCCCTTCAGTTTAGGGACGCCGCGAACCTCGACGCCGAGCCTATCCTCACTCTGAATGACAGAGATGAGGTGCATCGCTGGCAGTACCTCGAGGGCGTCCGCCAGCATCTCGATCGGCTACTCCGCGTGGCATCCGACGCCGTCTCGCGGGGCATGCGGGATGCCACCGAGGTACGATTAATCTGTCAGCTTATTTCGTGGCTCTCAGTGTCTTTTTTCTTTGGTTTCATTATCTTTTTTGGTTTTCTTTGAGTTAGGAACTGAAGGAGACCTCCCGCCGCAAGTCACTCTTCATCCGAGGTGAGAGTGGCGTGTGGGCGTCACTGTCCCGGCAACGGGCCCTGGTCGAGGAGACCCAGAAGAGGCTCGCCGATCGGACCGCTGAGATGGCGGAGCTGCGCACCGCCTTCTCGACGGTGAAGGAGGAGGCGATCCAGGCTTGGGCAGCTGAAGCCGTAATGCACACCGAGGTGGACAAGGTCCGGGAAGAGGCTGCCCAGGCCCGCAGGGACCTCGAGCCCCTGGCGGCACGGGTCAAGGAGCTCGAGGAGGACGTCTCCCAGGTCAGCCGTCAACGTGACCTCCTCAACGTCCAGATCGGGCAGGTCACGGCCCGGTTTAGTGCGCTGAAGGACGAGATCTCGGGGCTGAACGGGGCCGTCCAAGAGAAGGACGCGGCGCTCCAGACCGCCCGCCAAGAGATCGAGGCACTGAAGGCGACCGTCCGTGAGAAGGACAGTGCCCTCCTGGGGCACGAGCAGACGTGCGGGGGGCTCCGCGACGAGGTTGTGGGTTTAAAGACCCACGTCGAGGGTAAGTAACTTGTTATGGCCATAGAGTTGAGGTATCGCGTTGTGTGCTAACTTGCCTTGTCATGTTCCAGAGCTGGAGAGTGAGAACCGGGAGGCCCACTCGTCCGCCAATTCCCTGCAGAGCCTCCTTGAAGCCGAGACCCGGAGGACCCAGCTGCTCGAGGGCGCGATCACCACGGTGTGCGACGGTCTGGGGTTCGAGCCCGACGCCGACACTGGTGAAGACGCTCCAGGGAACTCCTTCATCCGTCGGGTGGCGGCACTGGGCCACCTCACCCGGGAGAAGATTCGGGACAGCCTCCATCACGGCGTGAAGAGGGCGCTGGCCGTCGTCCGCTCAGGGTTCGTGTTCGACATGGAGCTCGTCGCCGACGGCTTCATCACAGACCCGGAGCGGACGGACGAGGAGAATGAAGACGCCTGCCTGGAGCTGATTGAAGCTGCGGAGGGGCCTGGGAGCCGCCTGGCCTCGCTCTTTGAGCCTGAGGTGGTCCCGCCTGCTGACGATGAGGGCCTGTGAGCCAGATCTGGGCGCAGAGGCCCATGTAATAAGTTAGTTATTTTGAATTTTGGTTGTGGTGGCCTATGCAGGTCTAAAAACTTGAAACACAAGCTGGTTCGTAGTTAATTTAGTTTTATTCGAGCCTTTTTTCCTTTTATTGCTTGGATCGTGTTCTCGTGTGATTTACTTAGCACGCAGTTGCGCTCTTTGGCATAAGGGAGCGAGTGGAGGTACCGTAGCCTCGGGGGCGTAAGTAATCTCGTAGCTCGACTGCCCTCGAGCTTCAGGGTGCTCTTGCGGCCTTGTGGACCGTGTGAGAACCTGATCTAAGCGGCAGGGAACGTAATCTCTCTTAGAGTTGGGAACCGTCATTTAGGTCTCCCTAGCATGAAGTTGCACCTCTAGAAGGCGTAAGGACTGAGTGGAGGCACCGTAGCCTCGGAGGCGCAGGTGAGACTCCTGGCTCGAGGGTCCTTTCGAACCTTAGGGTGCTCTTACAGCGCCGTTGATCTAAGAAGCGGTTCTTAAAATTTAAAAAAGGGTGTAAGTTTTTTCGGGGACTAAGGGGTTCCCCCCAGTGTAGCCCCCGAGGGAGGGTCGATTCTGGCAGTACAGAGTCGATCCTTCCTCACTGTGAGACAAAAGTTTTAACATTGCTGTATTCTTTATTGATGAAAAAGGAATTACAGAGCCTCGAGGCTTTCTAAGGAAAAAGCGACGTAGCTGTTCAATGTTCCAAGCGTTGGTGAAGATTTCGCCCTTCTCGTTGGATAGCTTGTAGGTGCCTGGCTTCAGTACTTCTGCGACGATGTATGGTCCTTCCCATGGCGGTGTGAGCTTGTGGCGACCTTTGGTGTTCTGGTTCCGCCGTAGCACCAAGTCGCCGACGTTGAGGTCACGCCTGCGGACGTGTCTGTCGTGGTATCGCCGGAGACCCTGCTGGTACCTGGCAGAATGTAACAGAGCCACATCTCGGGCTTCCTCGAGCTGGTCGAGGGCGTTTTGTCTTGTGGCGTCGTTATTTCTTTCGTTGTAGGCCTTCAGCCTTGGGGATCCGTACTCTATATCAGTCGGGAGCATAGCCTCGGACCCGTAGACTAAGAAGAACGGAGTGAACCCCGTGGCTCGACTCGGCGTTGTTCTTAGGCTCCATAGGACCGAGGGTAGCTCGGCAGCCCATCTTTTGCCATGTTTGTTTAGCTTGTCAAAGATTCTGGGTTTCAGGCCTTGTAGGACCATGCCGTTGGCACGTTCCACTTGGCCATTTTTTTGGATGAGCCACGGCCGACCAGAGCACGCGAATGTGATGGTGGTCGCAGAAGTCCAGAAACTTTTTCCCAGTGAACTGGGTGCCGTTGTCAGTGATAATATAGTTTGGAACTCCAAAACGATGGACGATGTCGGTGAAGAAAAGCACAGCTTGTTCGGACCTAATACTGGTGATGGGGCGAGCCTCGATCCACTTGGAGAATTTGTCGATAGCGACGAGCAAGTGGGTGAAGCCGCCAGTTGTCCTCTTTAGAGGTCCGACAAGGTCGAGGCCCCAGACGGCAAACGGCCATGTGATGGGAATGGTTTGCAGAGCATGTGCCGGGAGATGAGTCTGTCTCGCATAGTACTGGCAACCTTTACAGGAGCGTACTAGCTTGACAGCGTTGGAGACCGCGGTCGGCCAATAGAATCCTTGTCGAAAGGCGTTCCCGACGAGGGTTCGAGGCGCAGCGTGGTGACCGCAAGCCCCGAGTGCAGGTCGCTGAGCAGGCCCCTGCCTTCTTCGTTCGTGATGCAACGTTGGAGAATGCCTGTAGGGCTGCGGCGGTACAGCTCCCTACTGTTGCCAATGATCACAAAGGTTTTGGCCCGATGAGCGACCCGTCGAGCCTCGGTCTTACTCGAGGGGAGGTCCCCTTGGATAAGGTAGTCGATGTACGGAGCGCGCCAGTCAGGCTCGAGGCCAGATGGTAGGGTCGAGCCTTCCACCTGCATGGCCTCGGCCCCGGTCGAGGGGGCCTCGGTTTTAGGTGGGGGGTCGAGTGATGTCCCGTTGACCCCTCCGTTTGGCCCAAGGTCGATGGATGGCCGCTGAAGATCTTTTGCGAAAACATCTGGTGGAACCGTAGTTCGACTGGACGCGATTTTTGCGAGTTCATCGGCGGCCTCGTTATACCTGCGTGCGATGTGGTTGAGCTCGAGGCCGTGAAACTTGTCCTCGAGGCGCCGTACTTCCTGGCAGTAGGCTTCCATCTTGGGGTCACGACAACTCGAGCTCTTCATGACCTGGTCGATTACGAGCTGGGAGTCGCCTCGAACATTAAGGTATCGGACCCCGAGCTCGATGGCAATTCTCAGCCCCGTGACGAGTGCCTCGTACTCAGCGACGTTGTTTGACGCAGGAAAACGAAGCCGGATGACGTAGCGTATGTGAACCCCGAGGGGTGAGATGAAGAGCAAGCCCGCGCCTGCTCCCGTTTTCATCAATGACCCGTCGAAGTACATGGTCCAGAGCTCGGCCTGGAGCTATGCGGGAGGGAGTTGGGTGTCGGTCCATTCAGCCAGGAAGTCTGCCAATACCTGTGACTTTATAGCTTTGCGCGGCGCATAAGATAAGGTCTCGCCCATGAGCTCGACCGCCCACTTGGCGATCCTACCCGAGGCTTCCCGGTTCTGGGCTATCTCTCCCAGGGGGAAAGAAGAAACCACAGTAACCGGGTGGCCTTCGAAGTAGTGTCGGAGCTTGCGCCGTGTCAAGATGACAGCATATAGCAGTTTCTGGATTTGGGGGTACCGGATCTTGGTTTCCGAGAGCACCTCGCTAATGAAATAGACCGGCCTTTGGACAAGTAAGGCATGAGCCTCCTCGGCCCTTTCGACGACCAGGACCGCGCTGACTACTTGTGACGTTGCAGCGACATAAAGTAGGAGCGGTTCTCCTGGGGTCGGAGGGACGAGAATTGGTGAGTTGGAGAGGGTGACCTTGAGTTTTGTGAGGGCTTCCTCGGCCTCGAGGGTCTAGGAAAAATGCTCCGATTTCTTCAAGAGGCGGTACAGAGGGAGCGCCTTTTCGCCGAGGCGCGAAATGAAACGGCTGAGTGCCGCCAAGCAGCCCGTGACCCTCTGCACGCCTTTCAGATCTCGGATGGGGCCCATCTTGGTTATCGCAGAGATTTTTTCTGGGTTGGCCTCGATGCCCCGCTTAGACACGATGAACCCTAAAAGCATACCTCGAGGGACGTCAAAAACGCATTTTTCTGGATTGAGCTTGATATTTTTTACCCGGAGGCATTTGAAGGCAATGTCGAGGTCGTTCACTAGATTATCGGCTTGTCTGGTCTTGACTACGATGTCATCAACGTATGCCTCGACGATTGGTCCGATGTGTTCCCCGAAAACGTGCTGCATGCATCGCTGGTACGTTGCCCCCGCGTTCCGGAGACCGAAGGGCATCGTAACGTAGCAATACATGCCGAACGGGGTGATGAATGAAGTCGCGAGTTGGTCGGACTCCTTCATTTTTATCTGATGGTAACCGGAGTAAGCGTCTAAGAACGAAAGAGTTTCACATCCCGCAGTTGAATCAACGATTTGGTCAATGCGTGGCAAAGGAAAGGGAACCTTTGGACATGCTTTATTTAAACTAGTGTAGTCTACACACATCCTCCATTTCCCACTCTTTTTCTTAACTAATACAGGATTAGCTAGCCACTCGGGATGGTGAACTTCCTTGATGAACCCGGCCTCCAGTAGCTTGTGGATCTCTTCGGCGATGACCCTGCGCTTCTCCTCGTCGAAATGGTGCAGGCGTTGCTTCACCGGTTTGGACCCGGCCCGGATCTCCAAGGCGTGCTCGGCGACTTCCCTGGGTATGCCCGGCATATCCGAGGGACTCCACGCAAAAATGTCGACATTCGCACGGAGAAAGTCGACGAGCACGGCTTCCTATTTCGGGTCGAGGGTGGCGCTGACGTTCAGCGCCTTCCCGTTGGGATCAACGGGGTCGAGGGGCACGAGTTTGACGTCCTCCGCGGGCTCGAAGCTGTCGGCGTGGCGTTTTGGGTCGGGAATCTCGTTGGCGAGACCGTCGAGGTCTGCGGCCAAAGTCGCCGACTCCAAAACCACCTCGCCGTGTTCGACGCACTCGACGTCGCACTCGTAGGCATGTTCATACGAGGGCCCCACAGTGATGACGCCGTTTGGGCCGGGCATCTTGAGCTTGAGGTAGGTGAGTTTGGCACGGCCATGAACTTGGCGTAGCATGGGCGCCCGAGGATGGCGTGGTACGTTCCACGGAATCCGACCACCTCGAAGGTGAGGGTCTCCTTCCTGAAATTGGCCGGTGTGCCAAAACAAACGGGCAGATCGACCCGTCCGAGGGGTTCCGCCCGCTTCCCTGGCACAACTCCGTGGAAGCCCCCGACGCTAGGCTGTAGGCGCGCTCTCTCGATCCCCAGGAGGTCGAGGGTCTGGGAGTAGATGATGTTGAGGCTGCTCCCACCGTCCATGAGTACCTTGGTGAGGCGTGTGTTGGCGATGATGGGATCAACAACAAGAGGGTAGACCCCCGGATTGGGGATGTAGTCCGGATGATCATCACGGTCGAAAGTGATGGCCACCGTAGACCAGTCAAGGAAACGAGGGACCGCCGTTTGTACGGAGAAAACCTCTCGCCGCTCTCGCTTGCGCTGGTGCGCTGAGAGGCGGGTCGAGGGTCCTCCGTAGATCATGAAGCAGTCGTGGATCTCGGGGAACCCCTCATCCTTGTCATCACCCTTTGGGTCTTCCTTCTTGTCGGTGTTCTTGCTGCCTGCGCCCTCGAAGTACCTGCGGAGCATATGACAATCTTCGAGGTTATGGTTAATGGGTCCCTTGTGATAAGGGCATGGCTCTTTAAGCATTTTGTCGAAGATGCCCCCGCTGGGGGGGGGCCTCGAGGCTTCTTGCGCTCGGTAGCGGCGACAAGCTCGTCGGCCGGGGCCTCGAGCTTGCCCTGCTGGCCTTTCTTCTTCTTACGATTGTTCCTCTTGGAGCCACGGGTGGAGCTCGCGGGATCGTCGGCCTTCTGCTTCCCTTTGTCCTGCTCGCCGCCGAAGATGGCACCAACCGCCTCCTCGCCGGCGGCGAAGTTGGTGACGATGTCCATCAACCCATTGGCAGTGAGGGGGGTGTGACGGCCTAACTCTCGGACCAACTCCTTGCAAGTGGTGCCTAAGAGGAAAGCCATGATCATGTCAGAGTCGGTGACGTTGGGGAGCTCGGTGCGTTGCCTGGAGAAACGCCGGATGTAATCCCGGAGGGATTCACCCGGCTTCTGCTTGCAACTCCGGAGGTCCCACGAGTTGCCGGGGCGCATGTAAGTTCCCTTGAAGTTTCCCTCGAACACCCTTACGAGATCACCCCAGTCGTGGATCTGCTGGGGCGGAAGATCTTCGAGCCAGGCTCGAGCGGTGTCGGAGAGAAACAAGGGGAGCTGTCGGATGATGA
This sequence comes from Saccharum spontaneum, assembly GCA_022457205.1. Lineage (NCBI taxonomy): Eukaryota > Viridiplantae > Streptophyta > Magnoliopsida > Poales > Poaceae > Saccharum > Saccharum spontaneum. The sequence goes on along the minus strand of CM039597.1, from coordinate 10,793,569 downwards.
CTCGGTCGTCGGTGGCCTCGCCCAGCTGACATGCTAAGCGAAAATCGGCGAGCCAAAGTTTGGGTTTGGTCTCGCCGTTGTACTTGGCAAGAGTCGTGGGAGGGCGGAACCGCGCTGGCAGTATCGTTTCGCGGATAGCCTTGCTGAAGACCCGAGGGCCCGGAGGCTCGGGTGAAGGACTGCGATCTTCCGAGCTGTCGTAGCGCCTGCCCCTATGCACGTGGTAGCCTCGAGCCACACCGTCACCGTGCTTGCGCGTGCGGCGCTCGACGATGTTGCCACGGGTGTCTCGAGGCCCTTGGTCGTGAGTCATGTGCTCGGGGGCGGGAGCCATTCGAATCCGTCGGGGAGGTTCGGGATGAACCGAGGCCTCTCTCTCCTGTCGGGAGGGCTCTGCGAGCCATTCCGAGGCGGGCTCGCGTCGCCTCGAGGCAGAGCTCTCGGCCTGCTGCAGGGCAGCGGTCTCGAGGAGTTCTCGGATCTCATCTCGAGCCCGGCGAGCATCGGGGTTTGACGGCTCGGGCATGTTGCGCTGGAGCATGGCGGCGGCGACGACGTTCTGGCTGGCTCGAGCGAAGACCGGGGGGTCGGTTACCCGGTCCTCGTCGATGCGACGGTTGACGTCGCGAGCTCTTCCGCGAGCTCTCCCGCCAAGTGCGCGTTCCGCACGCTCATGCTCGAGAGTTTGTTGGAGTAAACGCAGGTTTTCTCGTTCCTCGTCGAGCCTTTCCTGCAACTCGCGGATTTGGTCGAGCTGCACCCCTTGATCCGCAAGGAGTTGAGCCTCGCCCTGCTCGGCAGGGAGCCCGACGTGAGGGGGCGTGTGCCTTCCTCCAACCGGCTCTTCTTCCTGCGAGTCCGACGCGCTTTCAACATCGACGTTGAAGCACTCACGGGTCGGATCGTAGGTGTCATCAGCCGAGTCGGAGTCAGGGGCGCCGAAATAATAGTATGACGGGGGAATGCATGGCCGTTGCAGATCGCCACTAGGGTTGCGGCGTGGGAAAGCGGCCACACGGGGTTCTGTTTCCGGTGCCTCAGTAGAGTCCAGATAATCAAAAGCCGGCGTGGACGCAACGAGGTCCAGAGCGGAGCGTAGATGGTGCCCAGGGAGTTCCTCATAAGCACTCATGCGAGTGCTCACGGAAGAAGCGTACGCCTAGGCAACCGAATTTAGCCCGAACGGGAACGGCGAAGGAGATGCGGCTGTCCACACCGGAACGGGTGCTCCGGGTAGCGGTGTTTCACCGGACGGAGGAGCGGCAGGACTCTCCGTCGGCATGTTGCCCTCGGCCAAGCTCATCCTCCCCAGATCTCCAACGAGGAAGTCTGGGTCGGAGTCCGGCTGGGGGGCGCCAGACCGAGGAATCCCGTCACCCTCCGTGAGATGAAGATGATGGTTGCGCCGGGCTCGTCGCCGTCGGGCGGCTCGCGCCTGCCTTGAACGACGATACCGGCGGATCGCTCCCCCGGGCTGGGAGAGCTCGTAATCCTCGTCAGTTGGGTGCCTAGGTGGGAGTAGGACCATGTCGTAGCCGTAGCCAAGTGACATGAACTCCAAACTCCCGAACCAGATCACCGTGGCCAACGGGATAGGACGATTGGGGTCAGCCATCCAGGAAAAAGGTGGGAAAGCGACGTTGGCACGCAGCGATCCCCTACCTAGCGCGCCAACTGTCGGTGTTCGGACCCGAGGGGGTCCTAGACCAACGAGTAAATGCTGCGTGTCCCTTTCCTGGATGGTGATGCAAGGAGAACACATGGGGATTTATCCTGGTTCGGGCAAGAGAAGGCCCTACGTCCAGCGGGGGAGAGGAGATGTTGTATTTCCTTGCACCGAGGTGCTTGCGTAGGGGTTACAAGCTTGCGAGAGAGGGTGATGAGCCCAGGTCTCAAAAGAGGAAAGAGAAATACAAGATAATTGCTTGAGATGTTGATCGATATCTGGTGGTTGGCTTGTTCTCCGTCGTCTCTCCAGAGCCCTGGCCTACCCTTTTATAGGACGAGAGGAGGCCAGGACGACGGGAGCCCTGAGATGATATTTTGTCGATCCCTGTTGAGGTGGCTGTAGCGACGTGTCCTAGAAATGGAGGGCCATCCCTGAACACCATGGTGACGTAGGGGACGAGACGCTGAAATGACCCGGAGCACCGTGCCACGCCGTCCTCCCTTCCCTGTTGAGCCGCGCTGGGGTCGAGGCCGGGTCGAGGGCGAACGGATAAGTCCGAATCCCTGGAATCGCGGTGTACGGATTCTGTCGTATTCTCCCTCGAGGGTAACTAGTGACGTAAAGTGTGCGGTAAGGTGGATACAGTAACATTTTTCACCTCCCATCACGGAATGGGTGGTGAAACAGTGAGAACTGACACTGGTATTGTTCCCACGTCGACCACGTGCGCAGCCATGCCGGTAGGTGGTAGTAGGTAATTGCATTAAATGCTAAGGCTTTTGTCCTGGGGTAGGTAAAGAGAGGGGGTCGAGTGCCTCGACCCGGGCTCACGCGAGTCGGAGTGCTCCCTGTGGGCGATCGAGCCTCGTGCGGGTCGGAGCGCGGTCGAGGGCTCCCGTCGAGGGGCCTCGTACGAGTCGGAGACGGGATGCGGTCGAGGCATTCCGTCGAGCCAGCCTCGTACGAGGCGGACCTGTCGCGCGTTCTGAAATAGACTGTGGCTTAGTCGTTTTAGTTTTTATTACCGTTAAATGTGGGTACCCCTATACTATTGGTACCGACAATATTATTTGGACTTGGTTCAACCATTTTCTTCCGTCCTAAAAAGAATGCAATTCTAATAAAACAAAGTCAAAATTTTTAAGGTTGATTAAGTCTTCACAGATTAGAAAATGGTATCAACATTTATATCTAGTTTACTATAAAAATACATTCCATGACCAATCGAATGATGCCTATCGATCAGTATCATAAGTGCCATCAAATTTTTTAAAAAAATGATTAAATTTAAATTATTTGATTCGTCGAACAACGAGAACCATCTTTTTTTTTCTTTTAGGAAAGAGTACTTATTTCTTAGCTCATTGTATTATAATTACCTATCTAATAACAGAGCTTATTCGTGAATCTCGCTCGGCTTACAAAAGGCTTGAATAAGTCTTCAATCGAGTAGGTAGTAATAATTCGACTGGTGACCAGGTTCAGTGCATGCGTCTCACTTTATTGTCCATTGTGATAACGAAGTCCATCCGTATATTATAATAATAAAAGTATGTTGCCGCCGCTGCTGCTGCTGCACGAAGTGCTTGCCATAGTGCGCACTAGAGAGCGTATAAACAAAGAAAAGTGGTGGAAAGAAATGACAAAAAGGCGACCTCGGATCCATAGTGGGGCTTACATTACAGAATGTCGTCCGAAAGGTCACTTCCCATCCTTGGAGATAGCTAGATAGGCCTAGTTTAGATGAGAGAGTTGGGGAGAAAAACACTGTATCAGAATTCCTGTAGCATTTCGTTTGTATTTGGTAAAAATTATCCAAATTTTGACTAACTAGGCTTAAAATGTTCGTCTCGCAAAGTACAACAAAACTGTGCAATTAGTTTTTGATTTCATCAACATTTAGTACTCCATGCATTTGCCGACATTTTGATGTGACGGAGAATCTTCTTTTTGCATAGTGGAATTTGGGGAAGAATTGAGAAACTAAACAAGGGGATAGATGGAGCATGACGCGCTTTTGCATACTCCCTCCGTTCCTTAAAAACTGAGTCGTGCATCTCATTTCGTGTTTAGCTGGAACCTTTTTTCAACTCAGGGATAAGAGTTAAGAGATCAATGGAAGTTATCATGCTGGGGCTACTAGGAGATACTTGAGACGGACGAAAGCCAAGCAAGACTCGGGTGCAATTTTGCCAAAAGTGGAAGGCTACTCAGCACCAAAGAAAACAAAGGAAGAACAACCGCAAAAGTCTTCCAATGAATTTATGTGGTGTGTACATTTACAAACTTACAAAGTGTTTGCTATTCGGACATCAAGTTCACATAGATGGTTCAAGGTTGCGAACTGAGCCTATGTCAATTGATTAGATTTTTTATGGTGGAACCGGCACATCAAAGTTCTTAACTTAGCACGATGCTCATATTTTCTATATTTATTTTAGGATTTAACGACGATATTGTTTCACTAGTAGGTGAGGTGCCCGTTTGTAGCGAGGTACATGTAGTGATGTCATTAATCTCGAGATTTGTTGGTCCAACTTAGTCTCTAGAAGGTACCCACAACAATAGGGTGTGTGTGCATGTATATGGGCATCTGCGTGTATACTGGGTTTTAAAAAAAAGTTCAAATAGATGGTTATAGAAAACAAAAGTTTACGAAAACATGTTAATTATGGATATATTCATTCGTAGGATATAACCATAACTAACAATAGCTTTCTAGCTAAAACGTACTCTCCTTCCATCCATTGCGCACTAAATGTAATCGGAAGGGATGAAAAATGTCGGGGATGACAGGAAGAGGTCTAAATTGTTTTTGTTTTCATTTTTTTCATGAAAATGAAATTGAGAACGATATTGCTATAAATGAATACGTACTGCACGGGCGACGGATGGAGCAGGCTGCTCGAAAGCCCTATTGCTTCTAACGCACGCAACAGCCGTCCGATGCTAGCGCCCCGGAACGGACGTCCGAGCGCTAGCAATTCCGTTTTATCTATATCCCACACTCCCCCGATCTTGTGCCTTTTGAACCTTTCAATTTACATGTGTATAAACTTCTATGGTAGTAAAGCATTATTGTTAGTTTTAGGGGGGAAATAGTAAAGCATGTTTGAAAAGTTGGTTTATCATTTCTTTGTATGGTGTTGTATAACTGTTTTTTACTACGCATTATCAATTTCCAATCGATATTGATATGCCATAACTCATCGTTCCCTGTGACTCTCTAGACAACAACAAACACGTGCAACATGAAAACACTTGAATGCACCATACATTTGAAACAAATGAAACAACTGGAAAATACACTTGCAACATATGTATGAAACATATGCAACATCCAGATAAAAAACTTACAACTTACAACATGAAAACACTTGCTGCAACATAAGACTGAAAACAGTTGAAACATTTTGAACAAACGCTTACAACATACCTCTGAAACACGTGCAACATGTGCAACATCTCAATCTACGTTTGCAACATCCATATAAAATATTTGCAACATACCACTAAAACATCTAAAACACTTGAAACATACATTTACAATATAGGGAAGGGGAGGCTAGGGCCGGTTGATTCCGGTCGTTGGGGTGGGAGCCGATGGCGAGAGGCGGCACACGAAAACCACCAGCACTGGCCGCACTCATGGGTGTCCTTAGCTCGGCCGGGGATGACCCGAAACGCCCCAGCATGTGCAACCAATGGCCATCGGGCAGGGGCAGCAGCGGTGCCTTACAACGGTGAGGCATCCTGTCGGTGCTGGGGTTGGGGAAGAGGCCAGGGAGGCGCTGCGCAAATTGAGAGAGGAGACGGCGTGGTCGGCTTGGGTAGAGGAAGGAGGCAGCGGTGGCGCTCTATGATTTCACAGAGACATGGAGGAGAGAGAGAGGATAAGTCTGAGTGGCCACTTGAGGGGGAGGTATCGAATATTTTCCGGACTTGCTAGCGCCTTTGAAGCACTGATGCGCGCGGAGCGGAGTGAGGCGAGCGGTGTCTGGACCTCTATTTTAAATAGCGGGCTAAGCCTCTTAGCGGCAGCCTCTCCAAAAGGCTAAGAAAGTCTATAGCGTGCTAATAGCGGGCTAAGACATTTAGCGGCCGAACAAAAAAATATGCCTAACATCATGTAATTTTACACATAATACAGATGAAAACATTATGAATACCAATAGAGATAGATAGTTCAAAGTCTTACTAACACATTACATCAAAGTTTGTAGTTTATACATGATACATCAATAACATCATACATCATATAGGGACATACATGAGTTCAAGTTTAAAGTTCAAAGTTAACAGACAGCTAGACAAACAAACAAAAGGCTTGGAGCAATAGACCATAGTCTCGCATATAATCAGTACATCACACATGCATTTCAGCATCCGAATAGTTTGGTGTACTCACCTAATCATTTTCAGCATTAGAAGATACCATAGCATCTTGATTTTCCTCTGAACGAGCCCACTACAAATAGCGGTGCTAAATGACCACGAATTAGCAAAAATACCGTGCTATTAGCTGCTAATAGCGGGAAAATCGTTTAGCGTTAAAATCTTGATAGCTTAGCGGTGGTCTTGCTAATACACTATATAGCGCTATAGCGTCCGCTATAGTGCGCTATTTAAAACAGGAGTCTGGACAGACGAACGCCCGCTTCCCAACATTTTCATAGATAAAAACGATATAATATCATCAGGAATTTCCGGACTAAAACGGTGAAATGGTTAGAAAATGTTGTCATTTCCATATAGTAGTTACGATTTCTATTTCCATGTTTACAAAAATGTGATAAAACTTTAAAAACGAGTCCTTGAAAACGATGTGTTCCATTTCGCTTTCGTTCCTAGTAACCGGGTTAATCGACACTTAAGAACATGTAACACACGTGTAACACAAATTTATATATGCCGGCATTCGCAGGGAACTAGCTAGTATAAAATTAAAGCCAACCAATTTCGTGCGATTCATGTTAAATTTCATAGTGGGCTGCTGCTAGCTACTGATATATTAATGGAGTACTCTTAATATCGTTTTGGGCCTGTTCCCCACACACATACCCAGCACTTTCATTAGCATACGCGCATTGTATCGTTGTTGGATTCGCTCATTTCGTTTTCAGTTGCAAAATTGACAACAGGCGAATGATTCTTACCTCCACCACTACTTGCCAAAAGCTATAGCTAGCAGAGGGACCGAACCGAACATGGCTTAGGGCTTAGGCCAGCCCCAACTGCTGGGGCCCACCTGCATCCTAATGTTTTGTGACATCATCCTTACCTTAGCATGTCCTTGATAGTGCCCACGTTGCCCTCCAAGTCAGTGTTCCCAGATTCCAAATAGCACATATGTTTAGTACTGTAGCCATTGGCATTTGCAAATAGCACATATATATACATTTAGTTGAAACCAGAGCTCATCTCTTCCTACATATATTATGGGCCTGTTTAGTTCCTAAAATTTTATAAAATTTTTCAAGATTGCCTGTCACATCGAATCTTTGGACGCATGCATGAAACATTAAATATAGATAAAAAATAAAACTAATTACACAGTTTAGACGAAATTCACGAGACGAATCTTTTAAGCCTAATTAGACTATGATTGGACACTAATTACCAAATAACAACGAAAGTGCTATAGTACCATTTTTCAAAAAATTTCGTGAACTAAACAAGGCCTATACATGGTTTATATAGTGACACCCATCATGAGTAACATATAATCATATATATTTAATTAGTTTTTCCTATATTAACAGAGACATGTGAAGAGCACATAGTTCAGTCCATTAGTTTCCTTGTGGTAGAACCTGTTCATATGAGTTCAAGTCTTTGACTTGACATTTGTGCTTATATTTTTCCTGGATTTATTCTAAGATTTAACAACGCTATTTTTCAGTGGTATATTTCACCGTTGTGGTGATAAGGGTGTTGCAATAGCTCATTTCTGTAGTAGTGGTAGGCAGACTTCGTCAATCTCTAGATTTACCGGTCCAACTTAGTTCTTCGGAGTGGCCCCTCTATGGAGACTTCGTCAATCTCGAGATTTACTGGTCTACCCAGTCTTCGGGGTGCTCAGTAATAGTGGTAGGCGACGTGCCCCTATGTGTGGAGACTTCGTCAATCTCGAGATTTACCGGTCCAACTCAGCTCTTCCGGATGCTCCCTCTGTGAGGACTTCGTCAATATCGAGATTTACCGGTCTAACTCAGTTCTTCAGGGTGCTCAATAGTAGTGGTAGGCGACGTGCCCCCTCTGTGTAGACTTCATCAATCTCAAGATTTACCGGTCCGACTTAGTTCTTCGAGGTGATCATAGGGGTACAGTATGCGTGCGTGCGTTCATAGGAGAGGTGCTCATAGGGTAGGGTGCGCGTGCATTCACAGTAGTGAGTATATGCTTGTGTCTGTACCGAATCTCATAAAAATATTAACATTGACAAATGTGGGTAATTTATAAGCATTATAGGAGCAATTTAGTGCATTTAAATGTAGGAAATTTAGATGTTAGGGATTACTTTTTTGTTTTTTTTATAATAACAGTTATGTAATTACATACAATTCATAGGTTACTTTAGATTATTTTTCACCATCATAGAGGTAAGCAGTTTAAACAAAGATTAAGGGTTACATTGTTAGAGCATCTCCAATAGTATCTAAAAAAATATTCCCAAAAACAGTTTTTTCAACATTTGTAAAATATATTGGGAGACATAAAAAAAAGCTACAACTCCAATAGTTTCTAAAATCTCACGCCCAAAAGATAGAAGGTAATTTTACATCAGGAATCCTAAACTATTTCTAAATCATGCTAACCACTTTTATACTTTATTTTTCTCGTGTACATTTGCATCAGGAACTATGTCCTATTTTTTTTTTCTCTACGTCCTCCCACGTCAGATTGGGGCGACAATACGTGCGCGTAACTTTACGCGTGTGGGGGGAGGTTTTTTTCCAAGTGCCAAAAGATTGGGAGGTGGATTTGAGAGTTGTTGGAGATGAGATTTTTCAATCTTGCCAAAATTTCTGGATTGGGAGACTGTTGGGTACTACTCTTGGAGATGCTCTTAGTAGTAGTTTAGACTTTGAAAATAGGCAGCTGAATTTAACAAACCCATATTGATGTGTTGTCTCTGGTCCTGTTAGACTGACCGCACCGCTCACCTGGAAACGGACCGGTACGCTAGCGATAGCGTATTGTGCTCTTGCACCGCTCACCTGCAAAGTCTCCGGTATGGTATCGGCTGCACAGGAATCCGCTAAACCCAGCGCACGCAGGAGGCCACGGTAAACACTGTAGCTGCGAGAGAGAAAGTTATTGTGAGAGAGAAAGAGAGAGGGGGAGGAATAAAATATGAAATAGTGGGTATAGAGTATGGGATAGAGATAATATGGGTGCGAGAGAAATGAGTATAGAGTGAGAATTTTGATGATTAGGATAGAATATTCCTTTTTAGAGATGAAAATAGAGGTGGACGAGTGCGGATAGCCTTAACTTCCTTCTGCCAGTAAAAGAGGAAGACCAATACTACTTCCATAGTTCATTTTTAGACTAACTAGCCTGTCATGAACGTAAGATATTTAAAACAGAGGTGCTAACCACTAAAAAGGCCAATCTTTCTAGAACCTTGTAAATTAAGATATTTAAAACAGAGGTGGTACCACTAAAAGGCCAGTCTTTCTACAACCATGTAAATTATTAACATTAATATTTCTAAAGAAATATTCCATTCACTTTTAAATACAATGACAACATTAATATATAGGGAAAACTAGTTAGTTAGACCTCATGCATTTAAAAACTGAAAGAATGCATTTCTCTAGCAGAAAAAACTGTAACAACTATGTGTAATTTCTGCGAGTTTTCAGAATCGATAATTATTATGTGTGTGTGTGTGTGTGTGTGTGTGTGTGTGTGTGAACTATACCTAGTGCATTGGGCACACGCGCCACAATATTTTTATTGATCGGCCTGACACAAAGCATGTCAAACCAAGTCAAGAACAGCAAGGAACAAAAGGGTAGGTTGGGCTCTCTCATTTCTTGTGAGAGTGGGCTAGTCATCATAGCTTAGCTTTAGCATACACGAAGCAACTTCCATTGGTCGGCCGATGGCATTCATGGAATAAGCACTTAGACGTTGGGTCAAATCCACAGAGCACTACCTTTAAATACAACAATCCATTACTGCCTCCAACCCCCTCACGCACTCAGATACATACACCACTATTCACCACTACCACACAATTCTGAACTATTGTGATCTTGTTAAACTTCCAAGAACAGAGCTTCAGAACTCACCACAATTATTCTAGTTCTAGCTCCTTTGCAGCGATCTTCGATCAGCCATCATCATGGGAAACTGCCTGGTGATTCAAGACAGGAAGGAGATCAAGATCATGAGCGTCGTGGACGGCGGCGAAGTCCTCAAGATGCCATCCCCGGGCATGCGCAGCTTGAAGGTCCCGCCGGAAGCCCTTTGCGAGCCCCTGCCGCCGCCGCCGGCGGCTGCCAGCGTCGACGACCCTGCAACTGGAGCCGCCGTCAGGGTGAAGCTAGTGATCAGCAAGCAGGAGCTGAAGAAGATGCTCGACAAGGAGGGCATGTCGCTGGACGACATGGTGTCTCTCATGCGCAAGGAGGCGAGTGATCGAGAACAGGAGGAGTTCTGCTGCGGAGGGTGGCGACCGGCGCTGGAGAGCATACCGGAAGGCAGCGATCTTTAGCACGTTGCCTGGCATCGTTCATCGTTCAGATATGATCTTGTGGAAGTCACAGGATCAGTGATCGTGCCTACACTACATACAAGAAGTTACACAAGATACTTTTTGGAATAAGCGTAAGCAAAACATATGTATGCTGGGTATAGCATATATACACATGTAGATTACTACATATACATAGAGAGAGAGAGAGAGAGAGATATGTAGTATAGATATAGATGGTAGGAGTTTTGAGATATAGGGATTCTCTTCATCTTTTCTTGTTGGCTACATGCTTGTAAAGAAGAGGTAAAGATGATCCTGGAAATCAAGCAAGGTTTTATACGGTAGTACTATACTATGTGTCCTCCTCATCAGTGATTCAGTCATCAAAGGTATAATCTCAAGGGGTTCATATGCTTCGGTTATGTATTTAATTAGTCTTTATTAATTGTCAGCTTACTGTCTATAGGTCGGCAAGAGTTTTGTTGTGGTAGAAAAGATCGAATGACCGTGTTTATAAGGAAATTGGACCGGAAAACCATATAACTTGCTAGGATCATACTTGTACAAACAATTTTAGTACACAACGATCAACACAGGTTACACAGCTAACAACACGGTTTTTTAGAGGGGTGAAAACCGGTGAAACTTTCGCATGACTATAATAATTCATGCTGGAACAACCCATGCATGTGGCACGAGAACTTCACCCATTACAACTGTGTCCGTGTGTGGGCGGGTTCGGGACTTGTGTGTGTGTGTGTGTGTGTGTGTGTGTGTGTGTGTGTGTGTGTGTGTGTGTGTGGTGGGGGGTGGGGGTGGGGGGGGGGGCGTACATATGCCTTGAAACAGTACTAACACGACCAACAACTAAGGTCATGTTTGGATCTCCTAAGAAAATGAAAACTATCTACCTCAAATCTGTTATTTGTAGATTTTCACTGTATGCAAAGACAATAACCACTGTAAGAATGAGATCCAAATATCCCTCAATCTTTTATTAGAAATCCAGATTCTACATTCACTGTCAAGAATCCAGATCCTTACTACGAGAATGAGATCGAAAGAGGCCCTAAAACAAGTACAAGGGCAAAGGCACTTTAATTTGATTGGTAACCCATCGACCACCGCAATCGAGACTGTCTAGAAGAAGGAAGCGAGATCACGCATCATGTCATCGTTGCTGAGCTATATCACATCCAAATAATATAGCAACAGCTCCGACTTTCTGGTACACCATAATTCACTACTACATAAAGTATTTGTAGCAACGCCTCTTTTGGTTCTCAAATGAGCTGCTCTTACAAATCCATTTGTAGGGACGGTTGGTGTTACCTACAAATGACCCTAATAGGCGCTGAATAGTAAAAATTAAGTACTAAAATTCAATTTTTTCAAATGACCTCAAATGGAGAAATGACCAAAATAAAAGTTGTAGATGTCGAAAAGTTATAGAACTTTGTTATTTACAACTTTTTCATTTGAAATCATTTACTATTTCAAAGTATTGTTTAAAATTTAATTTTTAAATTGTTGGAGAACTCTGATTTCTCTTTTTAATCTCTGGCTAAAACTTATAACTAGCCTTTCTCCCTCGTATTAACTTCAAATTTGATGATTTTTTTGCTAAAATTTTCTAAAATCTTGCTCTACTTATTTATCGTGTTCTTATAGCTATTATTTGAGTCATCTTTTCATGTTACTTTGTTTTATCAATTCAAAATTTGAATTTCAAAAAATGACAACTTCAAACAAAATTTTGAAATAGTAAATGATTTTAGTTGAAAAACTCATGAACATAAAAGTTGTAGAACTGATCAAGATCTACAACTTTTATTTTGATCATTTCTTCATCCGACAAAGTGATAGTAATATTGTTTACAAATTTTACATATCTCTAATTTTGTGAACAATGTATAGTGGCTGACCGGTGGGGGCCTCCCCAGATTAAAAAAAATTTGCTATTTTTTTTGCCTTGGTTTCATGAATTCGAAAACGAATTTGTAAGAGTGCCCCCCTACAAATCATCAGCCACCCCTACAAATCCGATTTGTAGGGGCGGCTGACTAACTTCCCCTATAAATCAGTGATTTGTAGCAACGGTTTGATAGGAATGGCTGCCAAAATTGTTGCTACAAATCAGCTTGAGCCGCGCCCTACAAACCTGGAGTGGCGCAGTGATTCCAAGACCGCCCCAAGCCAAACTAGATCGGGGTCTTCCATAGCATATATAGTTATGTTATTGTGCAGCTAGTGCGTGTTTTACATATATAGTTATGTTATTCTGCGCTGTTGGCATTAACATGCAGATGGAAGTTAGCATGCATAGTTAAGTGTGAAGAATTCGCAAGGTTTTACCGCTAGCTAATAGACAGTTCCCTTCCTCCTCCTACTAGCTTTTAGTCTTTCAGCATGGAAATGGACGCACGTTACTTTCGATTTTGGATGGTGCAAAATCTGCCTAAACAACCAAGGTCTGTCATGTCGTCATCTGCATCTGCATGCCAAGATCAACATGCGATGATGTTCTCAAAGATCGAACCGACGGATTCATGATAAACTAGCAACATCGGGATCGGAGTGACTTCAATACTGAAGATATTTCAGCCGAGTTTGCGCTTACCTGTCCCTCACCAAAATCTAAGAATGATCACCACCCACGAGGATGTAGCTAGCCCATCACAATGTCCACTCGATCGTATCAGCGAAAGAGACTCTGCTATCATTTTGTGTTTGGTGGTGCCTCTAGCCTAGCTGGACGAAATATCTGCCTCAGACTCAATTCAATAAGAAAAATGGCAACAGTTTTCAATTCAAATATCAAATATCTGCCCAAGAGTCAAAATGGATGGAAAGTTGGGCCGAGAAAAGCACAGGACCTACCATGAATCGTTCATGCCTTCATGGCCATCGGCCCACAGGCCACAGGTGAACACGTGCTCATGCTGGGCCCTAAAGATTAGCATGGGCCTGACAAAATCTCGTACGTCTCAGGTCTCCTCCTAGTCTCATCTCATGCGAATGTCCATACCAACCCATCTAGCCCACCCGAGCCCAACGTTCAGTTCGGCGGCGACGGCGAGGAGGGCGGGCGCGGCGCGGCGGATGGAGCTACAAGCGCGGCGGCGTTGGCGGAGGCGGAGGGCTCGGCCAAGCGCCGGGCGGCGGACTGATACTGCCTCCACCGCCGGGAACGAAGGAGGTCAGCGCCCCCACGCTTCTACCCCTTTATCAATTTGAGCGAATTCGTTTGCCTCTTTGCAATTACGCTTGCACATTTGTGATTACCATTGACTCACTTAATTCAGTTGTCACTTTGGTTCTCTGTACTGTATCTGCTCCTTACAAATGCCACCATGGCACCATTAAGATTTAGACTCCTACTATGACAAAACTATGGATCAAATCAAAATTTAGTGCTACTTTCTACGACTCGGAGGTACCAGCTAAGAATTGCATCTGCACGAAGTTATGAGAAGCAACAGCTAGGGAATTAAAAGAAAAGAGCTGATAAGGAGAACAGAGGAAGCAAACTCGATCTACCCAAACCACAGTGGAAACGAAAACTCTGCATAATTTCTAGGATTTGCTTAGTGACCTATATATTTTTGTAATCTGACCTAACCTAGACTTTTTAGAGCTTTTTTCTTCTAAACTCAACTTTTCAGAGTTGGATATGGTCCACCTTTGTTGCTTATCGCTAGCCGTAGCCATTTGGCACGCAGATATCGAGTCAGGAATTATCAGTCCTGCCTTTGCTTGTTTTCTTTCTTAGTGCGAGTGTAATGTAACAGAAAATTTAACCCTCAGGCCGGCACGAGACTGGCTTATAATTCGGACCGAGACTCCTTCTTAATATATATGGAATAAGATGCACATGCCATTTGTCTTTGAGGGGACGCTGGCCACTGTCTAACACAGTAGCTGACCTGCTTCCTCATAATTAATGGTAAATGTCCATTCGTGGACCCAAAACTTTGACCAAATTCCACAGTTTCGGGATTGGTTCGTAATTTTTTTCCAGTAAAGTTGAAAAGGCTGCCAATCGAATAAGGCCTTGTTCACTTACTACAGGAACCCAAAATATTTCCTCTTCCACCCATCACATCAAATCTTTAAACGCATGCATGAAACATTAAATGTAGGTAAAAAATAAAACTAATTGCATAGTTTGTCTGTAAAGTTCGAGACGAATCTTTTGAGTCTAATTAATCCATGGTTGGACAAATTTTACCAAATAACAACGAAAAGTGCTACAGTAACTTTTCACCCCAACTTTTCCCATCTAAACACACCCTAAGAGTGAGAAAATGTCAATAAAGCATGACAGATTAAATGTCCTGACGCAATGCCCTTCAACACTTGTTTACACCTATTGAATTGTGCAAGTGCAACTCACATCCAGTATAAGAGAAGGCCTGGTGCTGCTGTGTTACAGTTTTCAGAGAAGCCCTCTGTGTGTGGCTGCATGGCTGTACACTTCGTCTCTTTCTCGAGTGTCTCCATATCATAGATTTTCTTCGGGTTATTTGATCTCAGTTGTTACTCAGCCTTCTATTTGAGACGGGACTCCAGTTTGGCGTCATGAGCAGGCACTTGGTACACTCCAAATCTTGGTTTTTATTTTGTCTTATATTTCTTTATCTTAGTTTTTCTTCATACAAAAGCAAGCCTAGCTAACACGTATGTAATTTGTTGATGTTCTTCTTTATGTAGTTAATATCGAAGACCGTAACTATGGTTGCTAAGCAAGACATGAAATTTGTCATGCTCATGCCATGGGCCGCAATAATCTTGCTATTTTCCTGTGGAGCTGGAACCATCAACTGCATGACCCTCAATGGGAACGACACGGATTTCGTTTCCCTCCTTGACTTCAAGCGTGCAATCATTAACGATCCAAAAAGGGCGTTGAGCTCATGGAACACCACCACCCACTTCTGTAGCTGGGAGGGAGTGGTGTGTAGCCAGACGCGTCCGGAGCGCGTTGAGAAGCTAAACCTGTCCGGGCAGGCTTTGGATGGTCACATTTCTCCTTCCCTTGGGAACATGTCATATCTCATTTATCTTGACCTCTCCAGGAACATGTTCTCTGGCTACATACCTCCTCATCTCGGCTATCTGCACAAGCTCAAGCTTCTTGACCTAGGTAAAAACTCGTTACAGGGAAACATTCCAGATGCAGTCACAAATTGTTCCAGCTTGCTAGGGTTATACCTTGATCGAAACTTGCTGACAGGAGAGATCCCCAAGAAATTAGTCCTCCTGTCCAAACTATTAGACTTGTGGCTTCAATCTAACAACCTCTCAGGGGTCATCCCACCTAACATAGGTAACATCACAACCTTGGAGTACATATTTCTTAATTCTAACCAGTTTCATGGAAGCATCCCCGAGGAGCTGGGCAAGTTATCCAATATGTCAAACTTGTCGCTTGGTGCAAATATGCTATCAGGTAGAATCCCAGAAGCACTCTTTAATCTCTCCTTGCTACAACAATTGGCCATGCCAGTGAATTTGCTACATGGTCCATTACCATCTAATATCGGAGATTTCCTCCCTAACCTCCAGTACCTTTTGCTTGGGACCAACATGCTAGGAGATCACGTTCCGGATTGCCTAGGCAACGCGTCAGAGCTGCAGTTAATAGATTTGGGATATAACTTTGGCTTTACAGGCAAAATCCCTCCTTCTCTTGGTAAACTTCAGAAGCTCAGAACGCTCTATCTATTTCATAACAATCTTAAAGCAGAAGATAGCCAAGGCTGGGAATTTCTAGATGCATTGACCAACTGCACTCTTCTAGAGCAGCTTAGACTCGATGGAAATCAGCTACAAGGAGTACTGCCGAATTCTGTTGGTAACCTTTCCTCTAATCTTGAGTACCTTATTTTTTTTTTTTGACATTCAACGGGGGGGAGACGCTCCCCACCTGAAACTTTTATTGCCCTGGCTCATAAAAGCCCCCAAGATTGAATTTGTACAGTAGTTTACATGGTCACATAGACGTTGACCAGAGCATAGTGTAGTCAGGTTTGACAGAAGTTAGTGAGTCAAGAAGAAGAAAAAAAGTGGTCGGAAGCTTCATCCTTGTCCCTGTCTCGCCATTTGGAAGATGTGGCACCAGCTATCAGCAACATATTTCTTTGAAGTCTTGAGCCTTGCACGCCATTGCTCAGCGGTGGCCAAGCAGGATGCAAGTGTCTGGTTAGCATTCAGGAATTCTTGTCTGAAGATTGCCGCATTTCTTGCTTTCCATAGTTACCAGCACACCAAGGCAATGAAAGCTGAGAATTCTTCTCGTGGCACCCCTCCTTCAGGTTGTACCGTATGAAGCAAAGTTAGGTCCGTCGAGAGCACAGAAGGGCAGTTGATAAGCTGCCAAAATTCAAGTCCCAACTTGCAACCGTGAATGATGTGTTCAGGAGTTTCTTCAGCCTCATGACAAATCTCGCAAGTGGCGTTCTGGACAATGTGTTTGGTCATTAAGACCGTGCGACATTGAATCTTTCTCTGAACTAGCAGCCACATGAAGAGCTGAACTCGCGGCGGTGCTGAATTCTTCCAGACGAAAATAGCTCTTGGATCCTCTGGCTGCCCCCGGGCTTTGAGAAGCCTGTACAGGACCCCACTATCAAGTCCAGAGTCCCCCTTGGCGAAAGGAGTTCGGCGTTTGTCCGGCGTCATCTGTAGAGTAACGCCATTGACTGCTTGTTGGACCAAGGTCAGTTCAAGCGTCGCCTGCGCTGACAGTCTGGGAACCAAGCACCGCTGTAGCCCGTCCGACAACAGCTCCCGGACAGTTGCTTCCTTTTTGCTGCAGTGGCTGAACAAGGCCGGATATGAGTCCGCCAAAGCCTCATCGCCCATCCAAACATCAAACCAGAAAGAGGAAGTCCTCCCGTCACCGAGCTCCACAGTTGTGATGGCCCTGTATAAAGGTAGTAAGGATCGAAGGACCTGCCAGTGATCGCCGAAGACATCGCCTGATAGAGTAGCAACAAAAGCTCTATTTTGAACCCAAGCAGCCCAAGAGGATGATTGAGGGCAATGTAGTCTGTGCAACAGCTTTCCTAATCAGCTACTTGGCATAGTCGATGCTCAACTCCTAGAAGAATACCAGGAGTGCTCGAGGAGCAAATCCGGGAACGAAAACAGAGTCCTCCGGTGCTTGTTGGCCCTGGTGAAAGTGGCACTTTCTTGCACTTGTGAGGCCCCTGCTGAGCGAATGAACATGAGAGAAGCAGCTGCAGAATTGCACAAAATCAAAATGGCCCATTGGTGATGCTTCTATGATCGACCCGCTTAGGTTTCGCTTGCTGAGATGTAGCCGCAAAATATTTGTGTTGTAAGTACAGCCCCGTGTTTTTGAGGCGCTCCGTAGGTTGGTAATCTCCATCCTCACCTTTGGATTTTGCTTAATGGAAAACATGCCTAGACACGGTCGTGAAAAAAAAAGTTCCATCATATTGGATTTTGGAAAACATGCCTAGACACTTACATAGGATAGACCCAGTCAACAGTTTACTCTTGTGCCAATACCCAATCAGCCCAACCCACCTAGCCCAGTCAAGCCCAAGGACAACAACACTTCGCCTTGGAGGCGTCGTAGCCAAGAGCGATGTAAGGGCACCGGGCCCACTTTTATTTAATTTCTACCTTATTCAGTTTCCACTTTGGAATTACTAGTACGTTTTGTGCATGTGTGATTAACATTTCTACCCGATTAATTGCAGTTGTCACTTTGGTTCTTTTTTTTTTTTTGCGAAAAGTTGTCACTTTGGTTCTCTCTTCACTGCACTGTGTCTAGTGTCTATCTCTTACAAAACCCACAATTTCTACACATCACTATGATAACGCAACAACAGTATGGATCAAAACTTTGTACAACTAAATTTTGCATTTGGATGAAGCTATGAGCAGCTAACGCAACAAGGAAAAAGAAGACCAGCCAGCAGATAGAACAGAGAAAGCAAATATCATCATCTACCAACCGCAAACTGGAAATCAAAAGCTGGCTGCACAATTTATATACACCATTGTTTGCACAGTGAGTTGTTTAGTTTAATTTTGAATCAAGTTCATATAATCCATACATGGTGCTTAACATAATGATCATGAGTTCCACATGTGTGTGTATTGATGTGATAGCTGTATATTTGTACTATGAAAAATATATTCTATAATTAATTTAATTGTTCTTATTTTGTATCATAAATGTTAATATTTTTTTCACTATGGTCAAATTTCAAATCGTTTGACTCCCTGAAAAATAAGAATAACATATCCCTTTTGAGAAAGAGGGAGTAAACAGGGATATGCATGTCCAAGGTTGATTTCAGTTTCGCTTCTCAACCATCATAGGTGTCAAATCTTAATTATCACAGTAAAAATAGTAAAAGAAAAATAACTAAACCGATATATGTACGGTCGGTGAGCATCACAGAATATGCAGGTGTATTCTGTATACATGAACTGATGAGCACTAAACAAATCCTATTGCATCAGCCACTATCTATGTCAGATTAAATGAGGACGGAAAGTCACATGCTTACGGTGCTCTTAGGCATGCCTTATTTGGAAGTTTTCAGCAGATGGAATGACCTAATCCTCATGTCATGCGTGCATACTGCATACAGAAGCTCACACTTCATGCTTCAGCTCCGACCACATGTTGCTTAAAGATGTACGCAACACTATAATTCTAATCATTGAAACTACTAATTAATCTAATAGAATCCAACCAGCACCACTTAGCTTGACAATTGATATATAGATAGAGAGGCTAAACAAGCTACTACAAATCATACAAATGAGGTTTCAACAACCTTCTGTACCAAATGTACATGTACATGCATCCAAACTTTTCCTTATTCTTTTAGGCATGATAGAAAATGCGACAAAGCATAAATTTTTCCATCTGTGGCAGCTCGGTTCACGCATCACCTAGTCCAATCATATACATTCTCCCTTTTTTGGGGGGCCATTATATATAAACTCTCTTGTTCAATGTCTTGTGCACATTTTCATGCTAATCATTGGAAGGCAAATAGTGGATGAGGACTAGAGGAAAGGAAATAAAAAGGCCTGATAGGAACAGCATGGATTAATTAGTGAAGTACTTTATTTTGTTCAAATATAAAACGAAAGGGACATCTGTTCTGCTTCCAGCTAACCCTCTCCCCTAATTGAAAAGGGTTCTATGTCTGGTGATGAATTGATGATCACTGACAAGGGATCATGGTAGGATAACACTTACTCCCTCTGTCCCAAAATAGAAGTCGTTCTCGCTTCTCGAGAAGTCTAACTTTTTTTAACATTGACCAATTATATATAAAAAATATTAATATTTATAATACATAATAATTAGTATCATTAGATAGATCGTTGGATATACTTTCATAATAAACTTATTTAAAGATATAAATGTTGCACGCATTTTCTATAAATCTAGTCAAAGTTGAGAAAGTTTGACCTGCACGCATCCCATAACGACTTCTATTATGCCAAATTTTTATCTCCTCCTTTGTGCACATCTGATGTGGAATCGCACAGCAGTGGAGTTGTTGTATGCTTTCATTACTGTAAACTTAGTATACCTCAGTTGAGTAAATGTGACTAGTCCTTTTCCAAAAAGAAAAGAAAGAAAGTAATATGACCAATAGCTCAGGGGTGACTTTAGGAACCCACTGTGAAGTTTTTGATTGACACTTTTGAAGAATCACCCAAGGCACTTTGTTGCTTTCAATTGCTGTTTAATTATTTGTGTGTGTGTGTGTGTGTGTGTGTGTGTGTGTGTGTGTGTGTGTGTGTGTGTGTGTGTGTGTGTGTGTGAAGATGTTGAACCGTATACGGATTATTTAACCACGGTACAACACGTCAATGAATAGACTTAACAAAGGACTTAAGATTTTAATATGCTAGCTCAAGCGATTTGGATAGTGATATTATTGGATTGGTGTGGGATTAGGTTCTGTTTGACAAAGCCATGGATGTTGACTCATTAACAGGGGACAGTGAGCGACCAAATCAAAAGGCTATATTGGTGTTGCCTGTGCCAGTTGGCCTGGTCATTACTTCAATTTCTTGCTGCATGCATAATTGGGCACTGAAATGAATATTGGAGAATACACTGAATTGTACTTTTCTAGCTAACTGATGCAAGGTTCCTCAAAGCTACACTTATTTTCAACATGTTTTATTTCACATTATGTTTTCAGTCAATACAGTAATTTTTATATGACTTGATCTAGTTTATATAAACAACATATTGTGTGTTTATATTTATTAATGAAAATTCATGTTAAGAGCTAGATAAAAATGTAACCATCTATTATTGGGCCAGGTTTTTTTTTGTATAAATAAAGGTATGATGATGGAGCAAAGAAATGATAAAATATGTTTGCAGTGTTCATACCCCCAAAACATTGCTTTGACTTCTTTTTCCGTGGCCTGGCCACAGACCTCTTTGTTCTCATTTTTTCGAAGAACTCCAGAGAAAACTGTTGGGTTATTTTATTAATAGAGCAAGAGGAATACAGCAAAAAAGCACAACAACAAAAGAAAATAAAAACTATTCGAAATTTTTGGACATTTAATTTCGATAATGATAAGCTAAGTGATCTAGAATTAAAATCAGATTTGCACAGACATGGTCAAAGTCTAAACGTTACAGATGGTGAAACATTGGTTTGTGGAGAATCAGTTGCTGCAAGAAACCATGTTGACGTTTAAAAAGGAGCCGTTACTTTTCAGTAGCCCATAGGATTGTGAGTGAAACTGTAATTCTTTCTATGCCATCGTTTTTTTTGAAACAAATGCCACCTATAATTTGAGAATAAGTGTTGTACCCATATGTATGATGTATCCAATGCAATCACATGTGTTTCAATCTTTGCAACAAAAGAGGGGCATGCAAATGCAATAAAGAAAGTGTTACGGCGTCGTGCCTTGCTGCGTAGGTTGTATGGAGGTGAGTGGATGGGTTGCGTGCGCGAGCGTTGGCGGCGGCTGGGAGCCGTGGCTAGC
The DNA here is from genome assembly GCA_022457205.1 of Saccharum spontaneum. Classification (NCBI taxonomy): domain Eukaryota; kingdom Viridiplantae; phylum Streptophyta; class Magnoliopsida; order Poales; family Poaceae; genus Saccharum; species Saccharum spontaneum. Next base: position 10,772,165 of record CM039597.1, on the reverse strand, counting down.
TAGGGCACAAGCGAGGAAGAAGGCAGGAAGGAAACGCTGGGCGCCCAAGGGTGTTTGTTGACACAATCCCAGGCTTAGCCTGTTTCATTAACTCAACCGGACACTTATAGTCTTACAATTTGATAGTAACAAACTCTGACTCTTTAGCCTAACAAATCTTGGAAACTAATCTGACTCAATCTAGACCTAACAAACTTGACGCAAACTTCCTGGCACAACCTGGACTGGCGCCCCTGGACCGGACCTGTAGCGGCGCCCTTGGACCGGACCTGTAGCGGCGCCCCTGGCTTAGCCAGAACCATGACGACGGCGTTGATAGGTGTTGCCCACCATAACATCTCTCCCCTCCTCGGGAAACAGCTCGTCCTCGAGCTAAAAGGAGGGGTAAGCTTCATGGAACGCCGGAACGGGCTCCCAAGTAGCTTCGGAGACCGGCATGCCAGACCATTCCACCAACACATGCCACACCCCACGACGAAGTTGGGAGCGCAGCACGCGTTCTGGACGCTGAAGAGGACGGCCGTGACGAAGAGGAGGCAGCGCCGGTTGGGATGCCGGAGGTGTGCCACGAAAAGGCTTCAACACCCCGACATGAAACACATCATGTATCCGAGCGTCGTCTGGAAGCTGCAGGCGGTAGGCGACCTCACCAATGCGCTCGACCACCTGGAAAGGGCCCGCATACTTTGGACCAAGCTTGCGACGACCGCCAGGAACAAGGGACTGCGCGTGGCGGTGAAGCAAACGCAGCAGCACCCAGTCGCCGACTGCAAACTCCAGAGCGCGATGGTGAGCGTCGTAGAAGCGGCGAGCATACTCCTGCGCCTGAAGGAGCCGGCCGCGTACTTCCTCCAGAAATTCATCGCGGTTGGCCAGGAGGGTGTCCACAGCCTCAGTATGAGCCTGCCCAGTAACATACGGCAGCAAGTCCGGCGGAGGACGACCATAAACCACCTGGAACGGCGTCGTCTGGAGCGCCGTATGATAAGCAGTATTGTAGCAAAACTCCGCCCACGGCAACCAATCAAGCCAGTCGCGGGGACGGTCACCCGTAAGGCAGCGGAGGTACATTGTGATCGTCTTGTTCGCAGCCTCGGACTGCCCATCCGTTTGCGGGTGGAAAGCAGTGCTCATGCGCAGCTTGACCTCGGCGTGGCGAAACAGGTCGCGCCACACATGACCCGTGAACACCGGATCACGGTCACTGACGATGGACTCCGGAAAGCCGTGGAGTCGCACGATCTCCTGGAAGAAAGCGCGTGCGACCGAGGACGCCGTGTATGGGTGCCCCAAGGGGATGAAGTGGGCAAACTTGGAGAACCTGTCAACCACGGTGAGCAACACACTTTTACCATGTACCTTCGGAAGTGCCTCGATGAAATCCAGGGAGATATCCGCCCAGACGCGTGACGGAACCGGGAGCGGCTACAACAGGCCGGCAGGGTGCAGCGTCTCGGTCTTGTTCCGCTGACACACTGCGCAAGAGCGGACATAATCCGCGACCACGTGCCTGTCGTGCTCGACGTAAAACTCGGTGCGCAGCCGCTGCAAAGTCTTCTGAATGCCCTCGTGGCCCCCTATGTGGGCGAGTTGGAGGACGTCGTCGAGAAACACCGAGGTGCTAGGCACGAACACGCGCCCCTTGTGAAGAAGAAGGCCCTCCTGGACACTCCAGGCGTCACCGTGCGCGCCCGAGGCCACCGCGTCACGACGCGCATGCAGGCCGGAATCGGTCTCCAACTCCCGGCGGAGCTCGTCGAAGAGCCGGAAAGTGGGAACCGACAAGGCGGAGGAGTATACCGCCGCAGCCTCCTCAATGGCCGCCAATAGCGGCGCTTCCCCGTCCCTCCGGGATAGCGCGTCGGCGACGATGTTGGACCGACCCGGACGAAACTCCACCCTGAAATCATAGCCAAACAGTTTGCTTATCCAATGATGCTGAGGAATCGTCGAGAGCCGCTGATCCAGCATGAACTTGAGAGCATAGTGGTCCGTCCGTACGACGAACGCACGCCCCCAAAGGTAGGGCCGCCAATGGCGCACCGCCTGGACGAGACCGATCAACTCGCGCTCATAAGCCGCCACTTTGAGGTGGCGGGCCGCGAACGGGCGGCTGAAGAACGCGATGGGCGCGCCATCCTGATGAAGAACAGCTCCGAAGCCCGAGCCCGACGCGTCGCAGTCGACGACGAACGTGGCGGAGAAGTCAAGCAGGTGGAGAACCGGCGCCGCTGTAAGCGCGGCCTTGAGGGCAGCAAAGGCCGTGTCCGCAGCTTCCGTCCACTGGAACCCATCCTTGCGGAGCAGCTGTGTCAAAGGCGCCGCAATGGCGCCATAGTTTTTGATGAAGCGCCGGTAGTACCCTGCTAAGCCGAGGAAGCCACGAAGTCCACGCGCCGCACGTGGCCGCGGCCAGGACTGCACAACCGCCACCTTGGCGGCGTCCATGGCTACGCCCTCCTCAGTGATCACGTGGCCGAGGTAGTGGACAGCAGCGGTGGCGAAGGAGCAGTTGGACCTCTTGCGGTGGAGGCGATGAGCACGGAGGACATCGAGGACGGCGCGTAGATGCTGAAGATGCTCCGTCCATGAGACACTGTAGATGAGAATGTCGTCGAAGAACACCAGCACGCAGCGGCGAAGGAACGGCTTGAGGACGTAGTTCATAAGCGCCTGGAATGTCGACGGCGCGTTGGACAAGCCGAAGGGCATGACCAGAAACTCGAAGTGGCCATGGTGTGTCCGAAACGCCGTCTTGTAGACATCTGTAGGAGCAACCCGAACCTGATGATACCCTGAGCGTAAGTCCAACTTGGTGAAGAATTTGGCGCCGTGCAGCTCATCCAGGAGCTCCTCGACAACAGGGATCGGAAATTTGTCCTTCACCATTGCGGCATTGAGGGCCCTGTAGTCGACGCAAAAACGCCAAGTCCCATCCTGTTTCTTGACAAGCAGCACCGGTGCGGAGAAGGGCGAGGTGCTGTACCGAATAATTCATTGCTGCAGCATGGCGTCACATTGTTGTTCTAGCTCATCTTTCTGCAACTGCGGATAGCGATAAGGCCGCACCGCCACCGGCTCAGTGCCTGGCTTCAGGTGGATCCTGTGGTCGCACTCACGGGCCGGCGGCAGCCCCACGGGCTCGGCGAACACGTCCTGGTACGAGTCCACGAGAGGTGGCCGGATAACAGGGACGCGGGGGGTGCTGTGGACGGCGCGCCGACACCAGACCACACCACGCGGCGGCCACATAGAGTGAAGGCCATGCGGAGCGCCGCGAAATCCCAGAGGATTGGTCCCAAAGAACGCAACCACGAGAGCCCGAGGACCATGTCGTAGGGCTCCAGGGGGATGGAGAAACAATCCACCGTAAATCTCTCGTCGCCGATCCGGAGCTGAACGTCGCGGGCAAGACCCTGGCACGCGACGCGGTCGCCGTTCGCGACAATGACATGGGCACCATTGCTGTCAATGAACTGAAGGCCAGCCGTGTTCGCCGCGGTCGGATTAATGAAATTATGCGTAGAGCCGGAATCCAAAAGCGCCATGAACTCATGCGCGCCAATCTTGACACGCAACTGCATGGTGTCGCGTGCCCGGATGCCTGTCACTGCAGACAAGGAAATCATGGGCTTTTCCGGATCAAAAGGTGGCTGCTCAGAAGGAGCCGTAGCTGGCTCGTCGGGTTCTTCAACAAAGTAATCCGGCACCTCCAGATAGAACAGACGGGCGCATTTGTGCCCACGGACGAACTGCTCATCGCAGTTATAGCACAGCCCGAGTTTGCGCCGTTCCGCCATCTCGTCGGCAGTGAGGCGCTTGAAAGCCCTGGAGACCGGCGTGGAGGACGCAGGCACTGATGACGCCGAGCCGCTGGCCGCCGAGGACGCCGGAAGGGCGGCCTGAGGACCCCCAGGACGACGCGCCGACTGCTGGGGCTCAGGCAGCGCCGAAAGCTGAGGGGCATTGCGGCGCTCGTACGCCCGTGCCAAGCGCATGGCGTGCTGCAGGTCTTGAGGTTCATGGAGCTCGACATCCACGCGAATGTAGTCGGGAAGGCCACCCGTGAACAGCCGCGCGCGTTGCAGCGTGGAAAGGTCGCCGGCATGGGCCGCCCGGGCCTGGAAAGCCTCCATATAGGCGTCCACCGAGGCACCAAACGGCAGGCGAGCCAAATCCGCGAGATGATTGGTGCTGAGGGCGGGTCCGAAACGTTGTTGGCAGTAGCGTCGAAAGTCCGGCCACGACGACCGTCTGATGTCAGTTTCCAGGACAAGGAACCATTGCTGGGCGACCCCCTTGAGATGATACGAGGCCATCCAGACTTTGTCCACCTCGCGCGTCAGCTGGCCGCGAAAGAATTGCTCACACTTGTTGAGCCAGCCCAGCGGATCTTCGGTGCCATCGTAAGTCTCAAACGTGATCTTGTGGTACTTCGGCACGATGGCGGAGTCCCCCTCTGGTGGAGGAGGGAGGTATGGCTGCGCCTCAGCCATGTGAGCAGAAGTCGGCATTGGCAAACGCTGGGCTACCGACCCAAACGTCGGCAGGGGCGATGGCGAATGCGGAAAATTGATGTGAGTGATCGGGACGCCCATGGACGGTGGCAGTGCCACCGGCTGCGAACCCTGCGGCACCGGCGAAGATAGAGGCAGGGAAGATGACGCAGACGCGGAGGAGTCCCCTGCGGCGGTCGTGATGTCCGTGATCACCGGCGCAGACGAAGCTGCCAAGGCCGGGATGCCGCCGAACCCAGGCAAGCCAAATTGCGGAAGCGGCGGTCGGCCATCCAGGCTTGTGAGACGGGCTCCCTGATCCGCCAGTTGATGAGTGACGGCGGCCATCTGGAGCTGCAGGCCGGTGAGGGCGGAGGTGATGCCCGCGAGCGTGTCCGCGAGCGATTGCAGCGTAGGCTGACCACCCGTGGCAGGAACGGCGGCCGAAATCACGCCAGTGGTGTTCATGACCAAGGGCAGGGAGACACCGGGCGTAGGAACAGCGGTGGTGGCTGGCACGGCGGCGGAAGCGTCCGCGGAAGTCGACATCAAGGCTGATACCAGGTTGTTACGGCGTCGTGCCTTGCTGTGTAGGTTGTATGGAGGTGAGTGGATGGGTTGCGTGCGCGAGCGTTGGCGGTGGCTGGGAGCCGTGGCTAGCTAGGGCACAAGCGAGGAAGAAGGCAGGAAGGAAACGCTGGGCGCCCAAGGGTGTCTGTTGACACAATCCCAGGCTTAGCCTGTTTCATTAACTCAACCGGACACTTATAGTCTTACAATTTGATAGTAACAAACTCTGACTCTTTAGCCTAACAAATCTTGGAAACTAGTCTGACTCAATCTAGACCTAACAAACTTGACGCAAACTTCCTGGCACAACCTGGACTGGCGCCCCTGGACCGGACCTGTAGCGGCGCCCCTGGACCGGACCTGTAGCGGCGCCCCTGGCTTAGCCAGAACCATGACGACGGCGCTGATAGGTGTTGCCCACCATAACAGAAAGATAAACTGAAGGGACCTGCTGGGGCCAACCAAAGAGGGCAGTTAGTTCCAATGTGATAAACTCATAAGAGTGCAGCCTGGGATTCCTGTGGATTCATGACAAAAGTTTTCAGGTGAAGACAAAGCCCTAGACCTCCTCTCCTTCCTTCCTATTCCTCCTCCTCCTCCTCCTCTTCCTCCTCTCTCTCTCTCTCTCTCTCTCTCTCTCTCTCTCCAAGGATAGGGAAAAGGGGAGAACAAAATCACAGTACAAAAGCAGGCTATAAGGACAAGATCTTCTTCTGGACCGTGGGATTCGCACACCTATAGAAGCTGAACCTACTACACTAACAAGAAGAGCTTCAGCGTGTGAGCAAGAGCAACTCAGAGTAGAAACAGTCAAGACTGCCTGCCTGCCCTCCAAGGCTCCAAGCTACTTCGGTGTTCCTGGGCTAGGCCTTTGTTGCCTCAGAACTCTCAATAGTTTCGGTATGTGTTCTTCACCTTGGCATGTCGATTTTTCAGATAGCCGTTCATGACCAGCAGATTTGACTTTTCGCAAAAAAAAAAAAGACTAGCAGATTTGACGATGTTCTTCTGTTTTGGATGCAGAAGCCAAATAGGTTGCTAGTTAATACGCAAGAAGTAGAAGGAGCTGAGTGTGTGTATTTCTCACAGGATGGGAGAAACTAGTAGTCCTAGTCATTCATGGCAGGATCCTTCTCTTGTTGGCTATGGTTTCCATGGTTCCATCGCCAACTCCACTCCTGCAAACTTCTTGTAAGAACACATCTCTCTCTCTCTCTCTCATTCTGTTTGCCATCTCTTTTTTTTGTCTTTTGGCGACCAAGATTTATGCAAATTGCAAAAAAATAAAGATTAATGAGCTGCACCTTGCATCTCTTTTTTGTCTTGTATTTCTTTATCTTAGTTTTCTTCATACAAAAGCAATCTTAGTTTTCTTCATACAAAAGCAAGCCTAGCTAACACGTATGTAATTTGTTGATGTTCTTCTTTATGTAGTTAATATCGAAGACCGTAACTATGGTTGCTAAGCAAGACATGAAATTTTTCATGCTCATGCCATGGCCCATGGGCCGCAATAATCTTGCTATTTTCCTGTGGAGCTGGAACCATCAACTGCATGACCCTCAATGGGAATGACACGGATTTCGTTTCCCTCCTTGACTTCAAGCGTGCAATCATTAACGATCCAAAAAGGGCGTTGAGCTCATGGAACACCACCACCCACTTCTGTAGCTGGGAGGGAGTGGTGTGCAGCCAGACGCGTCCGGAGCGCGTTGAGAAGCTAAACCTGTCCGGGCAGGCTTTGGATGGTCACATTTCTCCTTCCCTTGGGAACATGTCATATCTCATTTATCTTGACCTCTCTAGGAACATGTTCTCTGGCTACATACCTCCTCATCTCGGCTATCTGCACAAGCTCAAGCTTCTTGACCTAGGTAAAAACTCGTTACAGGGAAACATTCCAGATGCAGTCACAAATTGTTCCAGTTTGCAGAAGTTATACCTTCATGAAAACTTACTCGTGGGAGAGATTCCCAAGAAAATTGCCCTCCTCTCCAACCTATTAGATTTGCGGCTTTACTCTAACAATATCTCAGGGGCCATTCCACCTGACCTAGGTAACATCACAACCTTACAGTACGTCATTCTTCAAGCTAACCAGCTCCATGGAAGCATTCCAGAGGAGCTTGGCAAGTTATCGAATATGACAGACTTGTTGCTTGGTGGAAATAGGCTGTCAGGTAGAATCCCAGAAGCACTCTTTAACCTCTCTTTGGTACAACAAATTGCCATGCCACGGAATTTGCTACATGGTCCATTGCCATCTAAATCTGGGGATTTCCTCCCTAACCTCCGACTTCTTTACTTGGGTGCCAACATGCTGGGAGGTCACATCCCAGATTCACTAGGCAACGCATCAGAGCTGCAGTCAATAGAGTTGGAATTTAACTACGGCTTTACAGGCAAAATCCCTCCTTCTCTTGGTAAACTTCAGAAGCTCAGAACGCTAGGTCTCAATGATAACAATCTTACTGCAAATGATAGCCAAAGCTGGGAATTTCTAGATGCATTGACCAACTGCACTCTTCTAGAGCGGCTTACACTCACTACAAATCAGCTACAGGGGGTACTGCCAAATTCAGTTGGTAACCTTTCCTCTAATCTTGACGACCTCACGCTTGCAACCAACATGCTATATGGATTAGTCCCAACAAGCATAGGAAACCTTCAGAAACTAACTAAATTAGACCTAGTGGGCAACAGTTTTACAGGTCCGATTGATGGATGGATTGGAAATATGGTTAATCTACAAGGTTTGTACCTTCGATGGAATAACTTCAGTGGGCACATTCCCGATTCCATTGGTAATTTTTCAAAGCTGTCAGATCTGTTTCTAGCAGTTAACCAATTCCATGGTCCCATTCCGTCAAGTTTAGGAAAACTTCAACAGCTCTCAATTTTAGACCTTGGTTATAACAATCTTCAAGGCAATATACCAAAAGATCTCATTGCAGCCACAGTTGTTCAATGTTCATTATCCCACAACAATCTCGAAGGCCAAATACCTTATGTTGGTAATCTTCTACAGCTCAGCTATCTGGATCTTTCATCCAACAAGCTTACTGGGGAAATTCCACCTTCTCTGGCCACTTGCCAGCAGTTACAAACTGTCATAATGGACTCAAACTTTCTCTCAGGAAGCATCCCCGCATTTTTCGGCCAATTTGGCAGTTTGACCGTGCTCAACCTTTCTCACAATAATTTCTCAGGCTCCATCCCAATTTCTCTAAGCAAACTACAGCTTCTTGCACAATTAGATCTGTCACACAATCACCTTGACGGTGAAGTGCCAACAGAAGGGGTATTCAGAAACACTACAGCCATTTCACTTGAAGGTAACTTGCGGCTTTGTGGAGGTGTACTAGAACTGCATATGCCTCCATGCCCCAACCCTACGCAGAAAAGAATTGGATGGCGACACTATTTTGTAACAATAGCGATCCCCATAATAGGCATTGTGTCGCTCACATTGCTGATATATTTTATCATCTCAAGAAACACTACTGGAAAACCGAGATTTGCCTAGTGTTTAATGGTTTGCCTAGTGCCAACCGTCGGACACTAGGCAAAGATCTTGTTTGCCGAGTGTTAAACCCCGGAGCACTCGGCAAAATAAAGGCACTAGGCAAAATAACGATTTGCCGAGTGTCGACACTAGGCAAAGAAATCCACTCGGTAAATGACCATTTTGCCTAGTGTCAATACTAGGCATACAATCACACTCGGCAAAGGCTGCCGGAGGGCAACCGCCGTTACCGTTTTGCCGAGTGTCTTCCGTTAACACTCGGCAAAATTAGAACTTTGCCTAGTGTCTCCGGACGACACTAGGCAAACTGGACAGTTTGCCTAGTGTCTTACAGAGACACAAGGCAAAATATTTTTTCTTTTTTTTTTGATTTTAGCTTCCAATTTTTTCTGTAGCTTTCCTACTATACCTTGACCAACATGTTGAAAGTTGGCACAATTTTATGAAATTTTGCTATATTTCTTTAGTTTATTTAATTTCTTTGAATTTTTTTGACAAATGCAAATTTGAACTGCAAGTGTGACGAATAATGGCAATTCATGAATGCAAAAATGATATTCATGTTAGTAAGTGTTAGTTGAGGCCGTATCCAGAAACAGACAAAAAATTTCACACATCTTCACGTCGAGACATGACCACGAACTTGCGAGCAAATGGTTTTTAAATTCTATTAAATGAAAACGGAGTCTGAAATTCATGAAACTTGTCGACAAGTCAAGATATCGCATGCGGGTGCCATGATAAAAATTTAAAAAGATTTCGAGCACATCGTCACGTATGATGCTTAGAAACCCTAACATCTCCACATGTGATCATGTGGAGATGTGTGGAGATGGCAAGAAGCATGGGCGGTATTGGATGGGTGATGGTGTCATCGACACGTCCTCTACTCCCACCCTCTCCCAGATCCGAGCACGGAGCACGAGCGCAAGCCCGGCCATACGTCCACGGCCAACCACTGCTTCGCACCTTGTCATCGAACTCCAGGTAATTTCTGTTTTATTCGTTCACTACAAGAAATATGTGGCTTTTTGACATTTTTAATATGACAACTAGTCATAATGTCACTATATCATCCAGTTTTATGACGTTATGATTTAGGCACTTTGACTTAGTGACAATAAAAAGTTGTATGTCACAAAAAACGTCATACAGCTAGTCCGCTTTTATCCAATGACGATATTTGCTATGTCACAGAGGCATTTTCTGTGTCACAAAATCTAATTTACAAATGCCATCAACATATGACAAACATTGTGTGTCACATTGTGTGTCACTAAAAGTAAAAGCAAGATGGCCTATCAAGAATCGAACTCACAAACCAGAGGAGTCCAGAGATATGTCTTCAGTCTTCACCACCAAACTACTGAAGCGTTTATGTGTGCACTATCTTTTAAATCACTTGAATTCACGGAGTCTGTTCCAGTGAACACTGCGCAGTACGATCGTTATAGGATTTTAACACGTGGATAATAACCAAATTAATTTGTGAAGGTCCGTAATGCATATTAGCATGGGTGTTTTTAGTCATGGATGGATGCTCCGTTAATATTTGAGATATAGGAACGGAGATTAATTATTTGGCCGGTCAAGGAAAGAGGTACTGGAATATTATATTCAAGTTTGTTGTTACGGGAACAAAAAAAATGCGTGAGCAGGTTACGTATATATTCTGTTGCCCAAGATCAGACATGTCCATTATATATGTTATTATGTTTAGATAAGCCATCCAAGCTTCGATCAAAGGCCCAGTCAATTATCGACCCAAGTCAACGTCGACGGTCAACTACGAATTAGCTGATCAACCAAACTGTATTGGAGAAATGACCATAACAAAAATTTATATATCTTGATATGTTCTAAAAATTATTAGTTGGCGAATATTCCATTTAAAATCATTTTCTTTTCCAAAATTTTGTTTTAAGTTCTCATTATTTGAACTTTAAATTTTGAAATTGTTCAAATGAACTCATATGGGGAAATGACTGAAAGCAAAGTTCTAGATCTTAATGAGGCCTAGAACTTTGTTGTTGACAAAATTTTCATTTGAATTCATTTATGGTCCTAAAATTCTATCTAGGGTCCTTATATATTGAAATTCAATTGTAATAATATCTAAAATTGGTCAGAAAAATCTATAAACTTGCATGACAACATGATTTTAGTTTATAGTCATCCCAAAAAAATTCACAATGATTTTAGTAAAGTGGAAGTACGCATTGTTCACAAATAGATAGATCTCACACATAGTTATATGACCAAGTGAGAGATGCTTCAATTTATGAAGGATGTATAGTCCCACTTTATTGAAATTGTGTGAATTTTTTATACAAAGCTTATGGACATAAAATATGTTGTCATGTCAGTTTGTGGAACTATGTGACCAAATTTAGTTATTATTTTAATTATCCGTTGAATTACCATAAAATAAATGTAATAATATCCAAACTTGGTTTGGAAAATCTACAAACTTGCATTTTAACATGGTATTGGTGAATAATCATCCCATTAAAATTTCAAATGATTTTGACAACATTGTACTGCACATTGTTCATAGATGAGTATATCTCATAGATAGTTATGTGATTACACGAGAGATGTTTATATTTGTGAAATATGTATAGTCTCGCTTTGTTCAAAAAGTCGAATAAAGAAATGAATAAAATAAAAGTTATAGATACTGATGAGTTCTACAATTTTGTTGATGACAACTTTTTTATTTGAAATATTTTACTATCCCAAAAATCTATTTGAATTTCTCATATTTTAAATTTTAAATTTTGAATTGTTAAAAAAAAGTTGGATGGAGAAATGACCAAAACAAACATTGTAGATCTTAATGAGTTCTATAACTTTGTTGTTGACTACTTTTTCATTTGAAATCATTTACTAGCCCAAAATAATATTTGAATTTGTCATATTTTGAATTATTCATTGCACGAAAGGAGAGCCACTGACTGGGCCTTAGTCCTAAAAACGTGGCCTAGCCTGGGAATCTCCTTCTCCCACATGGCAAACTCGGCCCGTTTTGGCTTTGGACAATCAGAGCCATCAGATCCGTATCGACGGCCGAGATCACACAAGCAGAGGTTAAACACCCACCCAGCCAGCGTCCCCTTCAAACCCTAGCTCTTTCCCTCCCCTCCTCTTTCCTGTTGGCAGCGGCGGCGCTAGCTTACAGCCCCCAAGCCAGGCTCCAGGAGTTCGACGCCATCCAGGCCCTCGCGCTGGAGCACACGTTAGGCACGACGGCGACCACGGTGCTGCGAGATGGCCAGCTTCGCTGGCAACCAGGCACGCGAGGCCATGGTGCGGCGAGATGGTCGACCTCGCTGCGACATGGACGGCCGGATCCGGCGTAGGACGCATGGATCCAACACTTGGTCGGGCTCTAGCGACGGTCTTAACGGCCACCGGTCTGGCTCCCTGCTCACTCCCTCCACTTCCTTGCATCCCGTCCATACTGCACTATTGATATGGATTTGTTCCATGTTTGCAGTTTGGGGATTCAGAGTGAAGTAGCAGAATGAATGGTTTTCAGGTAACTTCCGTCCTGCTTAATAGTTCTGCTCTTTCTGTGCGATTTGTATACAGCTCGTGCCCTTGTGATATATGATGTGTTCTTTAACCTTTATTCGAGTTTCTGAATCTAATTAATTATTCCCACATTAATGAGCAACATTAACTATTGTCATTCCTTAGAGCATCTCCAAGAGTTTGGCAATTTTCATTTGGCAAATCTTGTGTTTTGCCAAGTTGTAAAAAGATATGCCAAGTAAAAAAACAGTCTCTCTCCAAGAGTTTGGTATAATTCACTTGCCAAACCCAGATCTAACTTACATCAGGAACCCTGAGGGAGAAACAAAATTATGTTTATGCCCTTCCACCTCTTAAAAACTTACATCAGGAACCCTGAGAGAGAAACAAAATTATTTTTGTGCCCTTCCACCTCTCTCGTACATACGGATGCCAAGTCCGCTCCGCGCGCGCATATTTGCGCGTGCGAGGCCGGTGGATGGCAAGTTGCCAAGAATGCCAACCTCATTTGCCAAGCTGTTGGAACCCAAATTTTCTCATTTTGCCAAAATTGAAAGGATGCCAATCTCATTTGGCAAACTCTTGGAGATGCTCTTACACTATATTTTTTAATCTAATTAATATCTGGGTCTAAGATTGGTTTATTCCTACTGCTCTCGTATTTTTTCCAGGAACCGGCTCTGTCTGCTACGGCACCTCCATTTGGAGGAGCAGGCTGCAGCTCCGAAGGTAAACTGGGGAAGAGCGCACACACTATGGCACCCATGGAGTTCATCGATTGCACGTCACCACGGGATTGCTGGATTCCAGGAACCCCTTCAATCTCCAGCAGCTCAGATTGGTGAGTAGCAACTGATTGCTGTACCTACACTGCCTACATGTATTCTTTTCTTGCAGCATTCTGTTCATCTGTTGCAGATTGCAGGTATTTTATTTAACGCATTGGTTGTGTTTTTAGGGCCAAGGATGATGTACTATGTGGCATTTCTGAGGACTAAAAGCTCGAGTTGGAGCGGCAGGAGGACGAGCTTAAGACGTCGATCTGTATTTTAATATGTGAAGCCATGCCAGCTAGCCTAGTCTTGCCACTTCCTCAAGCAGCTACTCCTGTGAGTACCAATATATTACTTATTATGTTCCAACCTGACATAGGGCACACTAGAAAAAATATGCAATCTCAAACATACAATATGGTGTTGGTGGTGACGGCGGTTGTTGTTGTTGTGTGGTGGTGGCAGTTGTGGTGTTCGGGTGGTGGTGGTGTTGGTGGCGGTGTATTGATATGTATGTTCTTGACGGTCATCGTGCCGTTTGTTTTCTTGCAGGGTTTGGAAACCTCTCCGTGCAAGGGAGGTTCTGCCGAAATTTTTTATTAACGGTATCCTTTTCATTTTTTTCAGCATCAATCGGGCGTGGCATCGAATCAAATTGAAGGGTCACCGGCTTCACAGATTGGAGCGTCGCCGGCACCACAGCTTGAGCCGAATCAAGTGGAAGGGTAGCCTGGAGCATCAAACCACGGGCCTCTTCACCCTTGATAATCGTCGTGATCAGCTTGTTGTGAACTTTGTTAAGAAATTTGGTTGTGCACTTATGAACTTGTGAACTTGTGGCACATTTGGACTTTTGGTATGAACATGTGATATATGTGAACATGTGGTTCTTATTTATGATTCATGTGATATATTTGTGCTGTTTGAATATGATTTATATTTGTGTCGCAAATGGAATAATCAAAAAAAAATTCAGCTTTTGGTTACTTTGCCTAGTGTCAGGGGTCTGACACTAGGCAAAGGGGCCACACGTGGCACACCTGGGAACAGGCTTTGCCTAGTGTCAGGAAACTGACACTAGGCAAAGTAGGCAGTTTGCCTAGTGTCGGAGGCCTGACACTAGACAAAGCTTGGCATATTTGCCTAGTGTAGGCGGCCTGACACTAGGCAAAGCTTGACATATTTGTCTAGTGTCGGACGTCTGGCACTAGGCAAACCTTGCATATTTTGCCGAGTGTCAGACCTCCGACACTAGGCAAAACGTCCGTTACGATTTCCACCGTCAGTGGAATACTTTTGCCGAGTGGTGTCCTTGACACTAGGCAAACACTTTGCCGAGTGTCCGAGGTTTGACACTCGGCAAAGTGCTCTTTGCCTAGTCCGCCTCTGCCGACCCTTGTTTGTCTAGTGTGACACTAGGCAAACTGTTTACCTAGTGTTTCTGGGCCTTTGCCTAGTGCCTGCGGCACTAGGCAAATCGCGCGATTCTAGTAGTGAAAGAAGGTGCTAAAAGCACGGTTGTCGCCGTCTTTTTCTGGTGAGCAATTTCCTAAAGTTTCCTACAAGGATCTTGCTCAAGCCACAGAGAACTTCGCAGAATCTAACTTGGTCGGGAGAGGAAGCCATGGTTCAGTGTACAAAGGGAGGCTAATAACTCCGGAACCCACGGTTGTGGCTGTGAAGGTTTTCGACCTTGCCATGGAAGGGACTGCTAGGAGTTTCATATCAGAATGCCAAGCTCTGAGAAATATCCGGCACCGCAACCTCGTTCCAATTCTGACCGCATGCTCAACAATCGACAACATGGGAAACGATTTCAAAGCTCTAGTCTACAGGTTCATGCCCAATGGCAGTTTGGATACTTGGTTGCACCCACCTGGCTATGGAAACCCTGCGAGTAACCTGGATCTGTCGCAAAGATTGAAAATAATCGTTGATGTAGCTGATGCGCTGCAATATATACATCATGACTGTGAGAGTCCCATTATTCACTGCGACTTGAAACCCAGCAATATTCTTCTTGATAGCGATATGGCTGCTCATTTAGCGGACTTCGGCATTGCAAGGTTCTACCTCGAAACCAGATCACAGACAGTTGGAGATTCCAGATCAACTGGCACAATAAATTTGAAGGGAACAATTGGGTACATTGCTCCAGGTAACAAAAAGACATAAAATTGTAACCTTTTTTTTTTATGTGATACAATATACACACGTACTCATTTAGATTATTAATTATGTCATGCTAAACTGTGCCTTTTTTTCCCTCCTAATGATGTTCAGAGTATGCCGGAGGTAGTTACCTATCAACTTGTGGAGACGTGTACAGCTTTGGGGTAGTCCTGATGGAAATGTTGACGGGGAAAAGGCCAACTGATCCTCTCTTCTGCAATGGACTCAGCATCATCAGCTTCTGCAAGACAAGCTTTCCTGCTCAGATACTTGACATAGTCGATGCTCATCTCCTAGAAGAATACCAGGAGTGTGCTCGAGGAGCGAATCCAGGAGACGAAAGCAGAGTCCTCCGGTGCTTGGTGGCCCTGGTGAAAGTGGCACTTTCCTGCACTTGCGACGCCCCGGGTGATCGAATGAACATGAGGGAAGCGGCTGCCGAATTGCACGAAATTGGGGGTGTTTGGTTTATGGAATGAAGTGGTTCGTCATTATCTCACTCTTTTTTTTTAAAAAAAAGGACCAGGAGGGGTTGGGGCCCCTACTATGGTTACTATATTAGATAAAAAAAAAAGAAAGGTGTACAATTATAAGTGATTCTAGAGGATATAAAATAGTTTTTTTATGGGATATAAAATAGTTTTGCATCAAATAGTTGTACATTTGGTAGTCATCATTGTATTGTTACTTGTCATTTGTCAAGCAATCATCATTAATCATGTTGGTGATAGTATCTGATTAGGGAATAAAGTGAGAGTACATGCATATTTTATGTTCTCTCTTAATATGTCATATAATATAAAATCTTTAAATGCACTGAAGTATGGGACAGAAAGAATAAGTCTAAAGAATTTACATGGGGTTGTACCGCTTAGTTACTACAGCAGGGGCGGGGGAGAGGGGAGGGGGAAGGCCAAAGCCCTCTAAGTTCATACACTTTACATTGAAATACTTCAAATTTGACTGAACTTTGAGAAAATTTATACTGTGGCCTTCCAAAAAAAGGGAAAAAATATTCGTATTTTTAACTCCGTACGTATCTAGCTACTAGACAGTTCCTTCTTCTTTTAGTTGCTTTTGGCACAGAAATGGACGCATGCACGTCGCTTTCGATTTTGGATGGTGCAAAATCTGCCTAATAAACCAAGGTCTGTCATGTCGGCATCTGCAGGCCAAGATCAACATGCGATGATGTTCTCAAAGATCGAACCAGACGGATTCATGATAAACTAGCAACATCGGATCAGAGTGACTTTGAATACAGATAAATAATTCAGCCGAGTTTGCGCTTTACCACCCACGAGGATGTAGCTAGCTCATCACAATGTCCACTCGATCGTATCAGTGAAAGAGACTCTGAAATCATTTTGTGTTTGGTGGTGCCTCTAGCCTAGCTGGACGAAATATCTGCCCAAGCTCAAATCACAGTAAAATGGCAATAAATTTCGAATCGAAATATCAAATATGTGCCAGAAGAGTGAAAATGGATGCAAAGTTGGGCCGAGAAAAGCACAGGCCCTACCATGAATCGTCCATGCCATGCCTTCATGGCCACAGGTGAACACGTGCTCATGATGGGCCCTAAAGACTAGTGTGGGCCTGACCAAGTCTCGCCCCGCATACGTACGTCCAAACCAACTCATCTAGCCCACCCGAGCCCAACGTTCACTTCGGCGGCGACGGCGAGGAGGGCGGGCGCGGCGCGGCGGATGGAGCTACAAGCGCGGCGGCGTTGGCGGAGGCGGAGGGCTCGGCCAAGCGCCGGGCGGCGGACTGATACTGCCTCCACCGCAGGGAACGAAGGAGGTCAGCGCCCCCACGCTTCTACCCCTTTATCAATTTGAGCGAATTCGTTTGCCTCGCTTGCACATTTGTGATTACCATTGACTCACTTAATTCAGTTGTCACTTTGGTTCTCTGTACTGTATCTACTCCTTACAAATGCCACCATGGCACCATTAATTTTAGACTCCTACTATGACAAAGCTATGGATGAAATCTAATTTAGTGCTACTTTCTACGACTCGGAGGTACCAACTAAGAATTGCATCTGCACGAAGTTATGAGAAGCAACAGCTAGGGAATTAAAAGAACAGAGCTGATAAGGAGAACAGAGGAAGCAAACTCGATCTACCGAAACCACAATGGAAACGAAAACTCTGCATAATTTCTAGGATTTGCTCAGTGACCTATATATTTTTGTAATCTGACCTAACCTAGACTTTTTAGAGCTTTTTTCTTCTAAACTCAACTTTTCAGAGTTGGATATGGTCCACCTTTGTTGCTTATCGCTAGCCGTAGCCATTTGGCACGCAGATATCGAGTCAGGAATTATCAGTCCTGCCTTTGCTTGTTTTCTTTCTTAGTGCGAGTGTAATGTAACAGAAAATTTAACCCTCAGGCCGGCACGAGACTGGCTTATAATTCGGACCGAGACTCCTTCTTAATATATATGGAATAAGATGCACATGCCATTTGTCTTTGAGGGGACGCTGGCCACTGTCTAACACAGTAGCTGACCTGCTTCCTCATAATTAATGGTAAATGTCCATTCGTGGACCCAAAACTTTGACCAAATTCCACAGTTTCGGGATTGGTTCGTAATTTTTTTCCAGTAAAGTTGAAAAGGCTGCCAATCGAATAAGGCCTTGTTCACTTACTACAGGAACCCAAAATATTTCCTCTTCCACCCATCACATCAAATCTTTAAACGCATGCATGAAACATTAAATGTAGGTAAAAAATAAAACTAATTGCATAGTTTGTCTGTAAAGTTCGAGACGAATCTTTTGAGTCTAATTAATCCATGGTTGGACAAATTTTACCAAATAACAACGAAAAGTGCTACAGTAACTTTTCACCCCAACTTTTCCCATCTAAACACACCCTAAGAGTGAGAAAATGTCAATAAAGCATGACAGATTAAATGTCCTGACGCAATGCCCTTCAACACTTGTTTACACCTATTGAATTGTGCAAGTGCAACTCACATCCAGTATAAGAGAAGGCCTGGTGCTGCTGTGTTACAGTTTTCAGAGAAGCCCTCTGTGTGTGGCTGCATGGCTGTACACTTCGTCTCTTTCTCGAGTGTCTCCATATCATAGATTTTCTTCGGGTTATTTGATCTCAGTTGTTACTCAGCCTTCTATTTGAGACGGGACTCCAGTTTGGCGTCATGAGCAGGCACTTGGTACACTCCAAATCTTGGTTTTTATTTTGTCTTATATTTCTTTATCTTAGTTTTTCTTCATACAAAAGCAAGCCTAGCTAACACGTATGTAATTTGTTGATGTTCTTCTTTATGTAGTTAATATCGAAGACCGTAACTATGGTTGCTAAGCAAGACATGAAATTTGTCATGCTCATGCCATGGGCCGCAATAATCTTGCTATTTTCCTGTGGAGCTGGAACCATCAACTGCATGACCCTCAATGGGAACGACACGGATTTCGTTTCCCTCCTTGACTTCAAGCGTGCAATCATTAACGATCCAAAAAGGGCGTTGAGCTCATGGAACACCACCACCCACTTCTGTAGCTGGGAGGGAGTGGTGTGTAGCCAGACGCGTCCGGAGCGCGTTGAGAAGCTAAACCTGTCCGGGCAGGCTTTGGATGGTCACATTTCTCCTTCCCTTGGGAACATGTCATATCTCATTTATCTTGACCTCTCCAGGAACATGTTCTCTGGCTACATACCTCCTCATCTCGGCTATCTGCACAAGCTCAAGCTTCTTGACCTAGGTAAAAACTCGTTACAGGGAAACATTCCAGATGCAGTCACAAATTGTTCCAGCTTGCTAGGGTTATACCTTGATCGAAACTTGCTGACAGGAGAGATCCCCAAGAAATTAGTCCTCCTGTCCAAACTATTAGACTTGTGGCTTCAATCTAACAACCTCTCAGGGGTCATCCCACCTAACATAGGTAACATCACAACCTTGGAGTACATATTTCTTAATTCTAACCAGTTTCATGGAAGCATCCCCGAGGAGCTGGGCAAGTTATCCAATATGTCAAACTTGTCGCTTGGTGCAAATATGCTATCAGGTAGAATCCCAGAAGCACTCTTTAATCTCTCCTTGCTACAACAATTGGCCATGCCAGTGAATTTGCTACATGGTCCATTACCATCTAATATCGGAGATTTCCTCCCTAACCTCCAGTACCTTTTGCTTGGGACCAACATGCTAGGAGATCACGTTCCGGATTGCCTAGGCAACGCGTCAGAGCTGCAGTTAATAGATTTGGGATATAACTTTGGCTTTACAGGCAAAATCCCTCCTTCTCTTGGTAAACTTCAGAAGCTCAGAACGCTCTATCTATTTCATAACAATCTTAAAGCAGAAGATAGCCAAGGCTGGGAATTTCTAGATGCATTGACCAACTGCACTCTTCTAGAGCAGCTTAGACTCGATGGAAATCAGCTACAAGGAGTACTGCCGAATTCTGTTGGTAACCTTTCCTCTAATCTTGAGTACCTTATTTTTTTTTTTTTGACATTCAACGGGGGGGAGACGCTCCCCACCTGAAACTTTTATTGCCCTGGCTCATAAAAGCCCCCAAGATTGAATTTGTACAGTAGTTTACATGGTCACATAGACGTTGACCAGAGCATAGTGTAGTCAGGTTTGACAGAAGTCAGTGAGTCAAGAAGAAGAAAAAAAGTGGTCGGAAGCTTCATCCTTGTCCCTGTCTCGCCATTTGGAAGATGTGGCACCAGCTATCAGCAACATATTTCTTTGAAGTCTTGAGCCTTGCACGCCATTGCTCAGCGGTGGCCAAGCAGGATGCAAGTGTCTGGTTAGCATTCAGGAATTCTTGTCTGAAGATTGCCGCATTTCTTGCTTTCCATAGTTACCAGCACACCAAGGCAATGAAAGCTGAGAATTCTTCTCGTGGCACCCCTCCTTCAGGTTGTACCGTATGAAGCAAAGTTAGGTCCGTCGAGAGCACAGAAGGGCAGTTGATAAGCTGCCAAAATTCAAGTCCCAACTTGCAACCGTGAATGATGTGTTCAGGAGTTTCTTCAGCCTCATGACAAATCTCGCAAGTGGCGTTCTGGACAATGTGTTTGGTCATTAAGACCGTGCGACATTGAATCTTTCTCTGAACTAGCAGCCACATGAAGAGCTGAACTCGCGGCGGTGCTGAATTCTTCCAGACGAAAATAGCTCTTGGATCCTCTGGCTGCCCCCGGGCTTTGAGAAGCCTGTACAGGACCCCACTATCAAGTCCAGAGTCCCCCTTGGCGAAAGGAGTTCGGCGTTTGTCCGGCGTCATCTGTAGAGTAACGCCATTGACTGCTTGTTGGACCAAGGTCAGTTCAAGCGTCGCCTGCGCTGACAGTCTGGGAACCAAGCACCGCTGTAGCCCGTCCGACAACAGCTCCCGGACAGTTGCTTCCTTTTTGCTGCAGTGGCTGAACAAGGCCGGATATGAGTCCGCCAAAGCCTCATCGCCCATCCAAACATCAAACCAGAAAGAGGAAGTCCTCCCGTCACCGAGCTCCACAGTTGTGATGGCCCTGTATAAAGGTAGTAAGGATCGAAGGACCTGCCAGTGATCGCCGAAGACATCGCCTGATAGAGTAGCAACAGAAGCTCTATTTTGAACCCAAGCAGCCCAAGAGGATGATTGAGGGCAATGTAGTCTGTGCAACAGCTTGAGGAGTAGACAAATGTTCTGAATTCCTATGTCCTTGATCCCCAAGCCACCCAATTCTTTCGGTTTGCAGACGTTTAGCCATGCCACAAGGCAACTAGCAGGAGAGGTGTTACCATTCTTATTACCCGACCAAAGGAAAGCCCTTCTTCTTCTGTCAACCTGATGCAGCACGGTCGGAGGTAACTGGAGGGAGCTCATGAAATAGACAAGCAAGGAGTCCAAGACCGAGTTGACCAAAACGGCACGTCCCATTGGGTTAAGCAGGTTTGCCTGCCACGAGCTGAGGTATCTGTCGGCCTTCTGAATGTATGGCGTGAAGGCAGACAATGGCAGCTTGTGGACCGACAACGGCAGACCAAGGTAAGGCTGGGGGAACCCATCTCTGCTGCAACCAAGCAGCTGAACACACTGGTGAACAATAGCCTCGTCAGTGTGGATTGGAACAAGGGTGCTCTTACCAAAGTTGATGTGCAAGCCCGTCAGATCCGCAAAAAGTTGTAGGATCTCTTTTAGCTTTGAGGCAGCAAGCAATTCAGCCTTGAACACGATTAGCGTATCATCGGCGTATTGGAGCACAGCGCAAGGCAGGCCATCATCAGTCGGGTGCTTGATATCAGTGCACATCCTGATCAAGCCCTGCAGAGTTTCTGCCACCAGGAGGAACAGATACGGCGACAGAGGGTCACCCTGCCTGAGACCACGTTTGCAGTTAATCCACGGCCCTGGGCAGCCGTTGACAAGAACTGCAGACATGGAGGACTGAAGCAACGAGGACATCCAGCTGACCCACCGATCGCTGAAACCTCTACAACGTAGCACTCTGAAAAGCCCATCCCAATTGACCGTATCGAACGCCTTTGCGAAGTCAAGTTTCAGAACAATGGCAGGCTTTCTTCGCTTGTGACAGACCTGAACCAGCTCTAGGGCATAGATGAACGTATCCGAGATGGACCTGCCCTTGATGAACCCGGTCTGATTAATGTCAATGAGCCTCGGGATCTCCTTCTGCAACCTTGAAGTAAGAACCTTGGAGAGGATTTTGAGTGCACAGTTCTGTAGGCAAATTGGCCTGAAAGCATCAACATCGACTGCTGCCGGTTTCTTTGGGATGAGCACCATGTAGGAACGGTTGACCCTCTGCATGTCTGTTGCTCCCTCAAAGAACGCATGCATAAACTGCATGATTTCCGTTTTGACTGTCGGCCAGGCAGCTCTGAAGAAAGCCGGACCGAAACCATCCGGACCTGGTGCGCTGTCCATGTTCATTGCAAGAAGTGCCAGCTTTGTCTCCACCTCGGAAAAAGGATCAGTGATGGAACTACATGGAGTCGGCCGGCCATCATAGATGTAACTCAGGTCAGTTGGGGTGGACACACCCGGCACACCAATGATAGACTTGAAGTAAGCTGATAGGGCATTAGTCTTCCCCTCGTGGCTGATGATGTCAACACCATCTACTCGCACCATACGAATGAAGTTGTGGCGGTGTCGCTGGGTGGCGTGAGCATGATGGAATGCAGTGTTTGCATCACATTCCCTGATCCGGCGCTGCTTGCTGCGCTGTTTCCAGTACGCAGCCCGGTTCTTCAGCTCCTGCTGCAGTGTGTCCCGCGCTTGTCTGCGCACCTGAAACTCATCAGAGGAGAGTGGACGCGATTCTTCGAAGAAATCGAACAACTGGATGATGAATTGACAGTTCTGGATCAAGAGAGGTGGTGCCCTGTTACACCGAGACCAAACCTTCGCCACTGCTCTCGTCGATTTGATGCACGCGGCCAGCTGCCCAGCAGCATCAGCACACGCCGGAGCCTGCTGCCAACTCGCTAAAACCGTAGGCAGAAAGGTCTGGTTCTTGAGCCAAAGTTTTTCAAACCGAAATGTGCCGGCCTTAGGCAGGTTGGTGGAGAGTGAAAGGAGGAGAGGTGTGTGATCAGAGGTCGGCTTGGGTAAGGAGGACAGATAGGTGAAGGGGAAGGCACAATTGAGATCGTTGTTAGTGAACACACGATCAAGCTTAGCTAGAATAGGATTTGGTTGTTTGTTCGACCAGGTGTACAGCCTGTCCGAGAGGTCGACCTCAGAGACATTCAGCTGCTGAATGGATTCGTTGAAAGCCGCGACCAGTGGAGCATTGATCTGGCCGTTGTTCTTGTCAGCAGCGCAACGCACCAAGTTAAAATCACCAAGCAAGATCCAAGGACCAGAAATAAGGTGCGTTAGGTCTTGAAGGTTTTGCAGGAAGGGTAAGGAGCCCGCATGATCCGAGGGTCCATACGTGTTAGTTATAGTGAAGTCAAGGCTGGTAGCATTGCAAGTTAGCGCCGTCGTCAGCGTATGGGGTTTAAGGAAATGGCTGTCGAGGGAGAAAAAGGATGCGTCCCAAGCGGTTAGTAACCCCCCTCTAGTGCCCTCAGCCGGCGCAAGGACGAAGGAGGTAGCAAAGTTTGAAGGAAGGAAACTTTTAGCCTTGAACAGATCAATGGTAGCAAGCTTAGTTTCTTGAATGCAGATAACAGAAGGTTTAGCATCACTGAAAACATTACGCACCAGATTGCACTTGTCCGAATCGCCTAGACCGCGAACGTTCCACGACACAACAAGAAAAGGGCGACTATTCGAATTCATAGATTAAAAGGACAGCACCAGCACAGTTCGAGTTCCAGAGTACAAATGAAAAGAAGATTGCGACAGCATAAAATTAAGATAGCTGCGTTGCCGTTTTCCAGACCCCAGCGGCCGTTGGGGTGGCAAAGCAAGCCGCCGATGAAGTGAGGAGAGTGCGTCCAGATCATTCCGCGACGTCGGTCACCACGCCGACGACATCGACGTCCTTGCAGCTGAGCTTGGCCGCCGACAGAAGTTTGCGCAGCTCGGCCCCCCCAAGCGGGAGCATGTTACGGGAGAGGATGTTGCGCTTGATGACGTGCTTCTTCAGAGTTTTCGAACAGCCGGACAGGGAGTTTAGCAATGCCTTGCGCTGAACAGCCTGCGTCGTCATGTCAACAAAGGTGGCGGAGGCCTTGGCGGCCAGGCGGGAGCTAGAGCGCTTTGGCACAGTAGAGCGAGCTTGGCTGCGTAAGCTGCGACGGCGATAGGTTATGATTGGGGGGCTCAAGCCGTGCGGAGGCGAGGCCGTGTTGAGAGGAGAGGCGACGGAAGGCGGCGGTGCCGGCGGGCAGACAGGCACGACCGGAGGGTTGAGCAGGCGTACTAGGGCTAGAGCAAGCCCCAGCACATGCGAAGCAGGTAGAACAGCAGCTGGTTTGGGGGTAGACAAAGAGGCGTGAAGAGGAGGTTGGGAGGCATGCAAAGGGTCGAAGGCATACTGGAGATTGTGGGCCTGGTGGTGACCGCGGCCAGGCGTTCCAAGTGGCGGGAACATCTGGCTGTAGTAGTGCTGAGGCGGCCGCAGTTGTTGTTGCTTGGTGATAGGCCCCAGAGGTCCGAGGCTTGGCCCACCGGCAGGCGGCGCCGGAGGACCAAAGAAACGCGCCAAGTTACCCTGGCTGTCCAGCTGGTATTCGCGCGGCCAGACCCGGATAGGCGCAATCTTGGCGACCGCACCATCACGGCCAACACCATGCCTGGAAGAGATCCGCAACTCGAACGGGATCTCCAAGCGGTCGTTGACCTCCAGGAGCAGACGCAGAGGGGCGAAGTTCTCCCCAGTGAGGCACTCTGGGTCGATCTCCGCCACTTCACAGAAGCCTTTGAAGCACTCCCTGATCTTTGGCTCGTACCAGTGCTCATTAGGGAAATCTGAGACGGCCACGAAGGCAAGCCAAGTAGGGATACGGAAGAAGCGGTTGGAAGTCTCTTCCGGTTTTTGAAGAATGAGTTGAGTCCCATGAAGGGAGATGGGGCTGTGGCGGCGCAAGGAGTCGCGAGCAGACAAGGACTCGCAGCGTAGCAGCATGGCTCCCCTGGAAGAAGGAAGTAGGTCCACGGGGAGAAGAGGGTCGACAAGGCGCAAGGCATTGCGGATGAACGGGTTTACCTCAGCCATGGGGACTGAGGGCTCAATGAAAGCAAACAGCAGGCGGTCGTTGAGTTCAGGCCTGCCAGGGGAGACCCACGCGTCAACGTGCCGGGCACGCCCCTCATGCCAGGAGAAATCATCAGAGCCAGAGGAGACCAGCTCCCCGCTCTCATACTCCTCCCCGGAGCTCACGTCGAAGGCAGGCTGAGTCCCGCGGTCGACGAAGGCTTGGGTGGGAGCGGCCTGGCTCGTGGGTGGCGGTGAGGCAGGAGCCGAGCGTGGCGCCAAGGTGCATTCCCCCGGCAGCGGCGCGGTGATCGCGTCATCGACAAACTTGTCCACGCACAGCGGCCCAACCGGAGCAGGTTCCGACGCCGGTGCAAGTAGCGACTGGGTGGTCAGGACCTCCACCAGCGCCGGCCCCGAGGACGAGGACGCCACCATGTTGGCCGGATCATAGGCCGCCGAAGACGCGAACAGCGGCGGTGGCAGCAAGGCGGAGGTGGCGGGGGGAGCCGAGCGTGCACGCGCAGCGCGGGAGGCAGCGGGGTTGCGGAAGGAAGGTAGGCGGCGAGCAGCAGCACGGAAAAGGCGGCGGAAGGACATCTTGCAGTCCGGGCTCCGGTGACCGGATGCAAGGCAGAGGCGGCAGCGCACGGGATCGCGGCACTCGTTGACGAGATGATCAGAAGCCAAGCAGCGAAAGCAGCCCCTGGAGGTGGAGAGAGGCTTTAGGGTTTTGAAAACAGGCGGCGAGGGAGAAGGTGGAGTAAGGGCTGCCTGCAGATAGGAGCGCGGTAGATGAGAATTCAAGGCGCACGTTCGAGAATCGAGAGGCATGGCTGTCGACGCCGCGGGGACAAGACCTTGCACCGCAGCCTGTGCAGGCGACAGGGCGGGGCGAGAGGGGAATGGGTCAGCTGGTACAGTCATAAGATTTGGAGGCACAGTTCCCAGGCGGATTTTCTTGGTGCCAGAGCAGGGAAGAGCGGCCCCAGTGCAAGAGTCAACTGTAGTTACTTCGTTAGTTGGGGAGGTACAAATCGTAGTAACTGCAGGGTAGTCCGCTGCGGCCGAGGCCAGCAGACGGCCGAACGCACACCGCGCCGCGGCGAGCGAGTGGTGGAAGAAGAGTTGAACGGAGCTAATGCGCAGGACTCCGAGGACGAGAAGAACGTTAGCAATATTGCGGCTAGAAACAAGAACTTCGAACACACCCGTGTCAACGCGAAAGACGCTAAGGCGACCCGGACAAGGCACAAGCAGGTGACGCAACGAGTTCCTGATGAAAAACACATTGAAACGGGGTTCGCGAGATTGGGGGGTTACCCAGATCGGCACCGGCGCTGGGGAAGGGGCGATGAGGTTCGGGACCACCGTGTCGTGGTGGTCGGAGAGCAGCAGGTTCTGCAAGGCGTAGCGAGTTGGGGCAGGCGGGACGACGATGCAGCGCTGGCGAGCAGCAGGCCCGAGTGCAGCAGGTCGACGTCGAGCAGACGGCTCCGGCGAGGCACGGCCAACGGGGGCAGGGGGAGGCGGAGGGGGCGGTGGAGGTGGAGGTGGCGGAGGCGGGGGTGGTGCGGGGTGCGGTGGCGGTGGAGGCGGCGGCGGGGGCGGTGGCGAACCTGGCGGCGGCGGTGGCGGCGGGAGGTCGCCCTCCGGATCGCGCAGCCAGGCCATGTCTTGAGTACCTTATGTTAGGTAGCAACATGCTGTACGCATCAGTCCCATCAAGCCTAGGGAACCTTCATAAGGTAACTTTATTAGACCTATCGCTTAACAGTTTTACAGGTCCCATTGATGGATGGATTGGAAATATGGTTAATTTAGAAGGTTTATTCCTTCACCGGAACACCTTCAGTGGGCACATTCCAGATTCCATTGGTAATTTTTCAAAGCTGTCGCAACTGTTTCTGACAGCTAACCAATTCCAAGGTCCCATACCGTCAAGTTTAGGAAAACTTCAACAGCTCTCAATTTTAGACCTTGGTTATAACAATCTTCAAGGCAATATACCAAAAGATCTCATTGCAGCCACAGTTGTTCAATGTTCATTATCGCACAACAATCTTGAAGGCCAAATACCTTATGTTGGTAATCTTCTACAGCTCAGCTCTCTGGATCTTTCATCCAACAAGCTTACTGGGGAAATTCCACCTTCTCTTGGCACTTGCAAGCAATTACAAACTGTCATAATGGACTCAAACTTTCTCTCCGGAAGCATCCCCGCGTTTTTCGGCCAACTTGGCAGTTTGACCATGCTCAACCTTTCTTACAACAATTTCTCAGGCTCCATCCCAATTTCTCTAAGCAAACTACAGCTTCTTGCACAATTAGATCTGTCGCACAATCACCTTGATGGTAAAGTGCCAACAGAAGGGGTGTTCAAAAACACTACAGCCGTTTCACTTGAAGGCAATTGGGGCCTTTGTGGAGGTGTACTAGATCTGCATATGCCTCCATGCCCCAACCCTACGCAGAAAATAATTGGATGGCGACACTATTTTTTAAGAATAGCAATCCCCATAATAGGCATAGTGTCCATCACATTGCTAATATATTTTATCATCTCAAGAAAGAAGGTGCCAAGAACACGGTTGCCGCCGTCTTTTTCTGGTGAGCAATTTCCTAATGTTTCTTACAAGGATCTTGCTCAAGCCACAGAGAACTTTGCAGAGTCTAATTTGCTCGGGAGAGGAAGCCATGGTTCAGTATACAAAGGGAGGCTAATAACTCCAGAACCCATGGTTGTGGCTGTCAAGGTTTTCAACCTTGCCATGGAAGGGACTGATAGGAGTTTCATATCAGAATGCCAAGCTCTAAGAAATATCCGGCACCGCAACCTCGTTCCAATTCTAACCGCATGCTCAACAATCGATAACATGGGAAACGATTTCAAAGGCCTAGTCTACAGGTTCATGCCCAATGGCAGTTTGGATACTTGGTTGCACTCACCTGGCCATGGAAACCTGGATCTGTCGCAAAGATTGAAAATAATTGTTGATGTAGCTGATGCACTGCAGTATATACATC
Organism: Saccharum spontaneum; assembly: GCA_022457205.1. Taxonomy (NCBI): domain Eukaryota; kingdom Viridiplantae; phylum Streptophyta; class Magnoliopsida; order Poales; family Poaceae; genus Saccharum; species Saccharum spontaneum. Next base: position 10,744,416 of record CM039597.1, on the reverse strand, counting down.
ATGATTGTGAGACTCCCATTATTCACTGCGACTTGAAGCCCAGCAATATTCTTCTTGACGACGATATGGCTGCTCATTTAGCGGACTTCGGCGTCGCAAGGTTCTACCTCGAAACCAGATCACAGACAGTTGGAGATTCCAAATCAACTGGTACAATAAATTTGAAGGGAACAATTGGGTACATTGCTCCAGGTAACAAAAAGACTTAAAGCTGTAACTTGTTTTTTTATAATAATAATATACAGATGCAGTCATTTAGATCAACTAAAATGTGCCTTTTTCTCGTAATGATGTTCAGAGTATGCCGGAGGCACTTACCTATCAACTTGTGGAGACGTGTATAGCTTCGGGGTAGTCCTGGTGGAGATGTTGACGGGGAAAAGGCCAACTGATCCTCTCTTCTGCAATGGACTCAGCATCATCAGCTTCTGCAAGACAAGCTTTCCTGATCAGATACTTGACATAGTCGATACTCATCTCCTAGAAGAACACCAAGAGTGTGCTCGAGGAGCGAATCCGGAAGACGAAAACAGAGTCCTCCGGTGCTTGGTGGCCCTAGTGAAAGTGGCACTTTCTTGCACCTGCGAGGCCCCTGCTGACCGAATGAACATGAGGGAAGCAGCTGCGGAATTGCACAAAATCAAAATGGCCCATTGGTGATGCTTCTATGATCGAGCCGCTTAGGTTTCGGTTGCTGAGATGTAGTCGCAAAATATTTGTGTTGTAAGTCCAGCCTCGTGTTTTTGAGGCACTCCGTGGGTTGGTAATCTCCATCCTCACCCTTTGTATTTTGCTTAATGGAAAACATGCCTAGACACGGTCATTGAAAAAAAAATGTCGTCCCATTGTATTGGATTTTGGGGTGGAATGGTGGATGCGACGTACTACGTATGATTCATTAGTTTGGCACACTAGATGTTAGTATTTACTCTCTTTATTCAAATTATAAAATGTTTTGATTTTTCTAGATATATTATGTTTACTATGCATCTAAATATAATGTATATCTAGTTACATAGTAAAAATTATATATCTAGAAATGCCAAAAT